>JAGFPH010001180.1:45740-70693 GCA_018207615.1 Philaenus spumarius
TTGCGTGTTTCGCATGCCAACCCCTGTATTCGGAGTATTTTCAATACGCAATGCATTGCGTTCTTCGCACGCCAACCACCGTATTGAGAGTATTTTCAATTTACAATGCATTACGGGCTCCGCACGCCAACCTCCTTGTTGGGAGTATTTTCAATACACAGAGCATCTCGTGCTTCGTATGCAATTTTTAAGCCCATGTGCTGTGGACGCACATATGCGTCCGCTTTAAAATATTAGTTATTATTACGTAGAAAGGTTTAAAAATAAAAAAAATAAAGTAATTTCTACTCATTTAGGCTATAAATATAAAAAATAAAGGGTCAGATCCTGGCATAGGAAAGAAATTTGCGTAGCAGTAAACGTGTTAAAATGTCAAATTTCCCATTTTTGCTGTTTAGAAATTATTAGGGGTTACACATATACTATTTCCTACGCTCTTTCCCTCTTGTGACTCTTTCCACAAGTCATAAAATTCCAATTACTTAACTTAAAAGTTATTGGTTTTAAATTTTAGCAACTCTTTGAGTAACACGTTTTACTACGATACTCGCAATTTGAAGTAACTTTTAAAATCTCAAATTTCCCATTTCTTGGGGTTGTGAAATTATTAGGGGGTTGCGGCGTCCCTTTAATTAAGTCAAGTAATCGTTTTGTGCCCGTACTGGTTCCGCGTAATGGTACATTTAAAACGTTGCAATAGCACGGTGAAGGTCGCCTAGGGCGGGTCAGGAGGCGTAAATGTTACTTATTTTTCATAAATTTATTCCAGACGCCGTAAAAGGTCCACACCCACTTTTTCCAAACGACTTTTAACCTAAACTATCTCAGAAGTTGATTCAAGTCGCAACAATTCCGAATTCGTTTCTCTTGCTGTGATTCACTAACCGACCAGATAAACGAGGCCACCTTATCGCAGCGGAAAGCCCCAATTTAACATTGGCCTGTATATAGCAAATATTGTAATTGGTATACACATTGTACGTTGATTTATTGTATATTGAACATACATTTACTTGCTGTGTGTCACTCAAGGAGTTTAGATGCCAAATTTTCGGAAAGAATGTGTTGTCTGAACAAGAATTATTAAATCGTTTGAATGGAAGACATTGGACTAAAATAAGTAAATTTTACAGGAAAACCTGGCCATGTAGGTTTAGTTTAACCAAAGAGTTTAATTTTTAGGTTATTCATTTGAGTATTATCTGTGTTATCTCCTTTCTAATATTGGTGGTTTTCCTTCTTTCTACTGATTATAAAGAGTAATTTTTAATTGATTGTCAAAATTTTAATCGGTTGATAAAAATGAATGTTTTTTTGTTTCTTTGCTTCTTGATTCCTTTGTCCTCTATAGACTCAAAAACTATTCGACCGATTTCACTAACAATATCACAGTTCATCCATATCATTGTCCTGAGTGTTAAGATGCTAAAATTACTAGAGTCTAAGGGGTTGAAATGGGGTTGCTACCCGTATACAATGAATATAAATTAATGTAAATTTCTACATGCTATTTTTTTTTAATAGGTACACAGTTGAAAGTCTGAGTTCTCAGTGACTACAGAACCAATCTTCAAAATGTATGTGTCAAATTAAAGGGGATAATGCGTAGGTTTGCCGAATTTACTTAGAATTTACGTCTTTTCTAAGGGCTACGACCTACAGCCCTTCAAAAATCGAGTCAATACAATTCTTATTGAAGAATAAAATTTAGTTGTAATCATAAATTAATCATCAGCTGATTAATATTTGTCAGCTGTGAGAAATTTGTTATTCTTTTAATAACCTCACTTTCAGTATGTAATAAAATTATTAATTTAGAAATTCATAAAATCACGATTCTAAACAAGGGAAAGTATATTTGGTAACTTTTATACCACAAGGTGTTATTTATAAATGTATTTGAACATTATTTGTATTTTTGTTTATAAGTATGAACTTTTTATATTTTAAATTACTTTATGTAGTTTTTTTTTCTTTATTGTAACTAAATAATCGAATAATGTGTTAGTGTTCAATAGTCAGCCGTTTACTATGATATGTCCATTATCAGCTGATTTCAAACTTGAAAAATTAATCTGTATTTTTCTAACTTTTTGACCAAAGCCATTTGTTGAAGTAAAAATAACACACTCCATCTATACTAATATTGTAAAGAGGTAAATTTTGTTTGTTTGTAGGGGGAAATCTCTGGAACTACTGAACCAATTGAACATTTTTAAATAAAATTCTACACTATTCCTGAGTAACATAGGCTAGAATTCATACTGATGAAAACATTTTTATTTCAATATTTGTAAAGTTAGTCGGAACTTAATAAATTCACAGGATTAAGTTGGGCGTTAAACCCATAACGTCTAAACAGCTGTAATACAAATAAATAAACAACATTATGAAAAACAAAAAAACGACAATTGAAAAATGAAACTTATATCATTCAAAATGTATTGTGCAAAGATGTGCACAAAACCATAAATTAAATTGCCGTTAAGGTAGATAAAATAAATTAAACATAATTTTAGGTTAGGCCTAGACTTTTGAACCAACATAATAATTATTTCTTGAATGTGTTTACATTTATTTCCATAGCAACTAATTGAATAAAATAACAGATAAAACTGTTGATTCCGATGTCCAGTTTAGTACAAAATAATATTTTAAGTTAGGTCTAGACTGAACCAACACATGTTTCAACACACACAAACCAATAAAAAATTGCGTTATGGAATTTAAAAGAAAGAAAACACTATGTTACATCCTAATTAAAAATAAATAAAACATATTATAATTTAATAGTAGGCCTATTTATTGATAATATACGGTAATTGATAGTAAATAACCAATATTAGGCCCTAATAGCTAATTTCAAAATCTGAAACAACTATATTTGTATTTCTATAACTTTTTGATTAGGTTTTTGATTAAGTGTAGACCTGAGCCTTACTGGTTCTTTTTCCCTTTGAATTTCATTAAAATTTACGTTTTTTCTAAGGGCTACGACCTACAGTCCTTCAAAGGTTAAAGTTAATACAATTCTTATGGAAGAATAAATTCAGTTTTGATAAACAGTTGAAAGTCTGAGTTCTCAGTGACTACTGAACCGATCTTCAAGATTTATGTGTCAAATTAGACACACAAGGGCTACTACCTATTTACAGCCCTTCAAAGGTTGAGTCAATACAATTCTTATTGAAGAATAATAAAATTCAGTTGTAATTATAAATTATTCGTCAGCTGTTTAGTATTTGACAGCTGTGAGAAATTTGTTATTATTTTTATAACCTCACTTTCAGTGTAATTTATTAATCTATCAGTTCCTGTTAATAAAAAAACTATTCTGAACAAGAAAAAGTATATTTGATAACTTGTATACCACAAGGTATTATTTATAAACGTATTTGAACATTATTTGTATGTTTTGGTGTATAAAAGTTTGAACTTCGTATTAATTTACTGTATGTATGGAGTTTTTTCTCTTTTTTGTAACTAAATAATCGAATAATGTGTTAGTTTTCCTGCGAAGTGATCTAAAGGAAAATGTTAATTAAGTTTAAGTTTGAGTATGGAACGTGAAATAATACCCATAGTAGGGGACGGAAACTGTTTGTTCTGATCAATATCATTCCTTCTCTACGGCCAACAGAACAATCATAGGGAAATCCGTTTGCAAGTTGTACAGAAAATTGCTAATGAGTGGGAAACATACAAACATTTTATCGTAGTTGATGAATCTTACTCTAGACCAGTGTTTGACGTTCAGCAGTACCAAACTTTACTTTCTCGAGATGGCGAGTATTCTGGATACGTGGAACTACAATGTATTAGTGAACTACACCCTAACTATTTATTTCGAGTGCACAGGGAAGTTGCTGGAGAAACTGTGACTTACGATTTCGGTTCTGGCGAAGAAGTGTGTGACTTGATGTTTAGTGGCAATGTTGACTCGGATCATTATAGCGTTATAAAACTTTCTCATAATCCCCAGGGTGTGAAAAGTACAAAAAGAAAAAGAAAAGGTAAAAAGTCATTAACTGGGCGTAAAGAGACAACCAGATCCAAAAAACACTTAGAGAACCATCGAATTAAAAAAGTAAAGAGCAGTGATGGTGTTAAATGTGCTCTGGAAGTCCCTACAAAAAACACTGACTCTTTTGAATTAGGACCGTTAAATTGGATAATATGTCACTACTGCAAATCTATGAATTTCGAGTCAGAACAGACTAACAATGACACAAATATATTCTCCTTATGTTGTCACAAGGGGAAGGTAAAATTAGCTTCTTATCAACGGGGCTACATCGACTATGAAAGAAACAAAAAAACGTTCAAAAACTATTTAAATAATATAATATCATACAACTCCGCATTTGCAATGGTGAGTTCTGAGTGTCACTTAGATGAATCAACTCATCTTATGAATTGGTGGTCTATATAATTTCAAGATCCATGACTCTTTTTACCATCGGATTGGACCGTTAATACCCTCTAACAGTGAACGAAAGTATGCCAAACTTTATATATACGACGTAAACACAGCTGCTACTCACAGAATGGGTTGTCCTCTGTCATAGCTCAACGGCTATGGTACTTGCCTCATAAGCAAGACGTCCCGGGTTCAAATCCCGCGGGGGACCATAAAATATTAAAAACCCAAAAAAAACATGCTCGTTAGCCGAAAGGCCCAAAGTGGCATGGAAAGCAAAAAAAAAAAAAAAAACTCACAGAATGGGTCAAAGATCCATTGTGAAATACGACCAACTGCTGATGCGTGATTTAAGTGACTATCTTTATTCTATCAATCCCTTCATATCTTCATTTAGAACTATGGCAGATATGTGTTGTAAATCTGATTCTGAAATTCTTATGCATATAGTGGAGGACAAACTGTGTGACAGGAGAGGCGACAATGATGCCGTTCAAACAGATGTGACTGCTATTTTCCTGTCAGAAGATGGTGCTCCCCCTGGGTAGAGAAACTTGAAAGTGTATTCAAGATCTAATGGTGTTCGTAAAATTTCTGTAATTGAGCCATCTTTAGACCCATTGGCCTATCCTATGTTGTTCCCATATGGTAACTTTTAATGGAAACCCCAAACAAAACATGATCGTAGCAATGTAAATCAACGAAACAACATTACTGCAGTACGTATCCTATCGGCTTGCAATTCGTCCAAATTTTAGCTTATTGCATAGATCACAAAAACTCTACCAGCAATGGACAGTGGACATGTATTGTAGGATTGAAGGCACACGTTGAACTATATTCGTTTCAATCAAAGTAACCTACGTGCTGACCTATATCTGAATATCGCTGACTTTGTTCAAAAACGAAGTGGTCTCCAGAACGATGCTGTTGGAAAACAAATAATATTGCCTTCATCATTTATTGGATCACCACGGAATATGCATCAAAACTATCTAGACGCTATGGCTATTGTCCAAAAATTTGGAAAGCCATAATTATTTATAACAATAACGTGTAATCCACGGTGGCCTGAAATCGTAAAATATCTTGCACCAGGAGAAGCTGCTCATTACAGACCAGATTTGATTGTGCGTGTGTTTCACTGTAAACTAAAAGAACTTATTATGTTCTTCACAAAGAAACACGTATTTGGAAGAATAGCAGCATTGATATACATTGTATACTATTGAATTTCAGAAACGTGGCTTACCCCATGCTTATATTTTATTGACACTTGACAATGATGATAAGATTCAAAATATTGCAGATATTGACAAATGTGTTTCTGCTGAAATTCCTGACCAAAATGAGCATCCAGCTCTTTACAGATTGGTGCAAAATCACATGGTACATGGGCCATGTGGCTCACTAAAACTGTCAGTAACTGACGGGAACTTCGATTGGGCAAAGGATTCTTATCCCAAGAATTCATCTAACAACTTCTGGAGCTTTATTACCATTCAAACTTGAAAGAATTCAGTTTCCTCATCAAGATCAGTTGTCATTAAGATCCTTGCGTTTGAAATGACAATAAATAAGGCCCAAGGGCAATCAATCGCTAAAATTGGTGTATATCTACCAAAACCCGTTTTTTCCCATGGTCAGCTCTACGTTGCAGCCAATAGAGCAAGATCATTCAATTGCTTACGTTTCTACATATGGGATACAAGGATCAAGGGCACCTAAGGAATGACCAAAATGTCTATACAAAAAATATAGTATACAAAGAACTTTTGTAAAATTGAAATGAAGCGTAATTTTTTTAAATCTATTTTGATCTTAAAATACAAAAATATAATTAAGAGACTGATATTTCCAATAATCTGGTAGATTTTTGCATTCATTTGTTATAATGTAAAAATTACTAAGAAATTTTATAATTTTTTTACTATATGAAAAATAAAATAATACTTTTTTCGATATTTTTGTTGTTTTTATTACAGGATAAATCACAAACAACGAATGTATGAATATACATGAACAATTAACATCTGCTACTCATAAGTAGCTTATTAGGTTATCGGCATTGCGCAGTTCGTAGTATATTTATCGAATGAAACTGGTATTAATATGAAACTTTCATTTGGTTTAACTAATATATCTGTTTGATTAATTAACATCAATATTTATACAGGCCAACTATCAGTTGTATTTTACGTACAAAAATAAAGCAGCCCCTAAATAAAATACAAAGATAAACAGTATATGTTAATGATGTCTTTTATTGCTGAAATTATTCCCGTAGCGGAGCACGGGCGGTTAACTAGTAAAACTAAAATTATGTAGTATTACTTTTAAGGTATATAAAAACTATTAGCAATTTGAATACTAAAGTCAAAGAGATGCAATGGAATAACTACCCTTAAAATTAAATAGTAATCCAAACACATATTTTCCCTATATTCTCAAAAACCACGTAACTAATTTCACTAAAACTTCACAATTTACACATATCAGTAGTAGAACTTTTTAGAGAACATGGTCAGTACAAACAAATATATTTAAATTAGGTAGCTCCCTATACAATAAAAATAAATTGTACTAAATTCCTACAAACTAAAAAGTTAAAATTATGTAATACTATTAGCGAATTTCCATAGGAAAAATGAGCTATTGCCCTTATGGTGAGATCCAAGGTCGGGAGTAGCAAATGAGCACCGATCATGGTCCCCAGAACACATTTTGGGGATATATATATGTATATATGTGTTCGCACTCTAGCTGCCGCATTTTAAGTCCGATTTGGTCCAATTTTGGTACACGTGTTGGTTGTCTATATCGCTCGGACGAGTTCGTTAGCCAAAAAAATCCAGCAACTGGAAGTACTTTTTTTGACCGGAAGTAACTATTTTTTGAGATTTTTACTACGAGAATGAAATTGTTTTAGAGTTTTTTCTAAAAATATTAATGTAGAATGTTATTATGCACATTTTGTTTTTTACGCGACCTTATAGCTCGCTTGGTTCTTCCAAAATCGATCAAAACGTAAAATACCATAAAAGTACCCGGTTCGAAGCCAAGTGGTGCAAACTCGCGAGGCCACTAGGGGGAAACAAATTCTACTAATATATTGTATACACACAGACAGCTGTTCAACGCCTTCGTGAGTAGACATATTTCCCAAATTGTTGGTTGAAACCCTAAAACATAGGCATATAAACTTAATTTTGGAAATTTGCTCAACTCTCGTCAGCGGTCCAGCTGCGTGGTCGAATTATTCTTAATTGATATAAAAATACATTTTTCAATTCGATTGCATAAGTTAAAGAGATTGGATTGAATAACTATCCTTAAAATTAAATCAAGCAATAGCGGACCTTTGCCGGGTCCATTAGTTGTTTCATATATTAAAAATAATTTTGTAGATTATGTTTAATAAAGACTAGAGGGGTTTGTCCCCTGATCGCTCCGCTCGCCAACACCCACCCCAACTCCGGGGGGCTCCGTTCAACTGTATTTTTTCTTTGTCATTAAGTGAAAAAAAATTATTGAATTTGTATGTTACATTTTTACTTGATAAGATATTAAATTAAATTCGAATTCGACTTCATAATCGATTTCACGAATTTGTGCGCCTGGAAGTTATGCAATACGTCTTCGCTACGCAATACACGGCGCCTGGAAGTTATACAATGGTCACCGCTACGCAATACACGTATTTAATCTATTACTTTATAATTATGAGAAGAAGAAGTAGCATTTTTTTTATATAATAGATAGATTTATTTTTCTTCTTACTGACTCAACAGGGTCTTCTTTCCCCGCTAATTTTTCCAAGCCTGTTCCCTTGGATATTTATAATTATGAGAAGAAGAAGTAGAAAAACTTTTTTATATAATAGAGAGACATATATTATTATTATCATACATAATAAAATCAAATTTGACAACGAAGAAGTTATAACGACCTTATAACTCGCTTGGTTCCCCCAAAATCGATAAAAACTTAAAATATACTACCATAAAAGTGCCCGGTTCAAATCCGATTTTACCGTGGTTGCATCTTCTGATTCGAGGCTGACGCCCGAGTTTGTACGCTGCGATCGAAGGGAAGCAATCCATAACCCGAGGTCGCAAGGTCGAGGTGCAAACGCGCAAAGCGAGTTTTTCCCGCTGCGAGTGGAACGAAGGAGCGCGTGAGTCAAAGCTGGAGGCTTAGGTGCAAACAAATTCTACTAATATGTTTCTTACACACATTTGAGTAGATACATTTCTCAAATAGTTGAAACTCTAAAACATATAAACTTAATTTTGGAAATTCGCTCAACTCACGTCACAGGTCCAGCTGCGTGGTCAAATTATTGAAATTTGTAGCCTATGAGTTTGCATGGTGAAATTTTTAATTGGAATTCCTTGTTTAAAACACTGTTGGGTGGAAACGTTCAGTGTAGACTCGTCTACCTCTTGATAACAATACCTCTACAATACCTCTTGATATTCGCTACATTCTCTGACTTTTCCAACTTAGGCTAATAGAAATCAATTGCCAAACAACTTGACTGCAACAGATATCTTCCAATTACGTGAAAGCTTTTCCCAATTGACACTGTTATCGCTTCGTTAGGACTTATCCGATCTCTGCTCCACCCTTACTCTATTCACCCCTTGGGATTGTAAAATATGTGGAGCGACGTTTGGGCCTAGGTTTGTAATTTGGTCAGAGAAACTAATTGGGTAAGATGCGTTTCATGTGTACAGGGTGTTACGAAAATTAGGTGACAATTTGTAAGGCGTTACATCGGAATACCGAAATTTGAACTGTATACTATTTAAAATACAACGTCTCTTGGTTAGTTTATATTACTGGGGGAAACCCCTGCGTGCTCCGCACGCCAACCATGTTGGAACCTTCTATAATCATAATACATAATCATGTTAAGTTTTCTTTATAATAAAGGTGTAGGATTAATAATAACCCCAAAGATAAGAGGGTAAAAAATGTTAACCCTTTGAGGACCAAGAAATGATAAAATTTGAAAAAAAAACTATATATTTCTTTATTTTTGTGATTAACTAAGGTTGTTTAGTAAAAAACACTTTTAATAAATATAGGTGTATATATATATATATAAATACCTTAGTAAAATTATGCAAAACAGCCCCAGCCGGAAACCAGATATCTAGTCATATCCCGTCAGCTTGGAAGCGAGCCAACCACCTTTGCTTTACTTCCGCCCTCCTACCCTCAAACCACAGATATGATTAGATATCTGGTCTACCTAGCCTAGATTCGAACCCAGCATCTTCTGATCAGGAAGACGCAACCTTATCCACTAGGCTACAGAAATTCGCTCAACTCAAGGCTGCTGTTCAGCTGCGTGATCGAATTATTAGCGAATTTCCATAGGAAAAATGAGCTGTTGCAGTGGCCCTTTGGGTAAGACCCAAGGTTGGGAGTAGCAAATGAGCACCGATCATGGTCCCCAGAACACGTTTTGGGGTGTCATTAAAATTCATATATATATGTGTGTTCGCACTCGGATTTTAAATCCGATTTGGTTCAAATTTGGTACACATGTTGGTTGTCTACGTCGCTCGGACGAGTTCGTTAGCCAAAAAATCCAACAATCGGAAGCAGGTTTTTTGATCAGAAGCAACTATCTGTTGAGACTTCTCCTACGAGAATAAATTTGTTTTTGAGTTTTTTCTACAAATATAAATGCAGGGTGTTATTCTGCACATTTTGTTTTTTTACGCGACCTTATAGCTAGCTTGGTTCCCCCAAAATCGATCAAAACGTAAGATACCATAGAAGTACCCGGTTCAAAGCCATGTGGTAAATTCTGCCGTGGGGTTGGCGTGCGAAGCACGCAATGCATTTGTATTGAAGATACTCCCAATACGGGGGTTGGCGTGCGAAGCACGCAATGCATTGTGTGTTGAACATACCCCCAATATTCGGAATGGCGTACGAAGCACGCAATTCATTGTGTATTGAAGATACTCCCAATATGCGGAATGGCGTGCGAACCATTTTGCAGCTATTCAGCACCGTCGTGAATAGTCCTATTTCCCAAATTGTTGGTTGAAACCCTAAAACAAAGGCCTATAAACTCAATTTTGTAAATTTGCTTAACCCACGTCAGCAATTCTTCTGCTTGGTCGAATTATATTTCACTTGTAGCAACCGCAGTTAAATTGTCGTAAAATTTATTCTTATTAGAAACAAATTTGAATTCTAAAAATACACGTATCAGAAACGATTCCTAACTTCAAAGAACCAAATTAAACAAGAGAATTACTTTACGAGTAACGAGTAACACTTGTGCACATCAAGAACAGGAAATCGTAAGAAATTATTGCGCGAGTTTTAATCTGTGTACATGTGTTTGTGTCTGTTTTACGATAACATTTTCAGTTATTCCGTTTGTTTGGACACTATACTTTTATTTCTGTAACAGCTCGGCCAATACAGTTTCCGAGCAAACTGTGACAAGGTTATCATCGGTTATGATAACCGACATGGCTTTTAAAACAATATAACTGTTAAAAAATTCGCCAAATGTAGTAATTATAAACCAATGCAAAAGTGTTCCGCAGCTTTTTCGTAGAGAAAAGTTCAAAGAATTTATATATGCAAGTAAAAAAATTATTGATGCAAAAAGTTATTAGCTCAAGAAACAAAAAATGTTCTCTACCAAAAGAAAAACGTCCATCTTAACGCCATCTTACTATCAAACGACAAAATTTTACTACATTCTACTTGAATGGAACAAGTATAACCATTCATAATATCCTAAGCAATGGAGCCTGACGGATTTTATAACCTGTATTGTTCTTGATGCAAAACTAAAAGTCTTCTAATCTGTTGTAACCCTTCAGTTCATTATGACGTACCCCGTTCGTCAATGCATTTCTATTCTAGCCGTGCTGGACGAACTCTGTTCGTCCATTGTTTTTACTCAAATATCGTAGTAAACAGTTGCAAAATAGTCAAAAACTAAAGAAAAACTAATTAGTCATATCCTGTCAGCTTTAAAAAAAAGTGAACACCGTTTGCTATACTTCCGCCCTCTTACCGCGAAAGTCCGAGTATGAGTCGTGGGCTCTAAATAATACATTTAAGATTTGAAATGTAGATTTTCGTACCAGGACAACTCACTATACATTACAATTATTTCTAGTGTGTTTTACATTTTATTGTTTCAGATATTTAATGTACAATTGTATTGTTTGCAGAAAGACGTGCAATAGCTGTAAATGTCCACGAGAGTCGCACGAAGTGTACCACGAGGAATGGGTGAACGTTAGAGAAAGACTCGGATTTAAACCTCCCGTAGATCCCGACAAGAGAGTGTCCAGAGATCGTAGCCATAGTGAAGGTTATGCTTGGGTACCACCAGGCTTGTCTTCTGCTAAGGTAATATAACCTTAACCTTTACTTTGCAAGTTATGTGTCGTAATAATGAATCCAAGTCAAAATGTGTTTGTAGCCTAGCACAACCCTTAAACCTTTCTCAACCTTAAAACGGAAGGTAAATTTGGTGGTCATAATGTTGGATAAAATTTAGGGGTTAGGCTAACCTGAAATATCGTTTAAAAATTTTGGGGGTTAACCTAGAAATTGGATAAGAATTTGGTAATTTACCGAAATTTTGGGGGTTAACCTGAAAAGTTGTGACAAATTTGGGAGTTAACATAAAATTGGGTAAACATTTTTGTGGGTTAACTTTAAAAATTGGGTAAAATTCGCTGGTTAGTTTGAGAAATTCGGTAAACATTTTTGTGTGTTAACCTGAAAAATTGGGTAAAATTTACCGGTTAGTTTGAGAAATTGGGTGAACATTTTTGGGGGTTAATCTGAAAAATTGGGTAAAACTTACCGGTTAGTTTGAGAAATTGGGTGAACGTTTTTGGAGGTTAATCTGAAAAATTTTGCAAAATTTGGTAGCTAACCTAAAATTGGATACGACCATTTTTATGGGTTAACTTTAAAAATTGGGTAAAATTTGCTGGTTAGTTTGAGAAATTGGGTAAATATTTTTGGGGGTTAACCTGAAAAGTTGTGTCACATTTGGGAGTTAACCTAAAATTGAGTAACAATATTTGTGTGTAAACTTTAAAAATTTTGAAAATTTGCTGGTTACTTTGAGAAATTGGTAAATATTTTTGGGGGTTAACCTGATGAATTTGGTAAAATGTATGGTTTATCTAAAAATTGTGTAAAATTTGGAGGTTAACCTAAAACTGGATAGACATTTGGGGGTTAACCTGAAAAGTTGGGTAAAATTTCCGGGTTAACCAAAAGATTGAGTAATATTTGGGGACTCAAATAAAAATTAGGTAGACATTTGGGGGTTAACCTGAAAAATTGGGTAAAATTTGGAGCCTTACCAGAAAAATTTTGTTAAATTTTTGTCTCGCATGGGTCACGTGGCTCAAGTTGCAAGTTTCAATCAATGATGGTTTCAGATCTTTGCCAATAATATTTGAGAAGTTTAAAAATATTTTTCCGTAAACAATTGCACGATTTATATCTCTAGACTACAACTGAGTTATGTTGCCAATTTAACTACTCAAGTTGCGAGTTTCAATCGGATCGGTGAACAGGTAATGGCTCTACGAAATTTTCAAATTTGCAAATTTAAAGCCTATATTTTTAGGTAGCAATGCTCAGAGAGTCAATATTAGTTACCCCAAAATCTCAGTTTAACTTCTACGATGTTTATTATGACGTAAGATTAGTCACATGACCCTTGGGTTCGTGTTCGAGCGTCTTACTAATGCACAACTAAAGTTATTAATTTGATATAAATTTATTTACGTTATTTTATTTTTTGAACATTTTTGCACTTCTCAGTATTATATAGTAATTAAACAAGTTTATTACCTTATTAGGTCTGTCTCAAACCTTATTTATTATGGTTTTTCTAGATTACCTGTTTCGACATCTGTGATGTCATCGTCAGATCGCTTAAACACAGTCACGTTAGTAAATAAATATACACAACACATAATAAAACATACATACAAAAGACTTTGACAAGTTTTTCACATTAATATGAACAAAGTGGTCAGCATGCATCCACTTTTGAGAGTAAGATGTACACTTTTTTTTAGTTATTTAATTGTTTACCTACAATTTTCAAAAACGTTCGAGGCTTCGATCTAACTACCTACTAGCGTTCCAATTGTATTACGATCCTTGACCGTACATAGAAAGTGAAAGTAACCCTAAAAAGCTGTTAACGCATCGTTTCTACTGTGTATTAGGTTTTAAATTCAATTAACCAATTAATTTTTCACGCTACTGTCTGAATTACGAGCTGTTATTAAACCTGTGCCGATTTCAGTTTACTTTAGGATGGAGTCTAACGTTTGGCAATTTATTTTATTACAGTTCAGACTATAAATTCACCTTAGCAACAGGAAAGCCATAATACAGACAAAAACAATGACACATGTTTCTAACATTAGAAAATGTCAACACCTAAACGTGAGTCATTGAATGGGATGTAGGTGAGTCACCGGAATCTGTTTGTGTTCCTAATGGAAGGGCAGTTTTCCAATGAGAACTAGATTACGTGGGAACCGAAATGGCCGATTGCGTGTAGCACACGCACGAATGTCGGGTTTCTCAGCGTTTGACAAAGGATGCGCGGGCGGCTTGTGGTAAATTTAGCTGGGGGTTGATAAATTCTAAAAAAATAGATAATTCGACCACCCAGCTGAACCGCTGACGTGAGCGAATTTCCAAAATTAAGTTTATTTGTTTTAGGGTTTCAACCAACAATTTGGGAAACTGGTGTACTCGCAAAGGCGCTGAATAGCTGCCTCTGTGGGCAAAATATATTAGTTGAATTTGTTTGCAGCTATAGTTGAGGACAGCGTAACTCTGAACCAAGAAAAGGTTAGCGTCTTCCGACCGGCCGACCCTAATTAGTGTCGCTTGGCTGCACTCAATGAAAACAAGTACTAGGTGCCTAATTCCAAAAAGTCAGTTAAATTATTGTCAACAATTATTAAAAACCATTATCATATTACGTTTTGTATTTAAATTTCGAGATAATTTTTATACTAAATTTGATGTAAATCGGCCAATTTTGACCAACTTGTACCGCCAAAGTAGTTTTTCTTTTTAAAACTAACTTTGAATGAACAGTGGAACTAAAATACAATTCATATAAAAACGTGAGCATATGGAGGGACAAAAAATATTCCATGTATGATTGTAATAATTTCGGTAATAATTGAAGGGCTAAGAAGCCAAGGGGTGTAAGTGTAGTGAAGTTAGTTTTGAGAAAACTCAGTTTAAAGTTAAACAGTTATAATAAAATCCAGGTAAAACCATGATCACTAAAACTGGTATATGTTTAATTACTAGGTTCTAGACTAACATAATAACGGAGATTAATTTGATTTTCATCCTCTTATTCTTTGCTATCGGCCAATATTTGATGAAAGTTGTCACTTGTACCCCTGGGCTGTTAACACGTTCACCGCTAAGGACGCACATGTGAGCTTGATACTGACCACTATGAGA
Organism: Philaenus spumarius; assembly: GCA_018207615.1. Taxonomy (NCBI): domain Eukaryota; kingdom Metazoa; phylum Arthropoda; class Insecta; order Hemiptera; family Aphrophoridae; genus Philaenus; species Philaenus spumarius. The sequence continues at coordinate 60,685 of JAGFPH010001180.1, forward strand.
AGCGGCCGACTCACAGTGCATTGCACGCCAACCCCCATATTGGGAGTATTTTCAAAACACAATGCATTGCGTGCTTCGCACGCCAACCCGCGAATGGGTAGTATTTTCAATGCACAATGCATTGCGTGCTTCGCACGCCAAGCCACGAATTAATAGTACACACAGTATAACCCAACACACAGAGCATACCACGCCAAGTTTAAAAAACCATGTTTAAAAAACATGTGCGTCCGCTTTAAAATATTAGTGATTATTACGTAGAAAGGTTCAAAAAGTAATTTCATTTAGGCTATAAATATAAAAAAAACAAAAGGTCAGCTCCTAGCGTAGGAAATGCGAAATTTGCCGAGCAGTGGGCGTGTTAACGGGAATTAGAAGTTATGTAATAAAACACAGGTTGTAAGTAAATTACCCATGTACGACTTGCACCACATGTATCCCTTGGCTTCTAAGCTCAACAGCTCTTCTACGAAGTATCTTTTTCGCAACTAGATCTCAGCACACGATAGACTTACAGTAAAGTTATAATCTTTGGCCACAAACATTTTAAAGTCTTGAAGAGCCAGTTTCTGCACTTAACTCCATTGTTCAAAAAATGTCACTTGTACCCATTGCCTTCTCAGCCCTTCAATTGTAATAATTGGTTCAGAGTTACGCTGTTTACAACTATAAGCCTGTAACTTTGACTCAAGTGCTGCTTCGTTTCCCTTGCAGCGGAAAAACTCTCTTTTTATGGTGCTTGTATGGTACCGACTTCAGGAATCCAAGGAATTTATAAAGTCGTATAAAAAACAAAATTAACATAATAATCTCCTACATTTAGTTTTGTTTACATAAAACCCGAACAAAAATTCATTCCCGTAAGAAAAATATTAGACAACATGCTTTTAATGCCTGTATAAAGTGCTTGGATTTTTTGGGTAACAAACTTGTCCGAGCTACTTAGAAAACCAACGTGTGTACCCTATTTGGACCGATTCGGATGTAAATTATGGCTGTTATAATTTATAAATAAATTGATTAAATATATTTCAAAAAACCCTCAAGTTATTGAATTTGTTTATGGATAAAAGTAGGTTACAGATTCTAACAAGTAACACGCAAGTAATTTATTTACACTGGCTGCGCCGCTTGGTGGAAACCATAACATATACCAAATAAATAACTTTTAAAACATTTAAATAACATATAAATATTCACTTAGATTTAAAATAGATAGAATTTAAAATAGCAAGGTCACGGCAATGATGGAAGCAGTCACTCATACAATTTGATTTTGAATTTACTAAATAAATAGCCTAACTTTTAATTCAAATTTATAAAATGACTTCTACAGAAGTGTGATTGTGGCTGCTTCAATACAGGGCTATAGAATACAAGGGCTGGTCCACTCCTTTGATGTTGACGCTCGCCAACTGTTCCAACCTTCCTCTCGCCCCCCCCTCCTATGTGACGTCACTCTGGTACCATGACACGCAGCTAAGCACGGTTCGCCTTAGCTCTCACGTGTTATTTGATATAACGTTGCAGACGATAATTCTTTAAAAAGTTATACAATACACACAGTCACCTAAATTATATGTTTAGAAATTTATTTATTTATTTAATGTTACGTTGCAGACGAGATTACTTTATGAAATGTTACCAAGATTGTCAAGTAATATTGTTTGCAGCGTTACTTGAATATTCCAAGAAACACCTTTACTAACAAAATACATTAAAACAAACATTTTCAGAATGATGAGATATAAATAAATAAATGTAAGATATAATATATAAATAGTAATAAGATTTAAACTTAGCGTGCCGGTAATTATTGATAACTCAACATTTAAAAACAACAAATTTTAAGTAATCAGCTTCAAGTTAAAATAAATATTAAAACATATTATTTATTTAATGTAAGAGTTGCAAGCGAGATTACTTTATGTTAAAAGTTACCAAGATCCTCAAGTAATTTCTTCTGCAGCTTTAAATTAAAATGTTTAAAAAAAAATCTTTATCAAAATGCACTTAAAATTGTCAGAATAATTAGATATAAGTAAATATATAATATACAAATAATTATAATCAAATTTAAACCTAGAGTAATAAAATTATTGATGACAAAATTAAAAATAAAACATAATTTTCAGTTAAACTTCTAGACTAAATTAAATTACACAGTGTCAATTTAAATTTAAATTGTTCAGTTGTTTAAATTCAACTATTAAATTAACTATTCCCTAAGGCATAGGGAAGGAAAATTTCTATAAAGCAGTTTTATTTTTTTTTAAATATATTTTATGTCAGCAGTAATTATTATGCCATTTGCATATCTGCATATAAGCTACTCATTATGTGTAAGTATTTATAACTTTTATGTGTTTTATTTTATAAGTATAACTCATGTTTTATTAAACTGCAGTATGACATTCAAGTTTTGGTGGTTTATTGTAATAAATACAATTGTTTTCTATAATGTGGCACATTTTGTTCAATTTCGTATTTAGTTTTCAGAAATCTTTCAGAGAATCAAATTAAAAGTACGCTAACATTAGTACACTACATCGGTTTATTACCTACGAATTAGTTAGTTTTATTGTAACCCTGTCTTCTTCTTACATCTTTAGACTAATTATTGTTTACAGTCTACTTACTGCTTTGTGTAGTGTCAATACTAAAACTAAAGAAGAGCGCATCATAAAATTGTTACAGCTTTGCTAGGAAATTTAAATTATTGTAGCTGAGAATACTTATGAGAAGCTGTGGGAATGGAGCAGGCGTCATCACAGTGGCAGTGACGGGAACGCTTTCCTTGGTGGACTGGTCCAGCCCTTGTATTCTATAGCCCTGGCTTCAATAAGTCATGTATTACTCCACAAAATCCTGGTGCACAAACTCATCCACAGAATAAAACGATTCAGACAACAGAAGTTGTCTAAGACTGTTTTACAAAAGACTTAGAATTTTGTAGTTCTTGTATCTTGTCTGGAAGTTTCTTTAAAAATCTAGCACCTCAGTATATAGGCCTAATCAGCAAATAGTATACTCAGTTCTGTTGCTTAGACCTGTTCAGTGGAAGTTTTTTTCCAATGCCATGACGACCTTCACAGTTGTCAACATTGCTTAACACTCGTCAAGAATTTATTTAGTTTTCATTCAAAGCCTACAAATTCAATTCAAAACACCTAAGTCGTTTATAACCTCACAGAGTTAGAGAATAGAATCTGCACAAAGTTCTACAGTTCATCTTTCAGCGGACAGACTGTAGTGTTTGGTATTTCTTAAACACTTCTTGTTCTCGGACAATTACGTTCAATGTCAAGTTATCTCTGTCTTGCATATTCTTAATAGTTTACTGTTAAACTGTTTCACCTATAACTGTTGGTAATTTTACTTGCCTGGAATACATAGTACAGTTGTATGGAATAACACAGGATATTGTATGCGGTAATCATTTTGTTAGTAGCCTACGCTGTCTACGTTGCGCAAGTAGTGTTCTCATAAATATATTTAATAACTAGCTGACCCGTACGGCGTTGCCCGTGGTGGTTGGTATTTTCAGTCTTTTTAACTTAATTGTATTCTTTTTAAGTGTTCAGTCAGTGAGTGGTATTTGGCTTATATATATATATAGATCTTAAATAATAAAAGCACTATTGTCATAAGAATAAAAGATCTGAAATTATGATTTTAGTAACTTTGATCCCCCCAAACCCCTCTTAAAATGTCGAAATTGTTCATACCCTTTCTTAGTGAGCACCTATGGCCCTAGAGGAAGCTACATACCAAATTTCATTCCAATCTGTTTGGTAATTTTTTAGAAATCGTGATTTAGTAATTTTTACCCCCCAAACCCCCCTAAAATTTCCAATTTTTTAAAACCCTTTTTTATTAAACATTTATGGCGCTAGAGGAAGCTACATACCAAATTTCATTCCAATCCGTTCGGTAGTTTTGAAGAAATCGTTTTTAATAGCTTTGATCCCCCCCCCCTAAAATTTCGAACGTTTTCAAACCCTTTCTTAGTGAGCACCTATGGCCCTAGAGGAAGCTACATACCAAATTTCATTTCAATCCGTTCGGTAGTTTTTGAGAAATCGTGATTAGTTAGTCAGTGAGTGAGTGAGTGAGTGAGTGGTATTTCGCTTTTATGTATATAGATTCAAGTTTGTTTCATTAACTAAAAGCCGTGGAAAGTATATAGATATAAAACAATATAAAATCGTTATACTGGTGATTTAAAATTGAATGAAAATATTTCAGGAGTTGATATCATGTTGGGTTCGTAAACGTTTTGTTAATAACCCTCGGCCATTTGTATAATTCAAACAAATTGTATCATATAGTGTTAATTAGTTGTAAATAATACTTTGCTGTAGGTTGATCTTGAGTGTTGTAGGTAATTGCCAAGAAATTGTGTGTCCAGTGTTTTTAAACAACTCGGTTGTCATTCAACTTAACAGAAAAACAGAATTTTTCTTTGAAGAAATTTCATTAATTGTAAATACAGTATGTTTAAATGCCAATGGTTTTCGAGGCGTTTGACATATAATTTTATAAGGTAGCAATTTTGAAAAAGTAAACTCTTTATTTCGGTACATTTGAAAACCTTTATTTTTATCTATATACCAGGTGTCTTAAAAGTCCCACTCCACCCCTTTAACTTTTGTGTTTGTTAAAACAAACAAATATCCTTTGGGGAACGATACTAACTTAGCCCAAAGTATCTCTTGAAACAATCGGAAATTTTGAGTGTCCCCTAAAAATGGGGGATTTTGGGGGCAACTCGAATTTTTTAAATGGGAAGTATGGTCATGTGATACATAATTTTAAAGGTCTATTTAAGACTAGGAAAATGACATAAAGGAAATAAAAATCGGACCACCCAAAACAAAATGGCGGCCTTAAACGTGTTGAAATAAATCGACATAAAATTGCTAATATCTCGAAAAGAAAGAGTTTTTAGAAAAAATTTCAAGAGACAAAAAATGTTTATTTCAAAGTGCTTCACCTAAAAAAAATTAACTGGGTGTGCTTAATACCACACGTTGGAAGTGATAACTTCTATGACTACGGGGATTTTTAACTCGGTAAATGTGTACAATTATAAGGATTATAAAACTGTAGGCCTATTTGTTCAAATTGTTTATTTATATCCGTTATTATATATTTAAAGAAAGGTAAAAATATTATCTTTTAGTTACCTTTTATTTCATATTGATAGATCAAATGATTTAGAAGTTGTTAATATTACAGTAAAGAAATTAATAATCAAATATGTTATATACAAAGATGTACGAATGTTTGCGAAGTTAAACAGTAGGTATCCTTCTTTAAATTTGTATAAACGAATATATTGATGATCAAAGGTTAGTTTTATATACAGTTTATAACCCCAAAGCAAATCTTATAACGTGTAGAAGCCCATATAACTTATAGTTATAGAAGCCTACATTAGTTGAATAACTAATATATAAGAAAATTAACATCACAAGAAATTTTAATGGTTGAAGTTGTAAACATAACCCCAAAATATAATCTACGCTGGGTTTTGTTTAAGAATTACAGATGATGGGCGAAATCAGCTGTTATATTATATTAACTAATTCTTATGTGTTAATTTGATTGCTATGCTAATAAATGTAAATAATGTATTAATAATATTCCCTCTCCACGATCTGACTTGTGTCTAAACAAAAGCGTGACGCGAGATCTCGCGAGAAATCTGGCGTGATGCGAGATCTCGCGGGAAATCTGGCGTGATGCAAGATCTCGCGAGAAATCTGGCGTGACGCGAGATTTCGAAAACATAGCCAAGTCGAAAGTGCCCAACGGGCCAATAGAAGTTATCACTTCAAAAATTGCTTCCAAATCGATTTCGTAAATTTTAAGTCGACCCCTACATCTAAGAAAATTGATTTCGTAAATTTTATTTTTTACAAAATTTTCTAGCGGTCGCATTTTAAGTCCGATTTGGTTTAAATTTGGTACACACGTTGGTTGTCTACGTCGCTCGGACGAGTTCGTTAGCCAAACAAAATCCAACAACCGGAAGTTCGTTTTTTTGACAGGAAGTGACAAATTTTTGTAGCTTTTCCTACGAAATGAAACGTGTTTAGAGTTTTAACGAAAAAATTAATGTAGGCTATTATTCTGCACATTTTGTGTTTTTACACGATCTTATAGCTCGCTTGGTTCCCCCAAAATTTATCGAAACGTAAAATACCGTAATAGTACCCGGTTCAAATTATCTTATGGCCCAACAGCCGATTTCGTACTGTGCAAGGCCGAAGGGCAAAATCGCAAGCGAGTTTTTCCGCTGCGAGCGGGACGAAGGAGCGCGTGGGAGGTGCAAACAAATTCTACTAATATATTTCATACACATATGCAGCTATTCAGCGCCTTCGTGAGTAGATCAATTACCCAATGAAACCCTAAAACATGTAGTCCTAAACTTATTTTTGGAAATTCGCTCAACTCACGTCAGCGGTTCAGCTGCGCGGTCGAATTATTGTATTATTAAACTACAGTTTGACGAATTAATATTTAATAATGTTTATAATTATGTTTTCAGATCGAGCAGTTCTTCCGAAATCTGCCGTCAAATCAAGTTCCTTGGTTGGGTTCTCTGGGCGAGAAGTACAGAGACAAACAGCTGATAACTCAGTTACCAAAGCAAGACCTGGCGTTGGCTTACTGTAAACACGTCGAGTCGGCTCATCATTCCAGTTACGAGGACTTTATCAACGCTCGTAACGAGATAGCGCTCGATATTGCTTACGCGAAAGAAGTTACGGTCCCTGTGGTAGGTGTACAATGTACATGTACAAGTAGTTCCAATAGTCATAGTTGTATTTATTTGAGTGAGAGATATCAATACAAAGTGTCTACCAAACTTTACCGTGATATTCAGCAGGTGGAGGTTTCAATCCCGGACTTTTTTACGGAAATTTTCAGGATTGATAATTAGATTAAGGCTCTTCTTTATCTTGAAGAAAACACCCCAGTGTACAGTATGATTTCAATGCAAAAGGCCTGACTCAAGCCGCAAAATCGATGAAACATGCATTCGTAATACCGTGTTTCGGATTCTATTTATAAATTAATAATCTGGGAAACTACTTTAAGTTATAAAGAAGGCTTTATATTTTTTATGTGTTAGCTTAAAATATGGAAATTATTGCTTAAAACTCCCAAAAAAGCGTTAAAAATAATCGATTTTTACTAATTTAAACTGTTGATAAAAGGAGTTCCCGTCGATTTCTTTCAATTATGAGATATAAGACAAAAGCACATAGCCTTTAAGAACAATTTAAGATATTTCACAACTTTTTAGGTTGAAAAACGGCCTACGAAACACGTTAGTACGAAGTGCATATTTTTGCTGCTTTACGCAAGGTATAGAAGAAGTTCACGAAACTCAGCATGCATATTTAGCACATTGGTCTACACAAATGTGTATGTTTTTATTTTGCTACCGTTATCCGTTTCAAGATGGCGGCGGTTCAAACTTTTCAAAGTGAAAAATCTAAAAACACTATAATTTTTCCCAAAAAATGTCGAGATACAAACAATGTAGACAATTTAAAGACAAATCTAATGGCGTACCACTTTTTATCATTGAGTCAAGGGTAATTGAAAAACTACAATAATTCTGGCTGAAAGTAGTTTTTAGTGGTTACTACATTCACGGAAAGTGATCATGGAAACCACTTTCAGCCAGAGTTATTGTACAGTGTCGTTATAAAGTCACTCCCCTCCCCCCCCCTTTAACTTTTGTGTTTGTTAAAACAAACAAATATCCTTTGGGGAACGATACTAACTTAACCCAATTTATCTTTTGAAGCAATCGGAAATTTTGAGTGTCCCCTAAAAATGGGGTATTTTGGGGGAAACTCAACATTTTTAAATGGGAAGTATGGTCATGTGATACATCATTTTAAAGGTCTATTTAAGACTAGGAAAATGACATAAAGAAAATAAAAATCGGACCACCCAAAACAAAATGTCGGCCCTAAACGTGCTGAAATAAATCGACATAAAGTTGCTAATATCTCGAAAAGGAAGGGTTTTTAGAAAAAAATTCAAGAGACAAAACATGTTTATTTCAAAGAGTTTGACCTAAAACATTGCTTCCAAATCGATTTCGTAAATTTTATTTTTTACAAAATTTTCTAAGATGGAGGAGTAAAAATAACATTTACGAAATCGATTTGGAAGCAATTTTTTAGATCAAGCACTTTGACATAAACATTTTTTGAATCTTGAAAGTTTTTCTAAAAACTCTTCCTTTTCGAGATATTAGCAACTTTATGTTGATTTATTTCAACACGTTTAGGGCCGCCATTTTATTTTGGGTGGTCCGATTTTTATTTTATTTATGTCATTTTCCTAGTCTTTAATATACCTTTAAAATGAGGTATCACATGACCATACTTCCCATTTAAAAATTTGAGTTGCCCCCAACATCCCTCATTTTTAGGGGACATTCAAAATTTCCGATTGCTTCAAAAGATATACTTTGAGTTAAGTTAGTATCGTTCCCCAAAGGATATTTGTTTGTTTTAACAAACACAAAAGTTAAAGGGGTGGGGGGTGACATTTTAACCACTCTGTATATTCTCTACTACCCTTGACTCAATGATACAAATTTCTACACCATTAGATTTGTCTTCAAATTATCTATATTTTTTGTATCCTTACATTTTTTCGTAAAATCTTTAGTTTTTTTATATATATTAATATTTAATGATTTATTTGGTTTTTTGCCTCACTGGACTGGAAATATTTACATAAATACCTTAATTCCTTGCACTGCTCGCAGTCCTGTTTTGAACACACTTTATTCAGTGACGTACGTTTCGCCAATTTTTTCTGGCATTTTCAAACCATTTATAAAAAAAATTTTCAAAAAATGATTTGCATTTGTTTAATGCGTGTCAAAAAAATATAAATTATACCTAAACACTCCACAAACACACGTAATGGGGCATGAATATGCCGATGTAGTTTATTTTAAAAATTGCAACTCGCACACGTTCACCCTGGCCCATCCTTGTATCAGGTCGTGGTTGTGTTTTTGTGTTAATGTTTTGTGTAGCGTTTATGTACAATTTATAGTTTTTGACGCATATTAAACAAATGCAAATCATTTAAAAAAATTTGTATAAACGGTTTGAAAATGCCTGAAAAAATAAGCGAAACATTCGTCAAAGCGTGCTGAGTTTTGTGAATTTATCTTAAACCATTAATGAGATAGTAATTGTTTAAAAAAAAATGCTTACAGACAGACAACTTCTAAACTAAGCAATATAGGATACATGTTATACATGGGGCGTCCATACCTAAAGGCAGAAGGGGGACCACGACCCCTCCCCCCCCCTAGCTCCCAGGGAAAGGAAAATATGTATATTGTTAATTATAGTCAGGTATTTAAATAGATTAGCACTAAAATATGTTTCAAATGTTATGTGCCGTTTGATTTTACATATATTTATTTTATTTTTTACAAGAGTTCAAGCAAGAGCTGCTGTGTCACTACTTGGTGCGGCCTCTAGGAGTGTTATAGGTCTTTGTGTATTCGATGACGGTGTAAAGGTACAGACTCAATGCTGTGTGGGTTAATATTTCACCTGAACATCCAAATTGGCTTCCCAAATTTTAAAAGTTTTTATTGGAGAGGTCAAAAATATCCCTGGACTCCTTTTGCCGAAGGAGGGGAAGGTACTCCTTTACACATTCATTGCCAGGCAAATTTCGTATTTCCTATGCTAGGAGCTGACGTTTTATTTTTTATATTTATAGTCTACATGAGTAGAAATTACGTTATTTTTTATTTTTGAACCTTTCTGTGTAATAATCACTAAAATTTTAAAGCGGACGCACATGTGCGTCCATAGACATGAGCCTAAAATTGACGCAATGCTCTGTGTATTGAAAATACTCCCAATAAGGGGATTGGCGTGCGAAGCATTGTATATTGAAAATTCTCCCAATACGGGGAGTTCTCGAACCACGCAATTCT
>JAGFPH010001180.1:74402-89029 GCA_018207615.1 Philaenus spumarius
TGACAGACGCTACTGATAACAGTTATCTACAGTTCTTTCAGGCAGTTTGTGTACTCAGTGATAGAAAGCAGCAACTTTATAATCCTCACAATGGAAAAATAGTGCTTTTAATTTATTGAAGATTTTGTAATGTTCTGAATTATGGTTGTAGTATTTTTAAACATTTAGGTCATTAAGTTGGTTACTGTACGGAATTTAAGAGTGTTCATTGTTTTAAAACTTTGTCTCTTCTTCGCTAGGTTTTAATGTGAGTATCCCTGTATTAAACTGTAAACTTGTAGTATTCTTACTTTTACGGTTAGGTATTTCATTATCACTTTAATACAAGTAATAGTTAAGAATTAAGAAACTATAGTTTTGTAGCATGATTTCCTATGCCTAAGGGCAGAGAGAGGGCTGCAGCCCCCTTAGGTCTTAGGGAAAGGAAAACATTGTAAATTAATGACGGGTGTTTTTCTTTTTAAGACAATTATTTAAAAGTCAGTACAGTATTATGTAGAAACGGTACATCACTGGAATATTTTTTAAATGTTTTGTACCGTTTTATTTTATTTTTCACAAGAGTTCAAACACAAGTATTATTTTAACTTATAGAAGAGAGGAATGAGAGACTGACCCTTCCTCTCAAAAGGGTTTCTGCCAAATTCAGATTCATCATTCTTGGTTTAGCACGAGTTTGCTTGTTTGCACTGTTTTTTGGTAATGTTCATATTAATAAATTTGTGTTCTTAATTTGTGTTTCGATTTGTGTTATAAATCGTTATCCAATTCTTTCTTTAAGAAACGTGCTACAGCTGTTTCACGACTAATCGCATTTTCAAACACTGTATACGAAACACATTAAAATATAAAACACACACAGTTCAAACACGATAATTCTACGCCCATTGGGACGTCGTCAAAAATAAAACAGCACACATAACGCCCGACATATTTACAAATTGTTGGCCAACCCATTTTTGACGACGTCCCAATGGGCATAGAATTATCGTGTGTGAACTGTGTGTGTTTTATATTTTAATTTTTTTCGTGTACAGTGTTTGAAAATGCGATTTATCGTGAAACAGCTGTAGCACGTTTCTTAAAGAAAGAATTGGATAACGATGACGGTAAGAAACACAAATTTATTAATTTGAATTACGTTATCCGTAGCTAAATAACTTTATAATGTTCATGTGCAAAATCAGTGTTCCAATAATTATTTTTTAATTAAATTACAAGTGAAAAAACGTGGACCAAGAGCGGGATTTGAACCCGGGACCTTAACGATTCCTTTGTATCGCTCTACCGTCTGAGCGACCCTGATCACTCCAGATATTGGTCGTTGTTACCTCACTTGTACGGTTTTACTGCAATTACGACGGAATCGTAAAGGTCCTGGGTTCAAATCCCGGTCTTGGTCCGTGTGTTTTCATTTGTAATTTAATTAAATTAACCCTCGCTGAGGAAGTGTGTAAGCAGAAAATTAAAAGTAAAAATTAATTATTTTTTGTTTCAAATAACTCATAAATATTGTATGGGAAACATAAAAAAAATTCCGGATTTCAAATTGATTCAGTTATTACATTTAAAAAAAAAAAATTTACTACGATAAATACAAGAAATTTTGAAATTAAATTTTAGAACTAGTTTCAAGCATAACCTAGGGAATTTTTCCAAAAGTCTACAAAAATCTGTCTCATATCTGTAACAGTATTTAGTATATTGGACGATGGAATCGTGAAATTATAGGAGAAAGTGTGTGCCTTTTTAGGTACCATACATGAATTTATTTTATAGAGTAGTATGAGTAGCTTGGTATTTTAATAACAGGAGAGAATTTTTCAACTGGGACTGGGTAAAAACCAGCAAACATTTGACGGTTAATATTTCTCTTGAACAGGCAAATTGGATTCCTAGATTTTTAAAGTTTTCCGGGGAAGGTCAAAAATTTCCCCAGACCTCATTTTTGCCAGAGGAGAGCACTCCTTAATCTTTACCCCAGTCTAGCCCTGCGTTATATGCTGCGCCCATCATTTTTTCAATTTAAATGGCATAAATTAAAGATGTTAATAAAAAAATATGTAAATAGGCTAGTAAATCCCCGTGAAAAATCACAGGCGGATTAATTAGATACACATCAGAAATACATCATTTATACAAAAAACAGCACACTTTATCCAGGCCTACCTAACTGCAGACGGGGATTTTTAACTCGGTAAATGTGTACAATTATAAGGACTATAAAACTGTAGGAATATTTGTTAAGATTTTGTGTTTAATTATATTATTATATATATTTAAAGAAAGCTAAAAATATTATCTTTTAATTGCCTTCTATTTCATATTGATAGATCAAATGATTTAGAAGTTATTAATATTATAGGCTATATTATTGATTGAAGTTGTAAACATAACCCCAAAGTATAATCTACGCTAGGTTTTGTTTCCTTATGGGTGAAATCAGCTGTTATATTATTAAGTTATATTATTTCTTTAAATGTTACTCCACGTACGCTCGTACGTACACTCGCTTTTATAGGAGTTGATAATTTAAGAGAATTTTTTCTAATGAGTTTGGTGTAAAAAAAATGTATTTAAATAATTTATGATGATGCTGACTTCTTACTTTTTATGCATCTTATTTTGAGCAATATAAACCAGTACAAAATCACCTTGCCCTAAAATGTAATCCATACAAAATTCAATTGTCACAGACAAGAAACATTTTGAATAATTGATTTTGAAAAATAGACTTCATGGTCACACATACAATTTATATTGTTTGAGAGTTTTGAGTTTAGGTTTTCAATTGGTTAGTATAATATTTACTGCATAAGTTTCTACATTTTTCATCCAGTTATCAAGTTGTATCTAGCTCTGAACTTTTGTATGGCTGATTGACTAATTGGATATCTTGCAATTTCTGACTGAGACGACGCAATAAACAGTAACTTATGAGCTGTCCATAATAGTTTTTGTGGGTACTCTGCTATTCAAAACACAATGGTAACAGATCCATCCAAATGTACTTTGTCATTCATCATAACCATGGCATTTAGTATTTCCATTACACTTGGCAACCTTTTTCTCTGCACAAACTTTTCTTCGGCCAGGTGCCGGACATAGGGTCAATTTGTAAATACGAAAGTTTTTATGTTTACGACCCAACATAACTAATGATATGGAACACCCAAAGCTAATGTTTAAATGCAGATTCAGATTAATAAAAATTACCATTTATTCTCACTGCCTCAACGTTTTCTAGATCTGGAACTGATTAGATAGGCCAAGTGATTTCCATTTCATTGCAGAAACAGCAATACATTAGTTCCGAGCGATTCAATTGTTATTGCATTAGATAACAATTATAAATACCGTGCCATAGAAAGAAAATATCTTGCAACATCATTCTAGAAACTCTGTGCGCACATCTCCGTCTTCTGACATCATGCTTTACTGCACATTAGATATTACAGATGCTTCGAGGACGATGTTAGAAAATTAATCGGTCATCTTGTAACGTCATCACAATGATTACACCACAAAATCTAATTTTAATTAAACTGCCACTTTTTGATAACCAGGAACTTAATTGTATTGTCCGAATCATTTCATAAACTATAAAAAATATCACAAGACTACAGAAGAGTCTCGCTATTCCGAAAATCCGCCTGTTCCGAACATACATAGAGCCTAAGCTTGTTGAAAACGCTTGAAACCAAATTGGAATGAAAGCTGGTTACTTGTAGTACATGTCGGCTCCACTTATACAATTCTGTAGAATCTTTTTTAATCATTGCTAAACACGAAAGTAATAGTTTACACACACCATCCGTTTTTTTCCCTCCCGTTGCGTTGCGTTTTGGTTAACAGAAATTGACAACACATTAATCATAATAGGCCTTTTGGGATTGTCCGGTTTTGTTTCCTTCATGTTTTCCATCCGTTTTGAGGGAAGGAAGCTACCGCAACAACCGTCCGGTTAAACCGATACCGGATTTGTCAGAAAGAAGGAAGGATTAAATACAACATCTAGGCACTAGAAGTGATGTTGCCGTCTGCCAGTTGCATTCATCCCTTTTCCTCATTTGTTTTTGTTATTTCAAACGAATTTTACACAGTGAGGTACTAACGAACAGACTGCGGGGTTACAAAACGGACAGTTCGAACAACCTATCCCTTCCTTCCCGTTTTTAGAAGAAAAAGGAATCGAAACGCAAAGGAAGGAAAAAACGAATGGTGTAAATCTGCATTAAGAAGTAAAGTCATTGTTTTTTTCTGACAAAGAACACTAAATCAACTTGAGGATGCAATATTTCGCCATCACCGCATGAACATAACATCAATTGGTGTTGATGAAGAGTGTTGTTTGACATAGCGTAAGGCGACGTCGTGATCATTTGCCGCGTCTGAATTATGCCGCCTTAACCCTTTGCACTCTGGTAGGATTTTTAATAAAAATCCTCTGTGCTCGAATGGCCAGTAGTGCTGGCCACAGCCATTTCTTTATCAAGTCTGAATTGTTTTTTGCAAGTTACGTTCCTCACAGCTCGGATGGCCAGCAATACTGGACAAGGTAAAATCCCTCGAACGCCCGGATGGCCAGCAGGACTGGCCACACAAATGATCTGCATTAATTTATTTTTAGTAGGTAGTTTTATTTTGTCTGGATTGTGCTGAAATCTAGAGTCCAAATCTTAATCTAATTAATTCCCTCTTTTTTTCTGGTCTGTCTTGTATCAAAATGTAGCAATATTAATTGCATTATAACCTTACCAGCAGTTTAGTTTTACATTGCGGTGATCTAGGCTAGTGTTTTTAAAGTTTGAAGTAATTTACACAACAAAAGTTAATTAGTTTATTATAGGTTTTAAGTGTTTTTATGTTAACAAGTTCTTAATTTTATTTTATTTTAAATTACCTAAAAATGTTGTTAGATAAGTTGTATACAATGGACCCAATGGTTTATTTTATTCATTATAATATATTATAACTATATATTTACAGCTAAAACAAAAACTTACCAATAAAAATATAATATATCTACTTTATTGTATGGCAAAATAAAAGACTTACTAAAAGCCCACGATTTTGTTAAACAAAAAATAAATACCCACTAACAACATTTCAGATTGTAGTGAAAAATAATTCAGAGCTGTTGACGCCGCAAGGTCAAATTAGCGGCAGACAACAGAGCTGACAACAGTATCGTAAGCGGCCAGTCAGGCTGGCCATCCGAGCTGTGAGGATGCTTAATTCGATAAATATTCAGAGCTAACTGAGAATATCATACGGCCAGCAGTACTGGCCAACCGAGCGCAAAGGGTTAAGAACGTTTACCTTAACAAGTCAATACGTTGATATTATTCATGAAATCCGCCTATTCCGAATTCCTGCTAAACCGAACAGTGTTTGGTCCCAATTAGTTCGGAATAGCGGGACTCTACTGTATATGTTTATCGATTAATTACTTTATTCTAAACTTGGATCTGATGTTATAGGTTGACGAATGTCTAAGTCAACATAACAATTGACATAATGCTGTTAAAATACCTTTTAATACGTTCAGATAAAATACATTAATTTTGAAATGAAATAACTTACAAAATGTCTGCCAACTAGGATCCACAAAAAAAGTATTAAGTCTTTCATTTAGATATCATTGTGTATTTTGTATGCACTAATATTTACCCATCCGCGTTCTTTGTAGCTTTTCGTGCTCACAATTCACTTTATCCAATATGTTAATCACTAATATATCGTTCAGTTCTTAATACATCCAAATTGTATCTCAGCGTAATGTCAGCGTTGTTCCTTACACAATGCAAAACTCCCGTTTTGTAGTCGGCCCTGTTTGTTTGATACTTTTAAACAAGAAATTTTGATGTATTTTTAGATCTCGATAAGATTTAAAAAAATAATGTTACTCATTTACGACAATTACAGTTTAAACAATTGTTTATAACAAAGTGTGTCATACAAACATAAGCTCATGTGTTTACGAGTCTATTACCCAACTGCGAGATGTGCAACATTCTTTGTGGAAAAAAATTTAGGTTAGTTATCTTTAATTCTTTAACTTTAAAAACATGAATTTGCCTTATTTTCCTTCCTTCCTCCTTTGAGGTTTCGAGTTGTGGTTCGTAAGCCAAAAGAGTAGTTCAGTAGTGACGTGTAGTAAAAAAAAGTAGTGTTATTCTATTCAACTCTAGATATTATTTATTAAAAGCAAACAACAAATTAAGTAAAAAAAAAAAAAAAAATACAAAACAAGCAATACATTTACACCAAACGATTCTTAAATCTTACCTTAGGTTAGAGGGATCAAAATCTTGAGTTTATGTTTTTTACATACTAGCTGGTCGATGATTCACTTTACACATTTATTTAGATACCACACTGTTCGAAGATTAATAATGGTTACAATTTGCACACTTAAAACACCATGCCTCGCGCCTCTAAGAGACGATTCTTCATCCTTGCAAAAGTAAATCTGCTTAATCAATTGACTTTTCTTTACGACGTAGCTGTTCTAGACCGTTTTAATTCATTTTGCATCATTTACAAATGGTAAAAAATTGAATAAATGTGCTCTCATCCCAGCTCGGATGGAGACACCGATTTATGCGACCACTCTGTTCAACAGTCGGACTCAGAATAAAGCTAAGAGGTTTTCCATGCTCTTGTTTCAATACGGAAAACCTGAATACTTGATTTTGTTGTCCTTCACTTAGAACTTCTTACAAACATTGTTTTTTACTTCATCTATGGGCATGTAATGTCACTGTTTATCTATTTTATTTAGTGTTATTAAATCAAGCTTAACCTTGTTTCTTATTATCCTTTTAAAATAAAATGTTTTTTATTTACCACCATTTTCTTCTTAGATAGGCGGTGTACTCTTTGTGCAAGACAGACTCAATGGTTTATTGCGCTCCTAAAGAAAGGTTGATAAACCCCTAGTTTTCCCTGTCAAGTTCCAAAGCTCAGTAAACCTAATGAGCATTTTGACAAGTTTTCCTAGGGGAAGATTTGCCCTTTGATTAGCTTTCCGAAGGTTCATAACTCATTTCAGATCTCTTAGATCAGGTGTTCTGCTGTTTCCTCCAGTAGGCAACATAACCTAAATTGTTTTGATCTCCGGTGAAAATGCCCATTCTTTGCATGTGTTTTCTAAGATTGCTAGTGTTTTGTCTGGGGGTAGAAAGGTAAAATATGGTGTCCCTCAGGCGTCGATTCTGGGCCCAGTCTTATTCTTTATTTACACAAATGACTTTCCATCATACACAAAAATTAACAATATTATGCAATTTACTTAGATGGGCCAAGAAGTCAGAGTTTACTCGTCCTCGAGCTTGGGATGTTCCTCCACCTCTTTCCATGCTCTATCCTTGACCAATCGGCGACAACTAACAAGTGCTTTGAATTCAGTAGCTGATCTGCAAACTCTTTTCCACCTATGCGAACATGCCCTGGTACCCAAAAAAGCGTAACCTACATTAAATTTATTAAAATAATCTTATAGGATACGCAACTCATTGGAATATATGGTTTCGATATGGGATCGTTTTTTGACTCTTGATATTGAAATTTAAAAAAAAATACATTCCACAGTTTTTCAACAATTGTGCAGCGGTAAACACAATGATACTTTATGTTAAAATTTTTTCTTGCAGGTGTAATAAGCCTATACTAAAGGATTATAAGATTTTATTCTCATGATTTTGATTTTATAAACTAATATTTTCATTACTTATTCATCATTGTCGTACAACATGTCTTGACCGATGGTTTACTTTTGTTTGCAGACTTGCCCAAAGTGCAATGAAAGCATAGCCGTGAACGAGTTGGGCATTTTGGCACCCAAGTTTGGTGAACGCATGTTATGGCACCCGTCGTGTTTCGTGTGCACGTCCTGCAGCAACCTGCTCGTTGATTTAACGTACTGCGTTCACGATGACCTGCTCTACTGCGAAAGACATTACGCTGAACAACTCAAACCTCGCTGTGCTGCTTGCGATGAGGTAAGTCTGCTGTAGTAGTATGAAAAATGTTTTATTGTTATGTACGAAGTTTGATGGTAAATTATAGCGTCCGCATAAAATTATACTTTTTTATTCTTGTAATGTTCATCCTTATAGTTTTGTTATTTCTATGTCACAGTCTCGTTGCTCCTTTATTTTACCATCTTGTGTGATGACATTATACAGGGACTAATGTGAATTTCGTCCTAATATTTTTAAGATATCTCATCATGATTTAATGCTTCGTGCTACATTAAAATTTTTTTTATTAAAAAACTATGTATTTACTGTTTGAGTCGTAATAGAAACTCGTTTCCATGGCAACCAGGAATGTCATATGGCGTGATTACTTTTTTGAGCAAAAACGTAGGGTCACGTCATACAAGGCCGGAGACAGGAAAACTGTTGGGGGGGGGGGGGGGGGGGGGCAGGGCAGGACCGGGGGGTTGAATTTAAACCCTTTTAACACGTTCACGTTCGATTCTCCACCGGGGAGCCAGCCTAATGCAAACATTATTACAACAGGTCTGATTACTATGCCCAGAGCAGCATTACTACAACCTATGTAGATGTGTATTAATAAAGTTGTACTACAATCTTATAATGGTGTTCAATGTTAAAAGTTATTAAAGAACCCGAACATAACAGACGCACATGTAAGCTTAACACTATAATAAGCGGCCGACTCACAGTGCATTTTCACAGTGCATAAGAGGTACCAACCCTTATATTTTGAGTATTTTCAATACACAATGCATTGCGTGCTTCGCACGCTAATTTTAAGCCTATGTGCTATGGACGCACATGTGCATCCACTTTAAAATATTAGTGATTATTACGTAGAAATTTTCAAAAATAAAGTAATTTCTACTCATTTTTAGGCTATAAATATAAAAAATAAAAGGTGAGCTCCTACACCCGATTCTACGTTCACCGTGCAGTACAGAGCACCCATAAGCCATGTTATCCTTACGACAGTCTCAGCGATAATAGCCAACTAAAAAACTACCATGCTACGCTCGGTCAGTTGACGCAATCCGCATGACAATAAACATGATGGTCGCTGTAATGGTAGTAGCATGTCTATTCTCCCATAAGAACTGTACTGCACGGTGAACGTGGAATCGAGTGTAGCATAGGAAACACGAAATTTGTGTAGCAGTGAACATGTTAAACAACAATTTCCATGCCTATTCATTTTTACTACTAAATTTCGGGATTTGGGGGGGTTTGACCCTCCCCCTGGCTATGGCCTTGACATCATATGACGTGATTACTCTTTAAGCGTAAATTAAGCCACCCCTCAAAGGGTTAATTACGGGAATTAGATTACTAATGTAAGTCCCTCCCCAACTATACAAACTATACTCTATCCTACTTTGAGCCAGTGAAACTTAATCATGCGCTCAACATCTGGAGGACGCATATTTCTAAAATAAAACACCCTTAAAATACTAACTAACTTAGATTTCAATTTAGACAAACGAACTTTCCAATTTTATTCATTGTCGAGGAATACACCCAAATATTTTATGCAGCTTCCTGCTTTGTGCTTGTGTTAACTACTGAACACGCATTTTTGCAAAAACTTCCTTCATGCGTACAATTTGAGCAAGGATATAGTATATCCTCCATGAAATCATAACTTCTCCCATATCCTATTACTTTAAATGAGCAATTCTTGTATCTATTTTTGTATCTGTCGCGGATCTCGAAAACGGCTCTAACGACTTCAAAGAAATTTTGTATTTAGGTGTAGTTTTGATTTTTAAGTACACTCATATAGTTGTATTTCGTGTAAAAACGCAATTTTTTGAGAAAATCTAATTTAAAAGTTGAAAAATTTTAACATAGGGTCTTATGGTTGCCATTTTGGTTACAAAATAACAACGAAATATAGTAAATAAAGCGATCAAAACAGCTGTTTATAAACAAGCAAATTTATACTGTTTTAGCACGTTGGAATTAGAATAAATTTTTCCTGATTTAACAATTTATTATGTCAAAAAAGGTAAACTTGGCAAAGATGGATAAATTCTAATAGTCAATTTTGTAATATAGGCCTGGCTCATTTTTGAAACATAGTATTGAGGTTATGTTAATCCTGCAATAATTTTACTATATTTAGGCCTGGTTTCAAAACTTTAGTTGACAGAAGATAGTAGAACTAGGACTAAAATCGTAATGAAAGCCTCTCACGTTTCTAAAGTATGTATTTGAGGTTATAATTAATCTTGCAATTACTGTTAGTATATTTAAGCCTGGTTTCATAATAATTATAAAACCAACTAAAATATCTTCTTTCAACTAAAATTATTTTAGTTGAAAGAAGATATTAAAACTAGGCCTAAAATCGTAGTGAAAGCTTTTCAGGTTTTTAAAGCATGTATTTGTGGTTATAATTAATCTTGCAATTATTGTTAATATATTTAGGTTTTATTTCAACACAAACTACAACAAAACTAATCGAGCAGGGCTAACAAAACTAACCCAGGTACAAAGAAGCCAAAGATTAGCGAGAGCCTTTAACAAGTTTTCCAACTGCAAGCGAAGCGAAACAGCCATCAGAGGCCATAGGCCGTGGCAGGGTTGGGATGTGAAGCGTCCAGGGGCAGAGCCCCTAGTGTGTATTATATGGCAGAAGTTTTTGTACTGTTACCTTTCACAGTATTCTTAACTAGCAGTGCCTGCGATTTCATACTGGCAAACGTATATCATCTACGCTTCCTCCTAAAATTGTACCCGTCTTAACCGTGTCAATAAATCGAAGAATATCGCATAGCATCATTAGCTCGGTATGTTAAAAAAATGTATTGTACGCGATCATAGTGAGTGTGCAATACGATGTCATGTCGATTGAATTCCTACTCAGCTAAGACCACTACAATTGCATCGCTAACAGCGGCATTGTACCTTCCACAATGTTCTACTATATAATATTGTCCCAATGACTTCCGGCCGCGTTTATGCAATGTTGTTACATATTGTCAGTTTGGGTTTCGCCTACACAGCGCAGTTAGTTAAAACATATGTATTGTTAGGGGTAAATTTTAGCAAGACCCTTTACGCGGGTTCAAACGCTACAATATGTTAATATATAAATAAGGGACAGATCAATAATAATAAAATATCCAGTGGTTCAGTGGCAATACTTATTTCTATATTTACTCACACAATACAATAATACAAATATATAAGGTTTGATACATTAACCTACACTTATGCTACATACATTTCCTTTACTAGGTATTACGTTTGTAGGACAGACTGGTTCAAGAACTCGGTAAACAAAGCTACTGAATTTACCCCCGTTAAACTTTTGAATCTAAACTCAATGTGATATCGATAGACTAAGTATTCTGTTTACTCACTCAAATCTCGTTCTACTGCAGAACCGGTTTCGTCCTTCAATCTCGCGTAGGCTTCTCGAAGTGTTGACATGTCTCTTGCTGTCCAGTTTCCGACCCTTAGCTTCACAATATTTGGCCAAATCTCGGCCCAACGTCCCTAGCTCACTGGCCTAGCTTCCGGGCCCACACTTTAACAGACTGGTCTCCAATCTAGATTAGGGTTATGCTTATATAACCCATCTAACTTCCGTGTTGACAAACTACACTGTTCTTAAGTGCAACACCAAAACACTTCCGCCAAGCTCATCCTTCCTTATTGTGCTTCCTTGTTTACCTCCATATCTGTCTTACGCAAAGTAATATCTTTACACTAAACATACTAACTCTAATACTGAATATAACTAATATATATTATATATATATATATTTTTTTTTCATTACACACCCCATCAATTCGTAACAGTATGCAAGAAGTATTTTAAAATTTACATGTATTTTTATTTGCCCAAGCTTATTACATCACTAAAAAACACATATAAATTGGTTTAGCTATTTTAGAGGTTAGTTTACGCAAAGCAACAGATAAACAGACAAAAAGTATGTTTACGATTTTATTATATTTACAGATCGTCAAACCATTTAGTACTTTATGTTCGGTGACTGTCAGTGCCACTTGAGCTGTTCAAATCTCTTTTTTATGATTCAATAAATCAAATGTGTAAGAGCCACAAATGTCCATGTTGTTGAATTTATAGGTTTTCATTTATCTCAACAATTGTAGCGGTTTGTAACTAGGCTATTTGCAACTAAGTAGCAGGTTTTTAGTGGCTGTTGATGTTGATGTCGTAGCAGTCGTACTGGTTATGTAAGTTTCCCGACTCTGTGGTTAGAGCATGTGTTTACGACTGCAGGGACATTTATTTTATATTCGCACAGTATCCTAGCGTATTTAAAGTTCAAAATACATTGTCTTTGGTATTTTTTATATTATACTAGCTGACCCGTACGGCGTTGCCCGTGGTGGTTAGTATTTTCAGTCTTTTTAACGTAATTGTATTATTTTTAAGTGTTCAGTCAGTGAGTGGTATTTGGCTTTTATATATCTTAAATAATTAGCCCAATAATTGGTGTTTTAGTTCATTGTAGGCCTAACCTAAAATTATATTCAGTTTTTGATCCAAGTCAGTTTGTTGTTGATCAAAATCAGCTGTTTTAAGCTTTTCATACGAACAGCTATTTTTTGTGCCCCTGATAAAATCAAAAGAAATCTTTCTTCTTCTTCCTTAAGATTGACGTTCCATAAGATTAACATTGAAACTTTGGGGGCCACTGGGGCGTAGCCCTAATGTCCTAGGACTTCTGTAAATGGCCTAAAACCTTTCCAGGGTTAACCTGTGTTACTATGCAAAATTTCAAAGCAATCGGATGGACGGTTTGGTAACGCATAAAGGACAAACATACAAACAGACAAACGTACAAACAGATGGACATACATTGAATTTTATATATATATAGACTAGTTGTTGTACCCGTTCTTCGCACAGGAATAATTCATGGTGTAAGCAGAAGTATATACAATCAGTCTGATTGTAAATGTTGACAAATCGTAACAAATGGAGTTAACAATTTATTATTTAGGTGTTTCTTAACCCTTTGCACTCGGATGGCCAGTACTGCTGGCCACATGCTATTCCCAGTCAGTTCTGAATATTTTACGCATTAGACATCCTCACAGCTCGATGGCCAGCCTGACTGGCCGCTTACGATACTGTTGTCAGCTCTGCGGCTAATTTGACCTTGTGGCGTCAACAGCTCTGAATTATTTTTCACTACAATCTGAAATTTTGTTAGTGGGTATTTATTTCTTGTTTAACAAATCGTGGGATTTTAGTAAGTCTTTTATTTTTCCATACAATAAAGTAGATATATTATATTGTTATTGGTGAGTTTTTGTTTTAACTGTAAATATATAGTTATAATATATTTTAATGAATAAAATAAACCATTGGGTCCATTGTATACAACTTATCGAACAACAGTTTTAGGTAATTTAAAATAAAATAAACTAATATTGCTACGTTTTGATACAACACAGACCAGAAAAAAAGCGGGATTAATTAGATTAAGATTTGTACTCTAGATTTCAGTACAATCCAGGCAAAATAAAACTACTAAAAATAAATTAATGCAGATCATTTGTGTGGCCAGTCCTGCTGGCCATCCGGGCGTTTGAGATATTTTACCTTGTCCAGTACTGCTGGCCATCCGAGCTGAGAGGAACGTAACTTGCAAAAACAATTCAGACTTGATAAAGAAATGGCTGTGGCCAGCACTACTGGCCAACCGAGACCAGAGGACTTTTATTAAAAATCCTTCCAGAGTGCAAAGGGTTAAAGAGGGGTTGAGTATTGTCAAAAATTGAGTTTTTAAAATATTGAAGATTTTTGTGAAAAAATAATGAAAAAGCTAAAAATCTTTGCAATATAATCGAGTTGACGTGTTTGTTGAATTAAAAAAAAAATATATATATATTGAACCGTCACTCACTTATTTTACCCAATTTATAAAAGTCAAAATTTGAATTGGGGGAGAGCCCCCAGGGGGACATACAAGTTACCGTTGTATAGCCCATAACTGGCAAACATGGTATTTCCTAGAGAGGTATCAAGAACGTCCTGATTTATAGCCTATGTCTCATTCCAGTTCATGATCTATATGTGTGCCAAATTTCATTCAAATCCATTAGGTACTTTTTGCATGATTGACATTCAAACAAACAGACAAACAGATAAACAAACATACAAACTTTCACATTTATAATATTAGTAGGATACAAACACTTTCTTTGTCGCTTTTAATATAATATTAGGATTGTTTAGTGTATAGAAATCCTTTAGTTGTGTTATATTATCTCACAGCTCCTTCATTTTGCGCCCTTTTCTAATGAGATTTTTCACAAAGAAGCATTGAAGGAATTAAATTGTAGAAAAGAAAAGAAAATATTTTTAGGGTATCTATCCCGCCATTCATGCGAAGTAAACACAAAAACGTTTTTTGTACCCTCTCTATAAAGTTTGTGAGTTCCTGAAACTCTGCAACTGATCAATAAAATAATCCTAGTAACTGTTTTCAATGAAAGTTGCAACGGACACATTCTAGATTTAAAAAAAAAAAATTGTTCAGCTCAGACCACAGGGTCAGAAAGTTTTCAATTAGTATCTTTTTTTGTTTGGACATTTGCTATAATTTGTATAAAGAAAATAATATACAA
>JAGFPH010001180.1:89229-119181 GCA_018207615.1 Philaenus spumarius
ATAATTTGTATAAAGAAAATAATATACAATGTTTCGAGAGTATAAATCAATTCTTGTTATCATGTGAAAAACTAAAGGTAATACACATGTACATATAGGGTGGCTGTAAAATAACTTGCATCCTCCCCTTATCTTGGTTATTTGTTAGGATAGCTAAATGCGGTTTGCGACAATATTCATTGCAGTGAGAGGCTGCTTAAGAAACATAATACTGTTCAATTTTTAGTAATCCCACCGCCAACCCCTTTCGACAAAATTTGAACAATATTACATTTCTTAAGCAGCCCCTCACTGCAACGAATATTGCCGTAAACAACATTTAGCTGTCCTAACAAGTAACCAAGATAAAGGGGGATGCAAGTTATTTTACAGCCACCCTGTATATGTAATCTAAGTACAGCGATTCAAACGATTTGTACTAAATTAAAATTGTTTTCTTCAAAATCTCTGCCACTCTGACAATTAATTGTTAATCATTAAGCTAATATTTGTCCTAAGATCAAATAAATTTTTTCATATTAGACACTTTGATTTTAGTTGTGTAGATCACTACTTTCTTCAACCAATTTAATACAAATTAACAATTTTCATCCAGGATGTTCAATTAGCTATTCAAAATTGTTTGCCGATCAAAATAGGTATTCATAAATTGAAAAAGAATCCCAATACATAACTCTCAGGTTTTTGCAACCACTCGAGATATATGTAAATGAGTTTTGACAAATCTTTGTTTAACGATTGCCTGATGAAACGCACAACCTCATGTTTGACGAGATAATTAAGTGAGAAAACATGTGGATTTGGCAAGAAATATGAGGGTGGTAATGTTTCATAATTTGTCTCTAAAATTAAAAACAATTTGTATAAATTAATTTGAGGAGCTGTTCAGTTAATTTATTTTCATACCACGTTAATTATAGGTGTCATCCTCAGAGTATATCAAAATATGTGCAATGTTTACTGTTAATTAATTACTTTCCAGCAGGTTTAAGGGAAAACTCTACTTTTATTTTTTGACTAATCTGAATGTTTCATTTACTTTCTAAGAAATAAACACGTGATTTTTTATGGTGACTGCCATTCTTTATCATCAAAGAACGTGGGTGTACAGAGTGTAATGTTTTCAAAAACAGAGATAATTATGTTAATTTTAGTAGAAAGGGTCCTAGAGCAGATTCTTTATTAAAATTCGAAAAATCAGATTAATAAATTTAAAAATATTGAAATAAATGTACATAAAAACAAACAAAAAAAGAATTATCAGCATGAATGATGCTATTTTCAGTAGAGTCCTACTATTCCAGAGTTCAGAAAAAATACCGATTTTTTAATATAAAAACAGGAGAAATTTGAAAAACGTTTGTGGAAAAACGTACATTTATTGTTATACAAATAAGTTAAATAGAGACATACATAGAAAATGCCTAAGCTGAATGAAAATGCCTGAAATCAAATTGGAATGCAAGCTGGTTTTGTTTTCTTCACATTTTCCATCCGTTTTGAGGGAAGGAAGTTACCGCAACAAGTATCCGGTGAAAAGGATACCAGGTCCATCAGAAAGAAGGAAGGTTTAGATACAACAGCTAGGCACTAGTAGTGTTGTTGCCAACTGCTAGTTGCTTTCAACCGTGTTTCTCCTCTGTTTTCGTTATCTGAAAGGAATTTTTTTCTAAATCTTTTTTCAATATAGTGCAGTACTAACGGACAGAGTGCAGGATAACAAAACGGACAGTTCGAAAAACCTATCCCTTCCCTTTGGAATTGTAACACAAATTAAGGAAATAACCCCGGATGATGTAAACCTAGTCATACCCCGTCAGCTTGGAAGCGAGTCAAAAACTGTTTGCTTTACTTCCGCCCTCCTTCACTCTAGGCCCAAACATGAAAAGATACCTGCTCTCTTCTGATCAGGAAGATGCCACACCTCGATAAACCTGACAAATTAACAACTCTGAAGTTGCTTTACTATCTCTACAAAGATTACTTGTACAAATAAAAACAAATACATCAACACCCTCTAGATGTGGTTATAAACCTAAATCTGTATAATTGGTACTAAAAATAAGAGAAACATACATTGCGCTCACCTCTCCTCCTCTCACTGTTATATTTCATACTGCATCAAGCCAATATTTACTGAAAAGTTTCTTTCTTTAATATACAGTCTAACTTGGTTTTTACAACCTCGGCTAGTGCGTCAGCTCGAACATAGCATAATTTTTTATGTCAGGTTAAATCGTTATCTTTTACGTTATTATAAACCCTTGTTTTAACGACAATTAATATTTTAACTACTTGGTTGTAACGTACAAATTTAGAAAACATTTTATTTTAATGTCATTAAACATTTTGAAATTTTAATGTTTTGTAAATATATCATACTGTAGTAAACATAAAGATGCGATGCCGAGAAAATAAATATATTGTCAGCTGTTTGTAACTAAACCTTGATGAGAAAGTGTTAAGGCGCTCGTAAACGAGCAAAATTTTACGGCAATGTGTGGTCGGCAATGATTGCTGGGCAATATTGCTCAACATCCAAAATCATTTTCTGCAATATATTCCTATGGCCCAGCAATATATCCGTTTGGCCCGGTCATACTGCTTGTGTTGCAACCTCTGGCTGAGGTGTTGCCGGTGATATCGTTCCCTGAGCAAAAATAAATAAATATTTCCCGGCCATGTTTAGTTTTCTGCCCTTGCTTTGAGACTTCAAGAGTCAAATTATTGAACATTGTGTAGTTTATTGTGTAGCATTGAGGTCATTTTATTTGTATTTTGTTATAATACAAATTTAAGGTTCATAATAAATTATTGGCCAAACGATAAAGTTATCGATTTTATAAATAAAGTTTTTGAATAATAACTATCGAGAACTAATTCTTTGCTTAACCCTTTCGGCGCCAGGCATCTAGCGCGGCTGACTAGCCTAAACCGCCACAGCCTAAATCACTGTTTTTGCAGTACTCTATATAAAGCGTTCTAAAAACCTTGCTATTGAAGCTAGAACAATATTTTTTTTTATTTTTTTTTTGTCTTTAGCTATTCTATAAGATAAACATATGCAAACAAAGTTTAATTCAATTTGTATATACGACCAATGTTTATATAAACCCTTTTCTTTGTATTGATTCAAGGCATTCACCCCAAACGTTCAGTGTCTCGTTTCATAAAACCCCGAATACATCCCAGACATTTGCCCGAAACACAATTAGAATAATTGTGACACACAGTGAATGAAGAGAATCAATCGGCACAGCCAAACTAAACTTTACTAACAATAATTACCTTGGACTTGTCATCCAATGATTTGTTTGGCACATTGATCCGACATAACTTTAACCAGATGGTGTGAAACAAGAGGGGGATTTTATTTTAAGTTTAAGAAATCCTTAACGTCCGAAGGGAGTCTTAAAATAGTCCGATAGTTGACGAGACTATTTTACTGCCTGTCTTGGTGTTTATTCCATTATTCTCTGCAACAGCCGCTGCCATAGTGATCGCTACCTGTAAAGTGTGTATCAGTTGTGGCTTGCTTATCGGTGTATAAACCTGTGTTCCCCCAGAGTCGAGTTTTTGGATTCTACTGATTTAATGTAAGTTTGATAGATTAATAAATTTAAAGAGTCTATAATAATAGTTACATATTTCAAAGAAATATTTACTTTATAGAAATAATAATAAAAATCCTTTATTTGGTAAACTGTAAGTAATTATATTTTTTCAGTTATGCTTTCACTAGTTTCGAAAAACCTTCATATTTTTAGCGTTTCGTACTTTAAAAGAAGAAACCTCTTCTTGTTTGTTTGTCTGTTCGTCAGTGAAATTTCTCTCAAAGAGACAAATGTATCAGCTGGAATCTTACCTGCATACATTCCAAAAATCAAAACTAAAAAAACTACTTTTCAATAATTTTCTAGAGACAACTTTTGCTACCCCAAAAATTAAATATTTTATGATACTGTTGTGTTCCGTTTCGTTAACCCTTTCCACTCGAATTACTGGGGACCTAGTGTTGCTATCAGATCAGATTAATTTTGAGCGAATATTGCACTGTAACATGTTTACTCAAAAAAAAAAAAGTATTTCTGTCAGTTCTAAAAGGCTGATTTTTTTTGTAGTTTCTTCTATGACTAAAGTATAGATTGGTATTAAAAAAAAAACATATATTTTTATTTTCAAGTATATGTTTTTAATTTTTATTTATTGAACAAAATATAAATTTGTAACAAAAAACTGGAATAAACAAGAATTTTGGAAAAATTTTCAATGGGAAGACCTATATTTGTTGCTTGTTTTTTGTTGTCTATATAATTACAAACAAAATTAAGTGGTTTACACATGTTTTAGACACAATAGTAAATTATAAAAAAATTATAATTGAAAAAAAGTTAAAAAAAAAAATGAATTTTTATGAAAACAATTAGTTTTGACACCAACTTGTACAAAATTGCCTCAACTATTTATTTCATTGCATAACAACAGTATTATGTAGATCAAAACTAGTAAGAAAAGCTTTTTTGAAAACTGATTGGTAATATTTTAATCACTCAGGTTCGAAACAAAAGTTTCCACTAACGTCATTTTGTAACAAACTGCCGTCGTCTTCGTTCATTTTAATTCACAACAATCATTATTACAGTAGAGCGTCGAAAATCCGAACTAAAAGAAAATTCCATTTAGGCTAAAATATATGCCCTTTAATCGATTAAAAGTGGTTAAACAGTACAAGCAGTAATGAAGTTACAATACAGTATGTAAGACTACTTACATATTATGATTTAGAAGAACCTGCACGTACACAGTAGGGCCAACATGGTTAGACTTGTAACTCTCAATTTCAATACAGTACATAATTAAAAGTTCACTTGTACATTAAAGTTAACACAAACGAAAAATAAAAAAATACTGTATAGTACACTACTGTATGTATGACACACTTTTATAATGATTACACAAAGAGAAATAAATAAACTTTCTGTATGTTTACTGCTAGCGCTAAAGCAGCTTATTAGCGTGACAGTGATACTGACAGTCAGCCTGTTGTGAGGGCATGTGAGAGCAGGTATTAAGAAGTGTTTAAAAAGAGATAATAATATCAAACTGCAATGAAGATTTTTGTGAAATTTTTAACGACGCAATAATAGGAATTTGCGAAAACTAAAACGAAATTTTTGCAGGGGCTGCCTCAGAACGCGTTCGGATTTTTGACGTTTCGGATTATTGACGTTCAGATTATCGACGCTCTACTGTATTATAAAAAGAACAATATTCAAAAATAAACTGTGAAATTACACAGGATAACCTAGTACAACAAAACTAAACAACGCGTTGGCTCACTAAAACACTGCGTAGTAAGTAGGAACCAAACAATGGCGAGAGCAGACAGCTGTTTACAGAGCGGCTAAAGACGGCAAACATTACATTTTCTAAGATTTATTTACCACAGAAACTAAACTCAAATGGTCCTAAAAAAATTCCACAGATAGCAGCACATCTCAAAATTCAACAATAGCGGTCATCAAAGTAACTACGTCTGTTCAAATGCAATCAAGAACAATAGCGAGTTCGGGGCTCGCCCGACATAGGAGTTCATGCGGATTAGTAGGTTACGGGGCTGCCCCGACACTCGAGTGGAAATTTCGGGGCCAACCTCTGATGTATCTGAAGTTAGTATTTTTTGCTAAAAAGTCGAACTTTCAACCCAGCGGAAGTTCAGAAAAACATTTATAAAAGTATATAATTTATACAATATTTGGATATATTTAATATTTTTTGATTCGATCTCAATTGTAACTGCTCCAGGCACTAGATAAAAATTGACAGCAGTTTAGCTGTTTTAGTTTTCGGTTTGTTTCTCTGGCATTAGCATGTTGTATTTTTAGGTTGTGGTTAGATATTTTGTTAATTTTTAGTATTATTTAAAGTTTCTTAGATGAGTAAATGGGAAGACGAAGAAATTTAAGTTCGAGTGAAATGGATAAACTGCTTATGTCCGTCTTTGATGGAGATACTGATAACATTAGGGTATCTTCAACCCACAAAGCATTGCGTGCTTCGCACACCAACCCCCGTATTGGGAGTATCTTCAATACACAATGCATTGCATGCTTCGCACGCCAACCCCACGGTAGAATCCACCACATGGCTTTGAACCGGGTACTTTTATGATATTTTACGTTTGGATCGACTTTGGGAGAACCAAGCAAGCTATAAGGTCGCTTAATAAATCAAAATGTTCAGAATAACATCCTACATTTATATTTGTAGAACTCAAAAACAAATTCATTCTCGTAAGAAAAATCTCAAAAAATAATTACTTCTGGTCAAAAAACGTGCTTCCAAATGTTTCCTTTCATTTATTTTACTGGTCGCAAAAAAAAATACATTTGTATGACCTTCAGTCATTTTATGAATTATAAAACTAAAACTAAGCCAGAACAATCAAATACAAATTGCAGTGAAAATTACATATAGCCTGCAGAGGAGAACAACACAAAACATTTCAGGGCTAGTACTTTACACATTAAAACTTACAACAAATAAATAATACAATACACCAATAAACAGAATAAATCAACAATCAACAATATCAGACATTATTAATGTAGATTAAGTAACTAAATAAATCAAGCAGATTTTCCCTTTTAATCGGAGGCACACGTCTTCCAAATACTCGCAAATTGAGTAATAATTCTTCCTAAGAAAAAATGATTTTGGTTTAAGCTTAAACCTAACAGGATCACGCTCTTTTTTAACTCCTAGAGGTATTTTGTTAAAAAATTTTAATCCTATAGAATCAACACCTTTTTTAGTCATGCATTTGGGATAGAATTGAGGTCGGAGACTACTTTTAGCTCTTGTATCATGCCCATGTATATCAGAAGTTGTGTAAAATTTACTTTCATTACAAACTGTTGTATTTTTTTGGCTAACGAACTAGTCCGAGCGATGTAGACAACCAAAATGTGAACCAAATTTGAACCAAATCGGACTTAAAATGCGGCCACTAGAGTGCGAACACATATATACATATATATATGATTTTTAATGACACCCCAAAACGTATTATGGGGACCATGATCGGTGCTCATTTGCTACTCCCGACCTTGGGTCTTACCGTAAGGGCCACTGCATAGCTCATTTTTAATATGGAAATTCGCTAATAACCAAGTAACGCAACCATAAGCAGTATAGATACCCATAATTTATTTTATACTACTCAAAAAACGCTAAAACTCTAAATCGTTAACAAATATTTGTACAGTAAATGCTTGGACATTTAGTTAGCAACAAAGCAGCACAAAATTCTCTAGGTTATGTTGAACCACTAAGACATTGTGCTGATTGTAGCAAATGTTTGAGTAAACCACAAAAAAAGATTCTCGTATTTTAGGGCCATCCTATTATTTAAATGCCGATCTCTAAAGGGTTAAATTGACTTGATTTAAGTATATTAACCCTTTTTCGAGTAAGCACGGAATGACGCAGACATTATAGGAGTATGGCATTTATGCTAAAATATACTATAAAAGATTGGGAAAAAAAAGTTTTAGTTTTGAACAAAAGACATTATATTTGATTAAAACTACAAGAAAACATATAAAAAAAAATTGAAATTATGATTATTTACAGTTTTAAAACACTTTTAGTGTATGATATTGTTCAAAACAAGGATATATACAAAGGGACACCTCACACTTTGAGCACTCATAGCATGTTCACTAAAAAATAAATAACAAAAGAAGCTATGGCAAAAATCAATGACAACAGAACCGTTTGTTTACGACTACGAAGACAGCGACAGACTGACCCTGTCAAGCTAAAAGAGCGTGTAAAATTGGCGCGTTATTAATTTATTTATTTATTTATCATTGCAACATAACATTCACATAAAGTACAAATAAAATTTGTCAATGAACAGGTTGCTTGTCAATTATCCTTAAACTAAACAAAACTACAGCTTAAAAACAAGTAAAGTACCAAATTTTACAAAATATCACTCTACTCCAATGAATGGTCATTAAAAAATTCATTTACGTTGTAATATTCTTTTTCAATGAACATTTTTTTTTACAGTATCTTTAAATTTTTTTATATGTAAGCCTCTTTACCCGATTTGGTAATTTATTGTAAAGTTTTAAGCCCATATAAAAAGGAGTGTTTTCATACAACTTCAGCCTATGAATGGGATACTGGAGCTGTTCTCTAAACCTTGTGTTGTAACAATGAACAGTTTGGCCATCATAAATAGCATCTACTGTGTATGCACAAAAATAAGACATTTAAAAATATAATGGATGGTAGTGTCAAAATTTTAAATTTTTTAAATACTGATTTACACGACTTATTTATATTTGAAAACATCATAGTTCGAATATATTTTTTTTGAATCCTAAAAATAGTCAATGCCTTTGACGAATTTCCTTATAATTCAATGTCATACTGCATCAAAGTCCTCTGTCATAGCTCAACCGCTATGGTACTTGCCTCATAAGCAAGACGTCCCGGGTTCAAATCCCGCGGGGGACCATAAAATATTAAAAACCCAAAAAAACATGCTCGTTAGCCGAAAGGCACAAAGTGGCATAGAAAGCAAAAAAAAAAAAAAAAAAAAAAAAAAATCAAAGAGGAAAAACAAGCATGGTAGAAAATTAACCTAATTTTTAAGTCTACAGAATCTCTCAAAATGAACATTTGAAAACAAATCGAACTTAATTTCTTACTCAATTTTTCAATGTGTAGCCTCCATGTTAAATTGTGGTCAATATTTATACCCCAAAACTCTACACTATTGCTAACACCCACAAGACTACCATCAAACAATATGTCTTTATCAAATGGTTTTCTATTTTTTTGTGTGTTTGAAATTGTATTATTTCAGTTTTTGAGCAATTTAATTTAAGTCCATTTACATCAAACCAATTTCGTAGTTCTAATAACAAGTTTATGATTGATAGTTTTAGATCAAGATTGTTGTTACATTTCAGAATTATGGAGGTGTCATCTGCGTACAGTATAACCTTTGCAGATTAATATTTAGTGTCAAATCATTTATATAAATAATGAACAGCAATTGACCCAACATTGACCCTTGGGGTACTCCATTTTTAATCTCACTCCAGTCTGATACGAATTTCTTATCCCGTTTGTTTAGTATAATTCTTTGTTGCCTATCTGTCAAGTACGATTTAAACCAGTCTAGAGCAACTCCAGTAACTCCATAAAAATTAATTACCCAGTTCCCGCTATGTCTCACCATTCTCACTACCTCAAGTATGCCTACTGTAAACTAATATATTACAAAATAGAATATATCAATATTATTGCATTTAATACTAATAGCTTAGGCCAAATTTTTCATTAAGAGTGTTACAATACCGTTAAATAACTGTACTATACTGACAGAGAGAAAACAATGTTTTATGATTAAAAAAATACTTTTGCAAAATGTTAAAATAAAGAAGTAAAATGTCAAAATCAAATAAGTAAGTGAAAATCCAAAAGAAAACTCATTAAATATAAAGTTTTAACCCCCGATAATGATTTTTTAAAGAATTTTTAAGCAATTATAGAGTCTATGCTCAAAAACAGAAATTTCCGTGCTTACTCATTTGGGAACACACGGAAATTTCCGTGCTCACTCATTTGGGATCAAAATGATCACTCGCCAAAGGGTTAAAACTATTTTTGTTATGTTGTTTAGAACACCTTTTCCTTCCATCTATTTTAAAAAGTACTGTTTTCAGAATGTTTGAAAAGAAGTTGTGTTAGCTAGAGGCAAGGCTGCCCATTTCCTCCTAGCTCTCAAGGAAAGGAAAAAATATATATCTAGAATCATAGTCTGGTGTTTTTCTTTTAAGACAATTATTTAAAAGTCTGAATTACGAAGAAATGGTTTATCACTAGAATATTTTTAAAACGTTATGTACCGTTTTATTTTATTTTTTTACAAGAGTTCAAATATGAGCATTATTTTAACGTACGTAAGAAAGGAATGAGAGGGTGGCCCATCCTCTCAAAAGGTTTTCTACCAAATCCATCTTGGTACATATATATCGTGAGTACGATTGATTGTACTGATTTTTGGTGATGTCCGTGTGTACATCAGTGTTCTAATAATTAGTTTTTGTTTCAAATAGGTCATACAAATTATATGGGGAGTAACACAAATATTCTGATCATCAAATTGATTCTGTTGTTTAACTTGTTTCAATTTTTATTACAATAAATAAAACAAAATTTGAAATTTGAATTTATAACTAGTTTCAAACATTTTAAGTTTGAAATAAATACAGGAAATTATTATAAGTATTTTACCTGGTTATTAGTCCATTGTGTGACTTCTTTGAGTTGTCCTACTTAGATGCGTTTCGAAACCGAAATCTCATTATCAAGTATATAATATATTAATCACTATTTTAAGTTTGATAACCTAGAGGATCTTTTTTCCAACAGGCTATAGAGACAGAGTACAATTCACATCAATTTTCAAGTTTTTTTGAGTTTGATACGCTAGGGTGTTTTTTTTCAAAAGGCTACAAAAATCTGTCTCATATGAGGCTTGTCCAGAAAGTAAGCACAGTTTTAGGAAAAAATATACAGACAATTTTTTTTCAACAAATTTATTTCTACAAGAAAGAGGATATCTTAACTATTTTTCTACATAGTTTCCAAAAATAGTTTAGACATTTGTCGTAGCGAGGAACCAAATTTTCTATACCCTCTTCATAGAAAGATGCCGCCATTGACGAGAGCCATTGCCAAACACTGTCTTCAGCGTCGTCATCGCTGTCAAAGCGGCGCCCTCCGTAATCCCGCTTCAAGTGCAAAAACAAGTGGAAATCAGACGGTGCCAGATCAGGTCTGTACGGCGGATGGTCAAATTGCTCCCAACCAAATTCTTGAAAAGGTTTTGTGTGGCACCAGCAGAATGGGGACGAGCGTTGCCATGGATCAACACAATGCCTTCACTAAGCATTCCACGTCTTTTGTTCTGAATCGAACGCCGAAGTTTTCTCAGTGTTTCACAATATCGTTCCGCATCAATTGTTTCCTCTCTGGGTAGAAAATCAACAAGCAGAATGCCCTTTCTGTCCCAGAACAGAGTGCACATGATTTTTCTTGTCGACAAAGTTGTTTTGAACTTTTGCTTTTTGGGGGATTGTGAGTGTCTCCACTCCATTGACTGTTGTTTGGACTCTAGAGTGACATGACAAACCCAAGTTTCATCACCTGTAACAATCTTGTTTAAGAATTCGTCTCCTTCATCACTGTAACTGGTGAGAAAAGTCTATGCACTGCCAAGCCGCTTCTTTTTGTGTTCATCCGTAAGCATTTTTGGAACCCGACGGGAACACAACTTGCGATAATTCAAGCGATTAACCACAATCTCATGCAAAAGAGATTTTGAAATTCGTGGGAATTCATCAGAAAGCATTCTTATGGTTAAACGTCTGTTTCTACGAATTTTCTCATTCACTTTTTCAACCAACACTACCACCGATGGCCGCTCGCTGCGAGCCTCGTCATGAACATTGGTTCGCCCATCATTGAATTGCCGAACCCATTTTCTTACCATTCCATCACTGATAACTTTTTCTCCATAAGCTTCAGTAAGTCGGCGATGAATTTCAGCAGGCTTTGTTCCTTGCATTCAAAAATCGTATTACACAACGCACGTCACAGTCCGCGGGATCAGAAATTGTTTTAAACATTTTGAGTGCACACTAACTAATGTAAACACAATAAAATTTTGCCGTAATTGTTCAACACTGAACCAAGGAGACTAGAGCGTTAGTGCTGAACCGGCTGTAGAACGAAACGGTACTTACTTTCTGGACAAGCCTCGTATCTGTAACAGTACTGGTTTTTAGTATATTGGAAGGTGGAACTATGAAATTATTTGAGTGTGCGTTTTTAGGTACCATTTACTTTATAGTGTTGTATGAGAAGTCTAGTATTTTAACCCTTCCCACGCGGCAAACGAGTATAACCGCAACAGTAGACTTTGACCCAAACGCGTATTACGGCTAAAGTCGCAAAAATATATTTTAACCTCTGGTTAATTAGGTAGTTCACTAAAGTTCCTGTAGAATGCAGAGGCATGTCCGCTGTCTATTTACGAAGAGAAATATGTTTTGTTTAATGTTATACGCCTCAAGGCAGTGGACGGGGGCGTTATTATGTCTGAAATTGCCCGGCGGCGAAAGCATTCTATAGCTTCTACAGCGCGTATAACGGCTAAACTCGCAGCATACTATTCTGATGTGAGACGCCCTCCGTGTTTGTATTTGAGCTTTGTTTTGAAGAAGAATTGTTTTTATAGATAGTTAGTAGTATTTAGTTTGGGTTGTAAACATTTTTTGTTGACGTTTTATTTCTTTTATGTGTATATATTATCAGTATTTGAGTGAAGCCGTCTCTGCACCCTGATAAGTGTTTTGAGATATATCATACTTCTCCAATATACTAATAATTATAAAATAATGTCTTTTTTTATTTTTAACATTAACTTGTATTTTTTATATATAATTTCATAATATTACTGCTAGAATTTAAAAATAATCAAAAACTAAAATTTGTGTTTTTTTAGAAGAAAAGTTTTTTTACTATTATTTTGTTTTACGTAATAAAAATTGTAAATGCAACTATAACCCAATGATGATATTTTTTTTAATTACCCTTTCACATACAAAACAAAAACAAAAATTAACTTTGAAGAAAAAACTAAAAAATTTTAAAATTATTTCAGCGTTGAGGTAAAATAAGGCAAATTTTATTCAGCGTGCGAAGGGTTAATAACTGGAGAGAATTTTTCAACAGGGTCAGGACCGGATTTTTTAACGGGCAAAAACTGGCAAACATTTGACGGTTAATGTTTCACCTAAACAGTGAAATATGTTTCTCAAGTTTTAAAGGTTTCCGGGAGAGGTAAAAATTCCACCAGACCCCACTTTTGCTTGGATGAGAGGGTAATTTTTACCACTTACCCTCGGTTTAGCCACCGCTTGAAGATATCAAACGATTTGCTTATTACATAACTTTTTTCGGTTACTTGAAGTTCGGATAATCGACTCTGTATAGTTATTAGCAACTATTTTTGAGAAATACAAAACTGGTTTCTGGATTGTGTAACTGAGTTGTTCCAATTCAAGTCAGTTTGCAGGAAATCTAACATTTAGCTGGAAACTCTGATATACAAGACTTGGATAAAGGAGGCTCCTCTGTATATTAAATAGTGTTTACACTACCCACTTGATTTCAGCCCATGTTCTTTTAACAACTGTCCTGATGGTTTATATTACAGGTGAAAATAGACAAACCATAAGCCCAAGTTGGCAGAATGTTGTGTTTACAGCTTTTTTTGGCAGAGTATAAATTTGTATATTCAAGCAACAACAGTTTATGCATGGCCAATGTAAGACTTTTATGGTGAGTTAAATACTTACAATACACTCAATCAGTCTTGTTATGGTTAATTGACTGAAAGTAAACCTGTTTGGTTGGTATTTAGTGTTACAAAGAAAATTGTTTTTAAAGTTATAGGTAATTATATATTGTAACTAGCTGACCTGTACGGCGTTGCCCGTGGTGTTTGGTATTTTCAGTCTTTTTAACGTAATTGTATTCTTTTTAAGAGTTCAGTCAGTGAGTGGTATTTGGCTTTTATATATATAGATCTTAAATAATAAAAACACTATTGTCATAATAATAAAAGATCTGAAATTATGATTTTAGTAACTTTGAACCCCCCAAACCCCTCCTAAAATTTTGAAATTTTTCATACTCTTTCTTAGTGAGCACCTATGGCCCTAGAGGAAGCTACATACCAAATTTCATTCCAATCCGTTCGGTAGTTTTGAAGAAATAGTGGTTTAATAACTTTGATCCCCCAAACCCCCCCTAAAATTTCGAATTTTTTAAACCCTTTCTTAGCGAGCACCTATGGCCCTAGAGGAAGCTACATACCAAATTTCATTAAAATCCGTTCGTTAGTTTTTGAGAAATCGTGATGAGTGAGTGAGTGGTATTTCGCTTTTATATACGAGGGCTATCCAGAAAGTAGATTACGTTTTGGAATTAAAAATAAACAAAGTATTGGAAATTGTTTTTATTATATACAGATGAAAGCCACACTTAAATACTACTTTTATACATAGTCACCATTCAAATTAAGGCACTTATCGTAGCGATGGACGAGCTTGGAAATTCCTTCGTCGTAGAATTCGGTCGCCTGCGCCTTCAACCACTTGGTTACCTCTTCTTGCAGCTGTGCGTCGTCATCAAAACGCTGCATAGCCAGCCACTTCTTCATTGCTGGGAATAAGTGGAAGTCGCTCGGTGCCAGGTACGGCGGATGAGGAAACAACTCCCACTTAAAGGATCCAAGAACTTGGCGAGTGGCATTTGCCGTGTGGGGCCGGGCGTTGTCGTGAATAAGCAAGATCTTTGAGCTCAACTTTCCCCTGCGCTTGTTTTGTATTGCTCTTCTGAGGTTTTGCAGAGTTTGGCAATACCTTTGAGAGTTTATAGTAGTGCCTCTTTCCAGGAAGTCCACAAAAATTACACCTTTCCTGTCCCAAAAAACAGTCGCCATCACCTTCCTTGCCGACGTCGTTTGGATGCATTTCTTGGGTTTTTCTTGGGAATTTGTGTGGTCCCACTGCATTGACTGCAATTTCGTCTCGCAGGTCACATGTTTAACCCATGTTTCATCACCAGTAACGATGCGATCGAGTAATGAGTCGCCATCTTTATCGTAAACGTCCAAAAACGTTAGCGCTATAGTCATTCGCTGATTTTTGTGAATCTCAGTCAAGATTTTTGGTATCCATCTTGCACAAAACTTGTGGTAACCAAGCTTTTTGGTGATGATTTCGTGCAACAAACTTCGCGAAATTTGTGGAAAACTCATAGAGAGTTCCGTTATTGTGAATCTTCGGTTTTCACGGACTTCGGCATCGACTTTTTCGACAAGTTCGGCAGTCACTATGCTGGGTCTTCCACTTCGCTCTTCGTCGTGAACATTAGTTCGGCCATTTTTAAACTTTATGACCCACTGACGCACTCCACCATCAGTGATAATATTGTCTCCATACACTTCACAAAGCTGCCGATAGATTTCTATCGGTTTACAGTTTTTTTGCAGTCAGAAACCTTATTACTGCACGCACCTCACAGTTCGCGGCATTTTCAATTAAGGCAGACATTTCAAACTGTCACAGTAACTCGACGGAGTACAGCACGAACCTCTCACTAGTACGGCTAGATGCCGACTGAGCGGCGTAATGCACTGACACCAAGATGGCCACGCTAGCCCCGCCCCTTGCGGGCACAGACGAAAACGTAATCTACTTTCTGGATAGCCCTCTTGTATATAGATTAATATTCATCATTTCATTATTTTCAGCGATGTGAGTTGTACAATCTTTTAGTTCCTCCTTGTGGGTCATCAGGGTAAAGACGTTGCAGTA
Organism: Philaenus spumarius; assembly: GCA_018207615.1. Lineage (NCBI taxonomy): Eukaryota > Metazoa > Arthropoda > Insecta > Hemiptera > Aphrophoridae > Philaenus > Philaenus spumarius. Next base: position 104,706 of record JAGFPH010001180.1, read on the forward strand.
TTTAGTTTGATATTTTCAAGATTTAAAGTACAGGAAACTGACTAAACTTTTATCTGTGTTGTAGTTTATACAGTATTTTATTGGTTGGAAAATTGTATGGTGTTATAATGATTCTTTATTTCAAACAGTTTTAATCATTTTAATAAACAAATTTATAAGCCCTTAGATAAAAATGACATGGCCTTTAACACAGTTTACAGTTTATAATCAAAAAGCCCTCCCTTAATTAACAAAAAAACACCCTTTTATTTCAAGATACACAATAATTGTATACAGGCAAAAATATCAAAATATATGTAGATCCATAAATTTAACAATTATTTTGTGTAAGAGGTTAAATATTTCTACAAAAATTTTGTACGGCAATTTTGAGAAAAAATGTATGATCAAGCTTCTAAAATTTAACAAGTTAAACTTATAAAAACAAATCAGTTTCTAATACATCTTTATAGTAGCATACATAACAAATATTTTATCAAACATAAGTTAAATGTAATGACATTTTCTATGTACTTTCTCTTTACATAATGTTGGTTATATTCTAATGTGCATGAAAGAATTCGGTTAGAATCAATAGCATAATAAGTTAACTATCAGTTGACCATTTAATATGGCCCTTTTTACCTTCATGCCGCCCTTAGGTCAACTCAAGGCCTGCTGCCCCCCTCGAGATAAGACATAGTCAGCTGTTGTCAGGATGATCCAGATGATGATTCTCTATTTGTGAAAGCCAATTCAATTTTGTCCTTTTTATTTACTATGTCATGTTTTGTTGGACGGCCAATGTTGTACTTCTTAGCTAAATTAGATAACTTGTCACCTTTTTCCAAACGTTTTAAAATTTCGTATTTTTTATCCAAAGTTAAAGTGACACGTTTACGTTTTTCCGACATTGCACTACATTACACTAATACAATAATACACAGAACAGACACACAATTACTACATGCGAGCAAATGACACCACAATGGCTGTTTATGTTGTTACAGTAAAAACTGATACTCTGACTCGCATACATGCAGGATTTGAAAAGTTGAATGACCTGCCGTCACTCTCTAAACGCCGGATTGCTGGACGTGCCGGTGTAGCGCAAAGACGGATTATAGAGACTGCACTGTATATTGAAATATTTACAATCATCAATGGGAAATTACATGTATCATACATTTTCTTATTTACCACCTTCCCAACTAAATAGAGCTTAATTGTTTAGTACAGGGACATTAGGAATAGATGCAAAGTTGGACGGCGGCTGCGTGTTTATGTTTGTAGTAAAGCATAATTCATCAGAGTCCATCACCAGCCTGCCAAAATATAGGCGACTGAGATACCATCTCTGAGTAAAAAATAAATGAGTTATTGAGTCACACAAAACTAATTTTTAACATACTTTTAACGTTTCGATGGTGCAATACGTAACTCGAAAGAGTGTGTGCCTCCTGACAGGAAATATGCCTGATTCTCGCCGCTTAAGCTTACAAAACTTAAAGTTTATTTACTGTTCCTTACAATAAAAATAGTACAGTTTTTAAAATACTCGAATCTATGAACAGATTCAGTATTTTGAAAAATTGCCATTCTCTGGAAATGTTACGCCCCTACAAATTTGCCACCCTAATTTGCGGCCTACTTGGCCTATTTAGAAAATGGGCCCTGCCCTTTAAGTAATACTTATTTTATATTCCATTTCAAGCAGTAATTATATTTTTTTTAAATATTATTTTTAAGTTTTACCTGTTCAATTCTTGCCATGGCCGCCTAAACCGGCTTAGGGGATTAAAGAGTACCCTCCCCTCCTTCGGCAAAAGTGGTCCAAGGAAATTTTTTACCTTTCCCAGAAAACTTTTAAAATTTGGGAAACCAATTTGGCTGTTCAGTTATATTAACACACACAGCATTGAGTCAGTACCTTTACACCGTCAGTGAATACACAAAGACCTATAACACTCCTAGAGGCCGCACCAAGTAGTGAAACAGCAGCTCATGCTTGAACTCTTGTAAAAAATAAAATATGTATTTGTAAAATCAAACGGCACATAACATTATTTTAGTGCTAATCTCTTAAAAGAAAAATACCTGACTATAATTAATTATTAATAATATTATACATATTTTCAATTCGCTGGGAGCTAGAGAGGGCTGTAGCCCCTTTTTCCCTCTTAAAATGTGACCTGGAAGTTATGTAGAAGGTTAACACCATCAAAAACTTAAACTAATTAACCAGGTGTTTTATATTTGACTGAACAATAAAATTGTAAATATTTGTCTTTGATGATACAAAAATAAAGCAAGATGTGATACTTTATACAAGTTTTGCAAGAACTATCTTTACTCTTAAGTTATTTAAAACATTTGAATTAGTTTAAGTCTATTAACTACATAGTTTCCACAGATATGTTTGACTATTGCCAAGCCAAATAACATACAAGATGAATGACATAGTCAGCTGATAGTTCATGGGCCTAATTTTAGATGCATAATTAGTTCTAAACTCATTTTGTAAATACAACCAAGTTATTTTTAGGCATCACACTTCATAACTCTTTACATCTTTAGGGATAAAGTATTGGTGTAATTACAATTGACTTTAATGTGTTGTGCTTCAACTCCCTCTTGAATTACATATAGAAATTTTATCAAAGATCTTGCATCCTCTTTAATAAAGTGAATATATTAGATGATTAGCTAACTGTTGTACCCGTGCTTTCATGGTAACAACTTTTGAACAAGGATTTACACAATCCTAAGTTTAACCCTGAAGGTAACAGGGTGTTACTGAGGTATAGTATGAAACATATTTTGTTGTAAGAAACTTTTAACCCTTTGCGGTCGTTCCCTTTAAAAAAGTTCCTCTGGAGTCGTATGACCGCTGGGAGTGGCTCCGCCATTTTCTGTATCAGCCTGGAAATGTTTTCGCAGTCTTGTTCCTCCCAGCTCGTATGGCCACTCAGAGTGCCCAATAAAAAATCTCGCAAACACTTGTATGGCCATCGTGAGTGAACATAGCATTACGTATTCATGAAAACCTATTTCTTTTTACAAAATTATATTATTTTCTGTATAAAGTACTGGAGTCTGTAGAGAAACTCTTGAACTATGTGAAGAAGGGAGGCATGATTACTTTTCCTCCTTTTATAACAGCTTTGTTGAGCTCAAAAATATAACCTCTATATGTTCACTGAGTGCTGTGCTAGTTGTTTTTAGTGTCGTAATAAATGGTTGATAATTATAAAATTACAGAAATGGATGATTTAAATTAATTAAGCTTAATGTAAGTTTGTACAATTTTTAAACATCTATATTGTAGTTTGTTATTTAAAAATATGACTATTTGTTGTATCCCACTTTGGTTTTCATATGTTATTTATACAATATAAATAAAACGTCTTTATGAGGTTTAAAATACTAAGCAATAGCATGTTTTATATTTCAAATGAGTTTTATTTGTCATTTAACAGAGCTTATTTATAAAATATTCATGTTTACTCTAACCTACTAATCTACATGTCAAGTGAATTCATCAAAACAATTCCGAGCTGGTAATGCCATCCAATCAAAATGGTATCGAAGTACATGCCGACGAAAGAGCGGCCACTCTCGGTGGCCATACGACCTGAGAGGACTAATTCCATGGGAAATAATAGAAGTTGTCTGAGACAGGTGTGGTCAATGGTAGTGGCCTTTCAAGCATAAAGGGTTAATTGGAAAATTCCGTTAGGCCTTATTTAAAGAGCATTTTATAAAGGTAGAGTCTCTTTTTTTATCGGTTCATTGCAATACCTGTTCTAATTTTTTTTATTAATTTTACTAATTATATTACTAACATTGGCTGTTAGTTTTGACTCAAAGTAATTTAAATAGGTTTGTTCATACAAACTTTTATAAATTGACTTCACTAATGTAGTAAATCATATGCAGTCAACAGAAAAATGAGTAAATATTAGTAGAAGTTCCCAATATCTCGTTATGGGAAACTCTGAATTTCTGTGTTGCAAACGTTTGGAAATGACTGAAAACGTCAAAAAGCACATTTTAATCACCGCTTCCTAGAATTTGAACGCGCATGCTTTAATATCTTAAATTTGTACAAGTTGGAGCAGTACTCTCATTCTCTTAGGAGCATATTTTCAGACAAGAACTTATGAGAAGGTTTCTGGTATGTGATCAAGTTTTTGTTTCCTATAAAACCAAAGGCTTTAAATAATATTCAATTAATATAAAACGTGTTTTGAATAAATGAACGTGTTTATATTAATTATTTATACAAATTTATGAATGTTTCTGTTTACAGGTAAGTGAGATGAAATCGATCCTATTCAGTTACTTTCATTCAGAGTTTCTGTAAGTAATACATCATATTATTTATCAAACTGTATTTAAAATTAGCTAAAATTTCAGCTGATTTATAAACTGGTTGTTTTTTTGTGAGTTTAAGTATAGAATAAAACGATTTTGATTTTATAAAATTTCTTCATTAGATTCAAATAAGGTATTTTTCTTCTCATTTAAGTTCATTAAAAACTTGTATTTTACCGTTGACATTTCGTGCAAAATGTTTGTTAAATGTCTGTTCAGAAAAATAAATGTCCCTTAGAGGAAATTCCTGTAAGGAACAGAACAGAAACCTGTGAGAACCTGGACATTCCTAAATTTTACCTTGTTTTACAAATAAAACTTTCTTTTTTCACTTATAAAAATGGTTTCTACGCTCAATAATGAATTTTATGTTAAATTTATTTTATTTAACTGTTTAAAAAATAAAAATATGTAGGTTATTTTTGACGTCGTTGACATTTTTGCCAATATCACAGCTGTCTGAATGTTAATAAATTCTGGGGTCCAACTTAAGTCTATAGTATATTATAAAAAGTTGTAGGTCAGTAGAAAATTGTCAGTAGAACTAATATTAGTAAACGTATTACTGTAAAGTAGATTTCCGAACTTACTGGGACCGTACACTGTTCAGTTTAGCAAGAATTCCGAATGACGGATTTCATGAATAATATCAACGTATTGACTTGCTAAGGCATAAATTAAGTGCGGGACATCTGCTAGTGTCTGTTCTATACAGCGTTGATCGGATAGGAGAAAGCGAGGAGGAGGTGAACGCTTAAACTGAACTCATATCACACGTAGACGCGGCAAATGCTCTTGACCTCGCTTTTAGTGTAGGTTTACCATCCGTTTTTTCCTTCCGTTGCGTTACAATTCTGTTTTCTTCTAATAACGGAAGAGGAGGGATAGGTTGTCCGTTTTCTCATCCTGCTCATCTTTAAAAAAGATTGAGAAAAAATAAAATTTGTTATAGATAACTTAAGCTGAGGAGAAAAACAGATGAACGCAACTGGCATTTGGCAACAACACTACTAGTGCCTAGCTGTTGTATCTAATCCTTCCTTCTTTCTGAAGGACCCGGTATCCTTTTCACCGGATGCTTGTCGCGGTAAACGGATGGAAAACGTGAAGGAAACAAAACCAGCTTTCATTCCAATTTGGTTTCAGGCGTTTTCATCAAGCTTAGGCTCTATGTATGTCTTTATTTAACTTGTTTGTATAACAATAAATGTATTTTTTTCAAGAACGTATTTTTACTTTCTCCTGTTTTTATGTTTAAAAAAATCGGTATTTTTTCTGAACTCTGTTCGGAATAGGCGGATTTTCGGAATAGCGGGACTGTATTTCAAAGAGTAATAAACCAGAAAAGTGTGAGTTTAGCAAAGGGGTTCCATTTGCAGAATACATACTAGGTATGGCGGAAAAATAACTGGATTAAGGCTATAAATTCTTTATTTGGATTTCTTCACAGCTTTAATATTATCCCCATCAATACACTCGCTTCCACGATACTTACATCCGTTCATACCAATTTTCCATTCGTCGAAATTGGGTTTGATGTTATTTCCAGAAAGTTTGTTGTCTCTATCGCTTTTTCTTTCACCGTTTGAAATGTCTCAAATATCACTCCTTACATTATTGATTTCACTTTTGAACTGAAAAAAGTCATACAGCGCAAGGTCAGTTGTGAGACGTGATCAGAGCTGATAATTAGAGGTATTAATGAACGAACAGTAGACTCCGAAAACAAGGTTAGCCAAGGGCCTGCGGATAGCTGATAACTTGCCAGTTTAAGGCACCAAACAACACGATCTCACAACAACCACATGCACCAGCTTTCACAAACAATAAATCTATATAATAAGTAATTATAATCTTAAACTCTAGACACTAGTAGGGTAACAAGGTGATCTAAGCCCAATAGTACTATTCACCCATAAGCCTATTTAACTTACGATACAGGACTACTAACTGTCATAATGTCCTCTCCGTGAGACCTCACAGTTGAGTTGTCTCAGCCGGCATAGTTATAGTTTTAATCACTACCAAAAATATTTAGGCCGTAACTTATAGCGAGTCTCGTCGAAGTCGTCCTACTAGCCTTAAAGTCCGTGCCGATGTTACCTGCCGTTGCCTACTAGATCATCATCGGACTGCACACAGATTCCGTGTCACGCTCATAGATTGACACCCAATCCTAACCTTGATCCTGAGCGCGTCACAGGTGAAAAGGGTAGAAGTTCCGACACAGGGATCCAATGCTTGGTCAAAAACGTCTCGACAGACAATGCAGTATGGATCGGGGCTTTGTCCTGTCGAAGAATCCATGATTTTGTTCCACAACTCAGATAGCTTTCTTCTTACTTGTTCACGAAGAGTAGTTAGGACCCTAATGTAGTATTACTGACTTCTACAGCCTACTGCCTTACCTTTTGTAGCCTTAGGAACCCCGGCATTACCTCAGTTAATTTCATGTTGAATGGAGGAATATTTAGGGCTATCTCCATCGGAGCAATGGGAGTAGTCCTGATGGTACTTGTTATACTGTGGCAGGCTATCCCCAGAAATTCACTCTGTCTTGTACTGATAAAACCTGCTCGTACCCTGGACCTCCAAGCCACAGATGCTAGTGTAAACTATATGAGGCACCTGAATCAAAACTTATGATAGTGGATGTCCATGTTACAAGGGCATCTTAAATTGTTTGATTGTGATAACATTTTACTAGATGTGGGCCTCAAAAGTTGTTAAAAATGTGTCAAAACTATAAACGTTCATCATCTAACAACCTTTTAAAAATATTAAAAATAGAACAAAATAAAACTTGAATTGAAAATTTTTTAAAATATGCTAGAAAAATTGTTTATAATTTTACTTTCAATCGGTTGGTTAAGGATAATTTGAATAAAATTAATGTACTAAACATTTCTTTTACAAAAATTGTAAAACAAAATGTGACATTATGTAATCCATAAAATAAAATTTGAACACAAAATCCCACAACAAATATCTGTTAATCAAACACATTTCAACAACAATGTCACCATCTTCAGTGTTGCATGAGCTATGTTAATCAAACTATAACAACGTAACAGTGCGTCACACAACATATTTATAAAAAACTAAAAGGGGCGTGGCTTAAACCTAAGTTACAATTGTTAGGCATTAAAAACTGCCTAGCGTTATTCTAACCAGCCTAAAATCAACTATATAAGTTAAACAAAATGAATAAACTAATATTAATATCTAACAATACCTTTTTTATTATTTACATTAATATATAATTTTGTATAGATCCTAATTCATTATTTACATTGTGTTCAGTTAAGTTTTACAATTTAGAGTTTTCTATTTTACAATTGTAATTTTCATCTAAACAATGCTTAGCCATAGCAGATTTATCAGGCCTATTATATTTTAAGTGAGAAAAGCGTTCTTTCGCTTTTGTCTTGCTTGTTTCGGTTTCACCTATATAATATCTATGGAGTGCTATTTTAATGCATGCCTGTATGCACTTATCGGTTGCGAAAAAACTTCCACACATATTTTACAAGCATTATTTATTTACAATACATCAAAACCCAATAGAACTTGTCAAGGCGTAAAAGTTGGAAACCGTTACCCTAGAACTCTCACCCTGTTATAATATTAAAACCGCTCTATGTATTCCGTGGCTTCAGAAGTGACTCAGATAAGTGTTATTGAAATTGCTCGTGACCCAAGTAGCTTTAAAAATAAAAGTTCTGTTGGAATGTTGCCAGTCACTTTAATTATTAAGCAAAAGGAAGTATCGAATGTTTTATGATTCGGATAAAGTATTTGCGACTTAAACCACGGTGCTGTCGCCAGCGTGTACTCCTCGAGGTTATCTTTACTTATAAATAAGAAACAGCAAGGTTATCCCTCTGTGTAGTTATGCCAACCACCCACGTAGGTTTCATAGACTAGGATAATTACACCAATTGACATTTAAATTGTGGTAAGTACGGTTGCCAAAGAAATGGATTTAATGTCTTTTACCTGTACTGTTTTTAGTCCCCCTCCCTACTTTGCTCTGGCTTCTTAGTATTTATGTCTTGTTTGAGATTTTTTACTTGAAATCAACCCATTCAACTGATTTTGATCACACATTCTGTTGGTTTTGGAAATAAAAACCTAAATTAACCTTATGTTAGCAAAAAATGTAAAATGAGGACATTAAAATATAACCGGTCATTTTACTTTCTCACTGTACTAGGCCTATAATGCGAAAGTATAGTGATTGCAAAAAAAATCCATGTTGATATTTTTGTGGAAATATCCGTTTTGGGACCTCCTGAGTCCAAAAAAGTGGTTTTTACAAAATGACTGTCTGTATATCTGTCTGTCTTTATGTATACAAAGCTAGAGAGAAAACTATTCGATCGATTTCGAGCAAATTTACACCAAACATGTTAATTAGGCCTGTATAGATGCACGGAAAAAGGTTTTGAAAAATTTGGACAACCACCCTTTTTGGCCCAAAAAACGGTTATTATTTGTTTATAAAAAAATGGCTCTAACAATTTTGATCAAACTTAGCTTATTTGTAACCCTTAATGTACCCTACCATGTTAAAAAAACAGCATCTTTCTAAAAATTCTCATTCAGCTAATAATAATAATATTTATTAGTTACGCTCCTACTTTAATGTATCCTCTTTCCTACTTTAATACAATTATGAAGTCACAGTGAATCTGTTTAATAATTTAAATATGTTTGTGAGAAAGTATGTGCCAGTTTCGGGTACCGTTTATTATATAAAAATTAAAAACGCTTCACATAGCCAAACTGTTATATAATATTATTTTTGTAAATTGTAATAATTTTTATAATATTATTTTTGTAAATTGTAATAATTTTTCCCCAATAGACTTTTACAGCAAGGGTTAATTTAACTGAATAACAAGTGAACAAAATATGTTTTAGCTAAACGTTCGAATCCCGTGGGTCTTTGTTCATATTTTTCATTTAAAAAAAATATCCTACAAATCAAATTTCTCTTTCAAAGATCTGCAGCTAAAAATTAGTAAAAACCAGAATTTATGTGAAGTGATGAAAAATATGTTTTTGGATTTAAAATTAATTTGGAGTGGCGATGGCTATAGCAAACCTTTGGCTTACGGTCCCCAAGCTACCACATTTCTAATGGTTCCATATCAGAAATTTAAACTTAATATTTTTCTTAATATGTATTAATACTTATATTTTTTTTTAAATTTGAGCTTAATTTCAAACAAAAAGCTTTAATTTAGTCTGACTGACATTGAAAATTTTTTATAAATATATTTTTTTTCCTTGAATCTCGTTTGTAAATTGTAATTCCTCGTCTAGAATAAAATTTTCATGTTGTAAATGGCGACTCAAGACATTATTATCGGTTTGTAAGTGGCGTTAGTTAATTTTATTGAATATGTATGCCAAAACATATTCAAGTTTATTATTTGGGCTTAATAAGCCTCCTAGTTAAATTAAAAAAACAACGCCCAAAAATCGTCACAACACCGTTGCAAACTCAGTGCCCGTAATACAAAACCAAACGGCAAGAAGTGAGTTGCCGAGATGCAAAAATCAAACTAATCTTATATTAACAGCACTGAGCAACTGATCAGTATAGCAAGTCCAACTTTGTGTGGGCGTGCCCATTAAATAACATTATGTTTATTTTAACTGCTTCCTAGCTCAGTGACGTTATAGTGATTCTTAAAACTGCATTCTGTGTGTCCTCGCTCTTAGTTCCGCTGCAGTGTTAGGATAGGGCAAATTGGTGTTGCACTCGGGAAGTAGGCCTCTATGGAAACAAGTAAGTTTACACAATAAATTCAGTGGATCATTAGGTTAAACAATCGTGATGACATAATGTTATCTGTACGTAGACCTTGTGTTAGAAAAAAGAAACATTAATTACTAACATGTACATAATCAAGTACTAAAATACTAAGCAATCTTGCGGTTAATTTAAAATTACTCATATTTAGGGGTTCAAATGGGGTATCTACCAGGGGTTTACTCATACTTTTTCCAGTACCGGAACGCTGTTGGAAGTGACGGAAGGGGGGTAACTACTACGGAAAATTTTTACTTCTAAAACCCCTACTTTACATTCCTTTGGTGAGTTTAACCCTTTCCACTCGAGTGTCGGGGCAGCCCCGCACCCTACTAATCCGCACGAACCCCTAATGTTTGCCGTCTTTGGCCAGTCTGTAAACAGCTGTCTGCTCTCGCCGTTGTTTGGTTCCTACTTACTACGAAGTGTTTTAGTGAGCTTACGCGTTGTTTAGTTTTGTTGTACTAGGTTATCGTGTGTAATTTCACAGTTTATTTTTGAATATTGTTCTTTTTATAATAATAATGATTTCTGTGAAATAAAATGAACAAAGACGACGGCAGTTTGTTACAAAATGATGTTAGTGGCGACGGAACTTTTGTTTCGAACCTGAGTGATTAAAATATTACCAATCAGTTTTGAAAAAGCTTTTCTTACTAGTTTTGATCTACATAATACTGTTTTTAAGCAATAAAATAAATAGTTGAGGCAATTTTGTTCAAGTTGGTGTCAAAACTAATTGTTTTTCATAAAAACTCATTTTTTACAAAAAACTTGTTTTTCAATTATAATTTGTTTATAATTTATTATTGTGTCTAAAACATGTGTAAACCACTTAATTTTATTTATAATGATATAGACAACAAAAAACAAGCAACAAATATAGGTCTTCCCATTGAAATTTTTTCCAAAATTCTTGTTTATTCTTGTTTTTTGTTACAAATTTATATTTTTTTCAATAAATAAAAATTAAAAACATATACTTGAAAATAAAAATATATGTTTTTTTCATACCAATCTATACTTTAGTCATAGAAGAAACTACAAAAAAAAAAAAAAAAATCAGCCTTTTAGAACTGACAAAAATACTTTTTTTTTGAGTAAACATGTTACAGTGCAATATTCGCACAAAATTAAATTGACCTGATAGCAACACTAGGTCCCCAGTAATTGGAGTGGAAAGGGTTAAGGGTGCAGACACTATGCTCACTTTTATAAGAAAAGTACACATGTAAATGTAACTATTTTTGTACTTGTATATAGCACATAGCAATTTTTAGAGACACATACTATTTTAAGCAAAAACTTGGCAAAATGTCTTTTATTTAGTCAATAGCCTTTATCAGAAATTTAAATCCTCGGTAAAAGACTGTAAAACTAAACTCATTTTATTTATGTAAATAAGAAATTAAGAAAGTTGCATTTTAATTATTATTATTCGATTAAATATTATTACTTTTATACAGCGCTTTAAATAAAACGAGAGCCAAACTAGAAAAAATAATATTAATAAATAAGGATGTCTTCTCTCTACCACTCAGCATCAGCATTGCTCAATGATAAATCTTGCGAGTGAGATCTAGTCATTGTTTTGATGTATTCCGTGTTGTGCACTCATTTGGAATATTTATTTTTTAATTAATTAACCGTAAAATTAAATAAGTTATTCGGTAGGTATTAATCACTAAATGTTGTCCAAATTATGTCATGTATGGTCTTATTTTGATTACAATAATCTCATCAATGTGTTATAAACTTTTTCATGCTGGTTTTTACACTTTTCGGCCTCAACTCTGAATCATCGGTCTCTTATTTGTAGTCGTTCGCAGCGCTCGTTGAACAAGAAAAGCGTGCCTTGAGGCTGGCCAAAGGGTGTCTGGTGCTCCCAAGTTGTCCCATTTCGGTTCCGAGCTGAGGGACAATGTAGGAGACTTTACTGAAGTTGGATCGCATAGTCGAAACGCACTGTAGTGTGGGGATATCTTGAGGTTTTTCGATTGGCGGACTTAAAATTCTAAACAGAGTGTTGAATGAGTGTAACGGCGTTCCGGTGCATTCCGGCACCAGTAAATCCCTGGTATCTACTACCTACGATAATAAACGGTACCAGGAACTGGCACATACTTTCTTACAAACATATTTAAATTATTAAATAGATTCACTGCGACATCATAATTGTAGGTGGGATAGGAGAGGTGATTTATTAAAGTAGGAGATTAACTAATAAATATTATTATTATTATCTAGAGAGAAAACTATTCAATCGATTTCGAACAAATTTACACCAAACACGTCAATTAGGGCTGTATAGATGCACGTAAAACGTTTTTGAAAAACAACCCCTTTTATGGCCGAAAAAACCCAAAAACAGTTATTATTATTAGCTAAATGAGAATTTTTAGAAAGCTGCGTTTTTTTTGCATATGGTAGGGTACATTAAAGGCTACAAATAAGCCCAATTTTTTCAAAATCGTTGTAGTCGTTTTTTTATAAAAAAATAATAACAGATTGTTTGGGGGTTTTTTTTTGCCAAAAAAGGGGTTGATTTTCAAATTTTTCAAACCCGTTTTTCGTGCATCTATACAGGCCTAGTTGACATGTCTGGTGCAAATTTGTTTGAAATCGATCAAATAGTTTTTGCTCTAGCTTTGTGTACATACAGACAGACATTTTGTAAAAACCACTTTTTTCGACTCAGGGGGTCCCAAAACGGATATTTTCATAAAAATCTCAACATCGATTTTTTTTGCGATCACTATACTTTCTCTACACTATAGTATAACAATACATCTTTGATTCCCATGAGAATAGAGGCATGTAATTTTGCACAATTGTTTCTTATGTAATCATACAAAAATTAGAGCCATCGCATTTAGATTATTTGCGTTTAAGGGATGAAGATAATTCCTAAAACCCCTAAAACAATAAATTAGAAATTCCTCTAACTTCCTGCATCTACAGAGATGAAATGTTGCACATTTTATTACATTAATGATAGCCAACATAAAAAACTAAATCTTTGCAATGTAACCTTCGTCCAAGGGGTTAAAATGGTTTAACTTACCCCTAGACAGTAAATATAAATTCCACTAACTTACAGCAAGTTAGAGAGCTGAAATTAGGTACATATTATTTTTAAATGATGTACAAGACAGACAATCAATTTGCGTTATGTTTACTCGAGTCTAATGGGTGAAATTGGATAACCACCCATAAAAATAAATAATAATTTGTTCACTTGCTATGAAGTTAGATACCTTAAACTTGTTACATATTCCTCTTAAGGGCCTGCTGTAGTGGCAGCCATCTTGGATTTTTATCCCATAAGAGCAATGTTAAATTTCAAACCATTTATTTTGTTTATTTTTTATCATAAAATTGTTTGCAAGGTCTCATTTTAAGCACAGTCACAATACGCATCCGCCTTGCAATTTACATTTTTTAAAAATGCTTTTGATTTTGACATTTTGTAAGTACAAATTTTGAATTTTTTTCCTAACACAATAAGAAATTAATAACAAAAAATAATTTGCAAAAAGGATCCGAAATTTTATAAAGAATATTCAGTTTTTTTTTCAACACTCAATTACAAAAGATAGACTTATAAAATGGTTTGAAGTGAGGCAATGTCAGAGCAAGAAATTGCACTGTTTAGATAGGGATATAGTGAGAGGCGTTTGCTTTCTGGTGGATTTCTCGTTTACTGGAGCAGACCCTTAAGGTATGTTTTGCGAGAGGTTGGCACAACTGCAGGAGGTGATAGGGGATCTGAAGAAAGCAAAATTGTTCATATTAACATAGGCACAGAAAAGCTTCGTTTTCCAGATGTCTGCCATTTTGTTTATTTTACAAAATACTTCATATCTAGAGAAATATTTGACCGATTGAGTTCAAATTTGGCATGAAGTTTAACCTAACAGTGGTCTATTTTAAGAAAAATAAGCGATTATATCCAATCGTGCGTTTCAAAATGGCGGTAGTTTGAACATTTCAAACCTAAATTACTCAAGAATCGTGCATTTTATCAAAACATTTCAACACCTTTTCTGTTGTCCTTTTAATTCCCTTTCGGTTGGTGTAACTGTCAAAACAATCGGATGAAGGATGGTAGTGAAGTTATGTGTAAAACTGGATTGTTCAACCCGGCATCCTATACCAACACAGTAAACACAACAATATTGTGGGTACGTATGGTGTTATTATGTTTAAGGGTCTTCTATACCTTGCGTAAAACAGCAAAAATATGCAGTTCGTACTAACGTGTTTCGGACGCCGTTTTTCAAACCTAAAAAGTTG
>JAGFPH010001180.1:136676-153641 GCA_018207615.1 Philaenus spumarius
TTGTTTATTTCAGAGGTATTACCAAGTAAACTATTTTAAAACAACTTGCTAAATTAAGAAGCACAATGTCCATTTGAAAGGTATTACCAAGTAAACTATTTCAACACAACTTACAAAATGAGGAAGCACAATGTGAATTTCATAGGTATTACGAAATAAATTAAACCCCCGTATTCTCTGCTATATACACATGGGTACTATAATATATAGGCCTAGTAGAGCGGGACGAAAAAATGCGTAACGGTAAAATCCGATTCATCGCTCGCAAAAATTTTTGTACCTGGTGCGCTTATAGAAGGTTACACTTCAACAATAAAGTACAGTACTAGTGGACTGATGTTTGGCACAGGGTGATCGAGGAGGATACGGGGAAACTTTCAGGACGTGATCTACTAGTGAAAATAAAGGGAAAAGTTCTTATGGACATAGGTTTCCAAATGCTTTTCAGTTATCCACCAACTTTTTTTTACAAAATACTTAATATCTTTGCATGTAGGAAATATATTGAACGCACATTTAGGTAGTAAAGTCGTCCAAAATATACAAAATGTGTAGTGTTTTACCAATAACTCGGTTGTCTTTTAAGGTACAGAAATAGTAAAAAACCCATCATGATTGTCATTAATTAAGAAAGGAATAGTTTTGTTTCTTAACATTGTTTTTGTAAAGTTAACGGTTTTGGATATATTTTACAATAATATGTTAAACGGCCGCCATTTTGAAATATATGAAAAGTTTTGGTTTTTTGTACATGGGTAATACCAAATATGTATCCAAAATTTGCGTTCCGTATATTTCCTACATCCAAAGAAATTAAGTGTTTTGTAAAAAAATTTGGAAAACGGTTGACCCTAAAGGCCATCCATATAACTTCCCGCTAAGTTTAATTACAACAAACACTATTTTTGGAAATTTTGAACTGCCATAACTTTTGAATGAATCAACCGATTTTTATGCGATTTGCGGCAATTGATGCAGTTTTTTAAGTCCATTGAAAGAATCAACAACAAAAATTTTTCATATGAAAAGTTTCGGAGAAATTGAGGAAAAACACTTTTTTAATTTTCTTTCGTTCACGATATCTCGCGAATGAATCAACCGATTTTTATGCGATTTGCGGCAATCGGTGCAGTCTTTCGAGTCCATTGAAAAATCGACAACAAAAAATTTTCTGATGAAAAATTTCGGAGAAATTGAGAAAAAACACTTTTTTTGATTTTCTTTCGTTCACGATATCTCACGAACGAATTAACCGATTTTGACCGGACTGGTAGCGATCGACGTCGCTTTTCAAGGTTAAAAGCTGATTAGATTTTGGAATTGATCGGTAAAGCCGTTTAAAAGTTATTCCAAAAAAACCTGATTTGAAAAATGTTATTTCTTAGTTTTTTCGAAATTTTTCAGAACCTACCGGTCCGAATAAGTTGAAATTTTCAGGAAATCTAAGTTTGATGGAACTCTTTAGAACGTCGTTTGGTAGGACCCAATCGGTTAAGCCGTTCAAAAGTTATAAGCGGGTCACACACCCACATACCCCCCCCCCCCCCCCACACACACACACATACACACATACAGACAGGGTGACACCCTCTCGTGAGTGGTCAGGGAAGATTCCTAGGACCTCAAAACGTCGAGATCTGATGAATGCTCGATTTTCGAAAAACGGGGTGAAACCAATAACTTTCCGGTTTTAGAAAATTTTCAATAGCGGGAAGTTAAAAATTATGGATAAGTGGAAAACAAAGCATTTCCGAACCTATGTTCATTTGAGCTTTTTTTCCCTTTATTTTCACTAGTAGAACACGTCCTGAAAGTTTCTTCCTGAGTCATCCTGTATGCCTACAGTAGTTAAATTACAAGTAAAAAAACATAAACTAAGACCGGGATTTGAACCCAGGACCTTTGCCTTTGGTTCAAATTCAGGTCTTGGTCCAAGTTTTTTCACTTGCAATTTAATTAATTTAACCCTAGCTGAGGAAGCGTGTAAGCAGGTAATTTATTACAAATAAAAAATAATAAAAACACCAGTAGCTTTAATATTATAATTCCTATCACAAAACTCTTAGTTTTTCGATTTTTGTCCCTCTAAAAATGCATAATGGCGCATTCATAAAACATAAGCTTGGGCTAACATTTAGTGTTTGTGTTTCATTTAAACCGTTTAACATATAAAAAATACTTTTCAATTTAAATCACACGCCCCTGTTCTGCTACTCGCATACAATTTAGCAAAAGTACTTTACACTGATATTAGGGAAACGACTGTTTGTCTAAATTGCAACTCGGTCATAAACTCCAAATAAGATGTTCGTGTCGGCCAAGACGTCGATTGACAGATGTCAGTTAAGTTTATCCAAAATTAACGATTCAATTAACTACGCTTCCGTGCATTTACTATGTACTGGTATTTGGCAAAGTCGTATGACTAGGAGCCAAAATGTTCTAATTTATTTAGTACTGCTTGAATGCCCATAAGATTAGCCTAATAGCATTGCCTCTTGGGACGTTTTCATGTTGTTTATGTAACAACAAGACGATTTATTTTAATTAAACCGTACTTTATGTTGGGTAAACATCAAAGTAAATCCAAATGTACGATGTGCTTGATAAGTGTGTCATTAGAAAATTATTAAAATGATTGACAAACATAGATAAATATTATTGCGAGTAGCCTAATATTATTTTATATTGACACTAGGTTACGCCCCCTGCCTCCACAGCAATTCACGGCTGTTCCGTTCTCTCCCCATCTACACTCCCGGCGAAGCAAATGCAAACAGATAACAATATACTCTGATATTTTCACGGAAGTGACGATTGTTCAGGACAGAGGCACTTGTATTGGGTAAGGGTGGCGGGGGTAGGGATGACTTTGATCCTGACGCTTGCCTTGTAGGGGCAGAGTTTTTGCTTGAATCATAGAAATGATTTTTATAATAGAGAGATGTTGTTCTGTATGTTTGAATCTCGTTGTCTCTTTAGTACCTCTTGAGAAACAGTGCTCCGATTTCTAAGTAGTTTTAACCTCATTTATGTTTGGCATGTAAAAAGGTTTTAGGCGAGGTTTGGCAAAATCGGTGCAGTACTTACCAAAATTGTATGTGTTTCAAAACAATTTTTAAATACCTTAAACAAGGTAATAACCCCATTACTAATAAACAAGCTAAAAGTTTACCTATTGTTTGACCAGGTGGCGTTTTAACTAGATCCCGGACATGGTACAAACAATAGGCCACTCCCTCAACTATTTAGACACTCCCATTCCGCCTACATCCACTATCATTTGATCTGACTGTTGTCTGTCAACATGTATTTGCGTTCACTGTATGTTTAGTCGGTATTTCACTTTTTTTTATCGGTATTTGTATAGAACAGCGTGAGTAAATGTACGAATTTTTTTCATACTTTGAAAATAGAAACTGAAATAGCAAAAATGATTGAAATTACGAGATAAATAAAACACCAAAAATGCAGGTTAAAGTTCAGCCATATTATTTTTACCTTTGTACAAAAAACCGACATGTTCTTTTGTACACCTCATAAATGGGGGCTATTTAAACTATTTAATGTCAAATCCTATTACTTTAAACGAGCAATTCTTGTATCTATGTATCTGTCGCGGATCTCGAAAACGGCTCCAACGATTTTGATGACAATTTGCATACAGGGGTTATTTGACGTCACAAATTGAATGCGCTAGGTCTTACGTCTTCAACAACGCGCACAGAGTCTGAAAAATGCGCATAAAATTTAAAATCTGAACTTCTTTTTATACCACCTTTCAAGTCACTTAGAAGGCGAATAGGTACAGCTTCTTTTTATACCTCCTTCAAAGTCACTAAATATTCGAATAGATACATTATAGATACAAGCCAGATGTTAAAAATACTGAACGATGCTCGTTCACCCAGGTACAGACGAGCCAAAGATTACCGAGAGCCTTTAGAGAGTTTTCCAACTGCGAATGAAGCGAAGCAGCCATCTGAGGCCGTAGACCGAGGCGGGGTTTTGACGCGAAGCGTCCAGGGGCAGAGCCCCTAGTATTTCTAAAACCTCAAACTTTACAACAAATTTAGGAAACAAAAAAGTTAATTATTTAATAACATACAAAATTTCTTGGTATTTTCTTTAACAATTCAGAAAGAAAAATAATAGTACAGAATGAAATTATTTTTTGAGTTTTTAGCCGATAACTGTGTTATATTTAGATCTACGGGGAAAAAACGAAAATTTTTAGTTTGTTTTAATAAGTTAAATTTTTATTTCCTAAAATTGTTTGCAAAGCGGTTTTAGAGATATTTGACTTTACAAATTTTTAATGATTGACATTTTTAGAGTATACAATTGAACATTCCGGGTTTTTGTGCAATGGTAAAAGGACATAACAAATATGCACAACAAATTTTAGGTCAATATCTTTTCTATTTCGAAAGATATTAAGTGTTTAGTAATAAACGGTATGTTCAGGAACTGGCACATACTTTATCACAAACATATTTAAATTATTAAACAGATTCACTGTGGCTTTATAATTTTAGGTGGGGTAGGAGAGGTGATTTATAAAAGTAGGAGATTAACTAATAAATATTATTATTATTATCTAGAGAGAAAACTATTCGATCGATTTCGAACAAATTTACACCAAATACGTCAATTAGGCCTGTTTAGGTGCACGAAAAAAGGTTTTGAAAATTTTTGAACAACAACCCTCTTTATGGCCAAAAACCCCCAAAAATCAGTTATTGTTATTATTAGCTAAACCAGAATTTTTAGAAAGATGCTGTTTTGTGCACATGGTGGGGTACATTAAGGGCTACAAATAACCAAATTTTATCAAAATCGTTAGAGCCGTTTTTTTATAAAAAAATAATAACAGATTTTTTGGGGTTGTTTTTCAAAATTTTTCAAAAACGTTTTTCGCGCATCTATACAGGCCTACTTGACATGTCTGGTGCAAATTTGGTTGAAATCGATCGAATAGTTTTCGCTCTAGCTTTGTATACAAACAGACATACATACTTACAGACATACATACATACATACAGACAGACATTTTGTAAAAACCATTTTTTTGGACTCAGGGGGTCCCAAAACGAATATTTCCACAAACAGCTCAACATCGATTTTTTTTTTGCGATCACTATACTTTCTCTATACTATACTATAGTGAGAAAGTAAAATAGGTGGATAGTTCGAAAACTAAGTATTTTTGGATCTGTGTTTATTAGACCTTTTTTTCTTATTTTCACCTAAAGTTTAGGACAACATTTTCTTGTCACCCTGTATACGGCATGCTTTATAGCTACTGTATGCAACCCTAACCATGTTTTTTTAAAGTCCGATCAGTCCTGCGAAAGCCTCTTATGTAAACTGTCATTTCACGAAATGGTAAATTGAAAGATCTACTAATCTGTGATTCAATTTAAAACTATGGGATGCTACCTAGGCCTACTAAGCCGTGTACATTTTATACCTCCCACAGTTACATTCCATACACAGCCTAATACACTGTACACATTAGTGTAGTAAACACGAATAAACAACTTTTGAAATAATCTCAAAAGTTAAACAACCATTAAGTTAAAGCAGTGGTCACGGGCAATGTATTCTCGAAATAATACAATCCCATAAACACAAGGCATATGCGATATAAATCAAAACGCCCTGCTAAGGATATTTGTAGAACAGACGCCCATTGAACATAACACATTTGCAGTCGACACAACACCAACACGAAAACATCGTATTCCGAACAGCACAGATTCTAAATAGGAACACCGATAGAATGTTTTCTAAACGGTCAGTACAAAAGACAGATCCAAACTGGAGTAGTTTGCACACGGCACCGGTTCTGTTCTCCTTCGAAAACCCTCGCTCCCTCCTCAACCCCCCCCCCCCCCCAGTGGGCAGATTTAGGCCGTGACGTCATGAGTGTGACGTGCTGCCTCTATATTGGTACTGGAAGGGTTAGGCTATTTCAGCCCGTTTGACATAGGCTTGACTTTGGCAGAGGTTTGACACAATTCTGATGTCGGCCTGTAACATTCCTTCCTACACGTATTTTATAATTTGTGTTTAATTAAAGTGTTGGATCAAACATAGTTTCAAAGTTAAGATGGTGAATAATATGGTCTAAATCGAATTATTCATTAAAACAGGAGCTGTAACACACGTTAAAAGAACCAGTTTACTCTTAAACAAATGCCAAACCTAAAATTATTGCAGACATTTAAAAGCATAAAATAAGTTCATGGAAATGCTACTGAGAAATATCCTACGTGTTAGTTTAGAAGTGTTGTTTTTGCAGATTGTTTTACCAACACTGAAAGCCTTTTATTGGCTAAGCTATGTGTTTTATTAGCGGATAGGATTTGTTTGAGCATAGTATTGCTGTTTTCTCAGGGATTACACTTACAAGAAACTAAAGAACTGATTCTATAAATTCTAAGAACTGATCAGATTGAAAGGCCTAGTTTGTCGGAACAGGTTAAGTTAGTTTGAAAAGTGATTGGTTGTTGGGTATTTACAAGAATGTGAATTGTTCTCCTCGATTTACTCTTTATGGCGTTACTTCAAATAAGCTCGCATTTTGTACTGCGTTGAGATAAAGGTCTCTGTTCTTCTTTTATTGTCAACTCAGCTGAGACAAGGGGTCCCTCAAGGACCAGTTCTCGGCCCAGTATTATTTTTAATCTATATTAACAATTTGTCATATTCAATTTGCACGGATGGGGTAATTCAATTTGCTGATGATACAACACAAGTTTTCACTAAATTAACCCTTGCTGAGGAACCGTGTAAGCAGGTAATTTATTACAAATTAAAAATAATAACAAGTTTTCAAGCAGATTCTGTTCAAAAATTGTAGCTGAAGGGCAGTATTTTTTTGCTGAAAACAGTATACGAATCAAGCCATGTAAAACTAAGTACATACATTTCAGTAGAAAGCATAGCTCAAATCAATACTTGAAGAAGTGCAATCAATTAAATTTTTGGGTCTTCTAATTGATGACAAGTTGAACTGGAATGACCACATTAGCAGTATTAGTGCTAAAATTAGCTTTTTTTCTTTGTACTGAGAAATTTGAAGCTATAATACTGTGTATCATCAATACTTGTAACAGTCTATTATGGGCTGGTGTATCATTATTTGAACTATGGGATTCTTGTTTGGGGAAACGCATCAGTTCAGAATATGAAAACGGGGACATACGAATTGCCACAAATTTTGGGTCCATCTGAAACGCACGAACTGCCACAGTCATTAGAGGGGATTACAAAGGGTCAACTCGCAAGATAAGAAACACACGAACAGCCACAAGGGTTCGGTCAGGTAGCGGCTCCAAGTGAGGGAAAAACGGGAATTATACTCCCTCGGTTACCCCCATCCCCCCACCCACATACTTGTCTTCTTTTCTGGTATTTTCGAAGGCATTAAACAGTCTTGTTACATACCTAACAGTGGGAAGATGTCTCTTCCGGAATTTAGTGTGGTGTTGAGTGAAAGGGGTCAGGAGTGTTTGACTATTGATGGGTTTAGATTTGTTAAACAGTATGTTTATAATTGTTCTATGTTAGGTTAGGTTAGGTTAGGTTAGGTTAGGTTAGGTTAGGTTAGGTTAGGTTAGGTTTATTAACTTCGTGCTATGTTAATAACAGTTATTTTTAAAGGATTCTTGATACTAGAAACTATTAAATGCAATATTGATTGGAAATAAAACGCTCCTGTTGCAATATTTTTTTGTCTCGATGCTGAGCTATCACTTCTTTGACTTCTTGAGGCCGATTGAAAACAATGGTTATTACTCACAGCCTTAGCCGTTTTTCCCTGACTTATGTTTGAAATATAAGTAATGTGCAGGAATATCATCGAGGGATAACCGCGGGAGTATAATTCCCGTTTTTCCCTCACTTGTAGCCGCTACCTGACCGAACCATTGTGGCAGTTCGTGTGTTTCTTATCTTGCGAAATGACCCTTTCTAATCCCCTCTAATGACTGTGGCAGTTCGTGCGTTTCAGATGAACCCAAAATTTGTGGCAGTTCGAGTGCAGCCATGAAAACAGCGTTTGTACTTGCGAAAAAAGTTGTAAACAAAGTTGTAAAAACCATTTCAAGAAATTCGGAGTACTTACACTTGCGTGTATTTACATACTTCAAGTGTTGTTTTTTTTTGGATTCAAGTGTGTTCATGTCCAAAATATGGATATACACAACTACATCACCATACAAGTTTGTGAGTATTGTGCCAGACTGCACAGGTTAAATTTATACGGTAAACTTCCCTCACAAGCTGGCGCAAAGTTCCTAGAAGCATTAATAATTCACCAAACTACAGGATTTTTAAAAACAGTCTTAGCCAATTTTTATTGTCTGGATTCTTTTACTCGCTGGATGAGTTTGTGCATCATGATCGTACTATTTTATGATAGATGTGATCTCTGTTTTTTTGCAATGTGTTTTATCTTATTAACTTATTCTTACAGATTTTTTTCAATTTTGTGAATTTATGTTAGTTATTGTATTTTGTGAATTTGTGTGTATTGTTCCAATGAGTTGTAATTTGTGTACATGATCTGTTTTGTACAAATACTTTTTGTAAAAAAAACTATATTTGATAAATAAATAAACATCATTCGACAGGGCTTTGCATTTAAGATTGTTTAGCACTCGATAGGGCTTTATATTTAAAATGTTTTAGGTGAACCCAAAATTTCAATTTTTTTTGGGGATGGGAGAAAAGTTGTGATACCAACCAAAAGGTACATTTTTAAATCCTAGAAAAGAATCCAGAGCTTAAGTTTCCTACCTTCGACCGGTTCAAAGTTACCAGTATGTATTCACGTATTTGCCTAACCCGGTACAACTTTCGAAACCGGATCTTCTTCCCCACACCCTTTAAGTCCGTGGAATGTGCAAGGATCCATGTTCTTCATCGTACCACTAAAAACTTGTGTTACTTTGTACCTTGTGTTACTTTGACTAGAAGAGGTAGATTTTCAATTAATTCAATACAGTTTTGGAGGCTGTCACGCATTCAGAATGCGTAAGGTGTGTCCGCTTACCCTACAGCTTCGAGTGCAATCTGCCACCAATATCGCTGTAACCTCTACAAGAGGCAAGTTATCATTTCATCCCAACAGAGCGGGCTATAATACGTCAGAGAGAAGATGTGTGTGCGGCAGGTGTGTTGTGTTCATCTAACCTAGTTAGTTCTGGTTATTTTTACCCTATGATGCAAGTTGGGAAAGGTTTCACACACCGCAGAAACAACTGTAATAATAACGTTTTATTTTTATTATAATCGATTAGTCGAGGTTTAAGAATAGCAAGTTTGTATCGACGGTGAACGTATCAAAAAGATAAGTGAAATGAGACTGATTAATTTTGAATACTTGCAAAAAGTAGGTACTGCACAAGCAAAATTATATAGTGTTAATTAAAAAAATATTTCCTATAAATAAAACTGCATATCAATCAATCAATTTATTTTCTTAAATAAACAAATAAAACATAAATTACATATGTATATATAGGAACAAAAAATGTCCACATGGGCCTAAGCCTGTGAGTGGGCACGAGTCGCTCAATATGCACACAATGTGGATAAAAGTAAACAAAATAGAAAGATTCCATTAAGCATTATCATGTCGAGCTGAGTCAATCTACTAACAAAACTAAACTAGGCCTACTACCTATTGTTAGGTTTCCACAGAAGTTGTCCCTGTAAAACTGTCATAAAACAAGATGTCATCATTTATGTTGAAGCAAAATACATGTTGGACCTTAGACCAGTAGTTCAGTCGGTACATATCAGACAATGAGGGAACGATATGATTAATATCTATCTGTAAGTAGATAAGATAACCTGTTCGGCTGCATCCCTGCCCAATTCAAACAGCCATCCATTAATAAGCCTTTTAAAATTAAATAACCTATAATTTTTAAACAGACGTAGCTTGCCCGGAAGATTTTGATACAAAACTTGTGCTATATAATGCGAGTTAGTTACAGAAAACGTTTTTAATAGTTTGTTAGACCTTATCCTAAAGAAATTTGAAGAACGAGTTAAATGTCTTGATCAACTTTTTCGAAAATGTTATTATAATTTTGAAATATATAAATGGCCAGGTTTCTTACAGACAATTGCCTTACACTCAGCACTTTAAAAGTATCAAAAACAGCGTTTGAGGAAAAACTTCGGCTCTTTTTTAAAGCCGTTTTCAATATTGCTTTCTGAATTACATTAAGTGGCTCGAGGATCGAACTGAAAGCCCCGCCCCAAGCTATTATCCCCTCCATAAGTAAAGACTGGCATATGAATACATACACATGGATACATACATATGGATACATACATATGGCTACATACACGTGGATACATACATATGAATATATACATATGGATACATACGTATGGATACATACATAGGAATACATACAAATGGATACATACACAATACATTCAATAAGGAGACTATTTTCTAAACTTGTTTATCTAAAAATGATAAAATGAATAAAACATCCGATCAACCCACTTGACGCCCCTAGCTCGTATAATCCAACCACTTTGTAACATTATTTTTTAAAGATGTGTTTGTAGGTGGTTTCCCAGTTAGTATGCATTCTCTTTGAAATCGATTTAACTTTAGATAGTTAATAGTTTTGGCAGAGACAAAATGTACATTACTGTCAATTTTTTAAAGAAAAAACAAGCCACTTCAAACATCTGCATAATAAGAAAGCTAATCTCCCTTGGTCGAGATCGTGCAATACATTTCGAGTAAAAGCATCGAATCCAGTGAGCGGAGCCGACCTTGAGAAGGCTGGTCTATGATATTACATTGGTAAAGCGCTCTAGCGCGACTAGAATATCGCTTGTATACACTTTCGTTTTTACTAATGCCGGTCTTATTAGCGAATTTCCATAGGAAAAATGAGCTATTGCAGTGGCCCTTACGGTAAGACCCAAGGTCGGGAGTAGCAAATGAGCACCGATCATGGTCCCCAGAACACTTTTTGGGGTGTCATTAAAAATCATATATATATTTGCACTCTAGCGGCCGCATTTTAAGTCCGATTTGGTTCAAATTTGGTACACATGTTGGTTGTCTACGTCGCTCGGACGAGTTGGTTAGCCAAAAAAAATCCAACAACCGGAAGCACGTTTTTTGACAGCACGTAATTATTTTTTGAGATTTTTCCTACGAGAATGATTTTTTTACAAACACAAATGTAGGATATTATCTTGCACATTTTGTTTTTTTACGTGACCTTATAGCTCGCTTGGTTCCCCCAATCCCCCAAAATCGATCAAAACATTAAATACCATACCCGGTTCAAAGCAATGCGGCGGATTCTACCACGGGGTTGGCGTGCGAAGCACGCAATGCATTGTGTATTGAAGATACTCCCAATATGGGGGTTGACGTGCGAAGCACGCAATGCTTTGAGTGTTGAAGATACTCTCAATATGCGGAATGGCGTGCGAAGCACGCAACGCATTATGTATTGAAGATAATCCCAACATGCGGAATGGCGTGCGGGGCACGCAATGCATCGTTGTATTGAAGGTACTCCCAATATGCGGAATGGCATGCGAACCATTTCGCAACTATTCAGCACCGTCGTGAATAGACCTATTTCCCAAATTGTTGGGTGAAACCCTAAAACATAGGCCTAAACATTTAATTTTGGAAATTTGCTCAACTCATGTCAGCGGTTCAGCTGCGTGGTCGAATTATTTTCAATTTATACGGCTTTAGTAGATTCCACTGTTTACTATGTAATGGTACTCTATTTCTCTTAATGCGGTCTCGTACTTTAGGGGTTGTTAGTTTTTCTTTCTTTTTTGTTGTTGTTGTTGTTGTTAAAGAACCCGAAACAGTCTGAGCAAGTAGGGTTTCTTACATTTTTCAAGGTGAAATTGTTTTATTTTTTTAGTTTTATAATCATAGTTTTTTGTAAGTTTTTCGTATGTTTGGTATAGCCTACTTTATTTGAATTAAAGATGACTATGTTTTGTCTCTATATGAAAAATAAAGATTTCCTTTCTAAAGAACAAATAAATAATACAATTTCTAAATGGCGTCATAAAAACTTAATTTTGTTTTGGCTTTTTTGAATAAATGTTAAATGTTAACGTTAACTAGGGTTATTTTTCAAACAATTGTTAAACGGAGCTCTAGTTAAAAAAAATAGACACATTCGCCCTCGAAATGGACACACGATTCTGTTTTTTATTTACAACGATTTAAATCATGTTGTCCCCATTGTGTTGTTTGAAATATTGTTTGAATTTACCGCAGGTCCAGTAGACACGCACCGTTACTGAAATTAATCTTTCGTATCAAAACAATCTTCGCCGCTCAACGTCTTTGGATTCAAATACAAGAAAGTAAAACGGCATCCGAGAGTGTCCCACTGTAAGGAGCATCGTGCCGGTGTGGGGGAGGTCGGGGCGGGCAGCCACACTACCGCCAAAAATGGTCTCGACTCCCCCATGACGTCATCAACTTAGAATGTATAAATAACCGAAAGTACGGGTCGGATATCTAGGCTCCAACGCGCACGCGTTAGATATCTTACATAACTCTGGCTATTTCAGAGGAGAAACTGGATGAAAATATTCCGTGTAACGTTTGTTCGGATGTAAGAGAAAGTATTGTAGAATTGAAAGCAATTGAATAGGAAAATACTGGGTAGAAAGTATTGTAGTGTGTATTTATCCAGCGATTTTTCAACGGTTTTGTTGTGCTGATCTTTACTAATTCGATCTAAAAACGTTAATTTTATTATTTTAAGGCTCCATTGCACCTATATCGTACAATACAATTTTTACTAATATAGATTTTTTTGTACCAACCGTCATTAATGTGTGTGGTTCTATTTAAAAATGCTCCCCTAGCTCAACTTAAGTATCATTTACGTTTAATCGATTTGTATTAATCGAAGTTAAAACCCGAACAAATTTTGTCCGATCTGCACAGTAGGGTTAAAATGGCCAAACACATTTCCAACGTAACAATCGAATTTAAAATAATTCGACCACGCAGCTGAACCGCTGGCGTGAGTTGAGCAAATTTCCAAAATTAAGTTTATGGGCCTATGTTTTATTGTTTCAACCAATAATTTGGGAAATAGCCAAATGGCTATTCACGACGGTGCTGAATAGCTGCAAAATGGTTCGCACGCCATTTCGTATATTGGGAGTTTCTTCAATACAAAAAGAATTGCTTGCTTCGCACGCCAACCCCCGTATTGGGAGTACCTTCAATACAAAATGCATTGCGTGCTTCGCACGCCAACCCCACGGTAGAATCCACCACATGGCTTTGAACCGGGTACGTCTATGGTATTTTACGTTTTTATCGATTTTGGGGGAACCAAGCGAGCTATAAGGTCGCGTAAAAAGGAAAATGTGCAGAATAACATACTACATTTATATTTGTAGAAAAAACTCAAAAACAAATTTATTCTCGTAGGAAAAATCGTTCAAAAACGTAAAATGCCATAAAAGTACCCGGTTCAAATCCATGTGGGGAATTATATCATGGCTCCGAGGCCGACACCCGAGGAGGCAGCAAGGTCGAGTTTTACCTCTGAGAGTGGAACGAATCAGTGCGTCAGTCGAAGCTGGAGGCTTAGGTGCAAACAATAGACCAATATCTCAAATAGTTGGTAGAAACCCTAAAACATATAAATTTAATTTTGGAAATTCGCTCAGCTCACGTCAGCGGTTCAGCTGTGTGGTCGAATTATTTCAACTTGCAAACTATTACATTCGGAAACCTAATTGCATAATAATAAATGTAATTTACTGGTGATTTAGTATGTGGTTGGTTTTTAACTCAACTTGGAGATTAAAAAACAACACTGGCGCTAGGCGGTTCTTGGTAAAAAGAACAAGACATTGTATTGTATAAAAATATTAGTCAATTCACTTCATATTCTTCATTAAATTTTAATTTGCTCCATCATTTTTATACAACTTTTAATGCAAAATTTGTTTGAGGTTTTATACAATATTGTACGTACAGTACCCTAGTTAAAATATGTTACACTTGTAACAATGGTTATATCTACTATAATAAACCCAAAGATTTGGTCCATCTATTCGTTGTTTTATTGAATGATTAAAATTAAAATTACAGTAGTACTGTAAAGTTTTCTCATGTACGTTTATTGGCTTATTTTAACCCTATACCGGATTATCCGGCTTTTATGGTATCCGGCCTGGTACTCCGCCATATAGGCCGGATAAAGCGGACTCTATTCTGTGCTTAGTTGTAGTAAACTAAAGACAAATTGACATCAGAAAATGTGTTTAAGACAAACAAGTGTGCAGAATGGTGCAGTGGTTAAAAACGCTCGTTCAGTTTGCTTATGAAACCTCCAACATGTTTACGTAGATTTTAGTAAAGTAAAGACGTTATTGGCAAAATAAGCAGAGCCTTAACCCGACTGAGGCTGGACACAACAGCTATTATTTATAAGCCACATTTTTATCGCACGTTTGGCGCCCAACCTAGTTTCACGCTTTCTGTTAGTTACATTATCGCCTTTAAGTCGGTCAACCAAATCAAAGAGTCGTCCAAGACTAGTGTAAACATTATGTATCCTTGGAGAAACGTAACACCTGCTACGACTAAGTCTATATGTGTAATGTTAGGCTATTGTTTGCTTATATCAATGTGGCTATTTTAAGCAAACAGCGTTGTCGAGCTGGATTCATGAAATTAGAAACCTCGTCGTCAATTTAAACCAGAAAAGTGGAAACATCAGATTATCAAAAACATTCCTCCATCCCAGGGACGTCCCTTTAGAGTATCTAGGTGGAAAATAATAGAATCTCGTTCAAAATATTAAAATAATTCGACCACGCAGCTGAACATCTGACGTGACTTGAGCGAATTTCCAAAATTAAATTTATAGGCCTATGTTTTAGGGTTTTAAACAAGAATTTGGGAAATAGATCTATTCACGACGGTGCTGAATAGCTGTAAAATGGTTCGCACGCCATTCCGCACATTGGGAGTATTTTCAATACAGAGTGCATTGCGTGCTTCGCACGCCTATCCGGGTATTTGGAGTATCTTCAATAAACAAAGCATTGCGTGCTTCGCACGCCATTCCGCTTATTGGGGGTGTTTTAATACACAGTGCATTGAGTGCTTCGCACGCCTACCCCCTTATTGGGGGTATCTTCAATACATAGTGCATTGCGTGCTTCGCGCGCCATTCCGCATATTTGGAGTATCTTTAATACACAATGCATTGCGTGACTCGCACGCCATTTCGCGTATTTGGAGTATCTTATATACACAATGCATTGCGTGCTTCGCACGCCAACACCACGGTAGGATCTACCACATGGCTTTGAACCGGGTACTTTTATGGTATTTTACGTTTTGATCGATTTTGGGGAACCAAGCGAGCTATAAGGTCGCATAAAAAAAAAATGTAAAGAATAACATCCTACATTTATATTTTTGGGAAAAACCCTAAAAAAAATCATTCTTGTAGGAAAAAGTCTCAAAAAATATTTATTTCTTGTCAAAAAATGTGCTTCCGGTTGTTAGATTTTTTGGCTAACGACTCGTCCAAGCGACGTAGACAACCAACATATGTACCAAATTTGGACCTTATTGGACTTAAAATGCGGCCGCTAGAGTGGGAACACATATATACATAATATATATGTCCATGTATGTATGTATATTTTTCCTATGGAAATTAGCGAATTTCCATAGGAAAAATGAGCTATTGCCGTGGCCCTTATGGTAAGATCCAAGGTCGGGAGTAGCAAATGAGCACCGATCATGGTCCCCAAAACACGTTTTGGGGTGTCATTAAAAACCAATACGGGGGTTGGCGTGCGAAGCACGCAATGCTTTGTGTGTTGAAGATACTGCCAATATGCGGAATAACGTGCGAAGCACGCAATGCTTTGTTTTTTGAAGATACTCTCCCAATACGGGGGATGGCGTGCGAAGCACGCAATGCATTGTGTATTGAAAATATTCCCAATATGCGGAATGGCGTGAGAACCATTTTGCAGCAATTCATCACCGTCTCGAATATACCTATTTCCCAAATTGTTGGTTGAAACCCTAAAACATAGACTTATAAACATAATTTTTGAAATTTGCTCAACTCACGTCAACGGTTCAGCTGCTTGGTCGAATTATTTTATTAGTTCCTATTCGTTTATAATACATAGTTCTTCAATTTGTAAGCCGTAAATTATATTTTAAAGATGATCTACACTCGCGACTTGGGGCGGGGTGCCCTTTACTCCAAAACACATAACGTAGTGTAACATATACCGTAATATCCTGTTCGTCTGTCCAAATATACAAATGTTTGTTTACGAACCGGGAAGTATCGCAGGGTTTTGGCAGATGTTTTCCCTATCACGTGTTGCCTTTGTAATGTTAGCGTGCTGTGTATTGTTGTGCGGCATACTTGACTGTATCGTCTATACAGTAATTTGGCTGATACCGCTAATATAACCTTGGGCGAATATTATTATACTAATGAAGTATTTTTGCCAAGTACCTTCATTAAGCTTGAATGTTTTTTTTTATTTATACACTTGGGCAGACAGACGCGGAACAACGAGTGTCTGTTTTAACGTGAGTCATAGAACTGGATCTGTGTTAGCAGAGAACACAACAACAATTTTGATATACATCAAAACGATGCGATGTTCACTCTCTCGTATAAATTGTATACTTTGAAATCAGGGCAAAAGGGATTAAATCAGTAATTGTTAACTTTACAGGAGAAGCACTCAAAATTTGTATAAACTCATGGCTTGTATTGCAGTATCTATACTTATAAAAGCCAAATACCATTGACTCATTACAGTTTCTCCAAAACCACGTGGCCTACAAACATGAAATTTGGCATTAATACTCTTTATAGGCTCTAGACGCGCTATATGAAGGGGTTTCCGAAAATT
>JAGFPH010001180.1:153741-166382 GCA_018207615.1 Philaenus spumarius
GATTTATCAAAACCTACAGAACGGATTGGAATGAAATTTGGTACGTAGCTTCCCTTAGGGCCATAGGTGCTCGCTTAGAAAGGGTTTTAAAAAAAAAAAATCGAAATTTTAGGGGAAGTTTGGGGAGGGGGGTCAAAGTTACTAAAAATCCCCATAAGAAATACATAGTGTAATATATTTATTGATATAATATATTTTTGTTAATATACATTTAACTTTGATTTGTCTATCCGTGCAAAGCCGGGTCGGACCAGCTACAGTAGTATATTATACGCGAGAGGAGAAGGGGCGAGATAGGCAATACGGTAACACGTTGTTTTGTTGTCAGTTTTAAGGGGGCGCTACCCTGCCCGCCATATTGAATCTGATTCCCATAAGTGCAATGCTACAGAATAAGTCATTTTATTCCGTTAATTAGAGGAATAAATTTAAAAATTTGGTTTCATTTTGAAGTACTGTCATATACGGATGTTGATTGCGGAATACATTTTCAAAAACTGTTTTATTGTTTTCATAAACGTATGATATAAATAGTAAAAAATAGTAAACTTTATTAATTTTTTACTCGGTTGCAAAAAGAGATATTGCAAAAAACCTTAGCAATCAACACCCACAATCTACTTTACTTAAAGAAAAAAATACAGCTTTCGTTTTTTGACAAAAACAACACAAAAATATGCTTAATAGTGAAGGTATGTTTTGGTTATTTAACATTGAAATTGGTACCTAACTTCGCCGTTTTGAATGTAGGAAGCCGAGCCTTAAGGCAAGCCATAGCCACTAACCAACACTGAAGGGATATTAATTTTAAAATATGCCTTCAGTGTTGGTTAGTGTTTTTATAAAAGAATAGGCTACCATCTACAAAATAGTAGGGCTACTCTAAGTTACGACTAGTTTTTCCCAAAATATATTAAATCAATAGTAGGTCTACCTGTCTATACCATTGGATGGCGAAAGAATTTACTTTGTGTTTTGTTCAAAGCCTGTCCTGTATCAACCATTGTCGTACAATATGGTTCCCCCGACCCCAAAGTTTACCTGGATTCAAAACCAACTTACAGTTTTGCATTTAATAGATACAGCCTTGCGCTGCAATATCATATTGCATTTTGTGTAAGTGTTTACATTGGACTTTGTCCAATATACGTTGTTTTACTTGCCAACAATGTACTTGTTTTGCTTTGGATTGTGTTATGAGTCAGTGAGTGCGGCGTGTGCTGTGGTGTGACACTATTGCAAACATATTGCTGGCAAACCCAAAGTGAAGGCACATAAACTTTGCCACCTTCACACATAGATTCTGCGGCAACACTTTCAGCTGTTTGTAATTGAGATTTAATTTCACTTCAAAGATAATGTACTTTTTTTTTTGTTAATAATACTATCTCTTTTTCATTTTACACTAGCAGGGTACCCGATGCTTTGATCGCAGTTATGAATAATTCGACCACGCAGCTGAACCGCTGACGTGAGTTGAGCGAATTTCCAAAATTAAATTTGTATATGTTTTTGGGTTTCAAACAACTATTTGGGAAATTGATCTACTCACGAAGGTGCTGCCAGCATGTACCAAATATATTGCCATCGGTCACCACGGTAAACGCCGTGGATTTAATTGCGGTACTTTTACGGCATTAAACGTTGTGATTGTTTTTGGGGGAACCAGATGGGCTATAAGGTCGCGTAAAAAAACAAAATGTGCAGAATTATTTCGTATGCCTATTTCTTTAAAGAAAATTTCATAAAATTTAATTTTAGTACGAAAAATCTCAAATTTGTTTTACTTCCGGTCAAAAATTTGGTCTACTTCCGGTCAATTTTTTTTTTGCTGATGAACTCGTCCAAACGACTTAGAAAACCAACCTCTGTACTAAATTTGGACCAAATCGGACGTAAAATGCGTCCGTTAGAGTGTGCACAATTATATACATGATACTTCCGGTCAACATTTTTTGGCTAACGAACTCGTCCAAACGACTTAGAAAACCAACCTCTGTAATAAATTTGGACCAAATCGGACGTAAAATGCTTCCGTTAGAGTGTGCACAATTATATACATGATACTTCCGGTCAAAAATGTGGTCTACTTCCGGTAATTTTTTTTTGGCTAACAAACTCGTCCAAGCGACTTAGTAAAACAACCTGTGTACCAAATTTGGACCAAATCGCTGACCCGTGCGAAGCATTCGCATTCTAACTTACTAATTAATTAATTAATTAAAGTAATAGGTATATCTACAATGCTGTTTATAACCACGCTTACAATTAATTAAAAATAGCAATGTAGTGGCGTTACGGCAGATCTCCAGCTGGGTATTGTTATCATCAGTGTTGCCAACGCCAGGAAAATATCCCTACAACTTACTTGATCCTACATCACTGTTACTTTCGGATTCTTTATTTATTTTTTTTTTTTTCGTATAATTGAATTTTGTATATTTTTCCGATGTAGCGGTTAAGGGAAGCTTTCAAATGATGCCTCATTCATGTAATTTGATGATGTATTAAGGAAGTTATGGCGTACCGACAAAAAATGGCCTTGAGAAATAATAAATGTGATATATGATTTTTAATGACACCCCAAAACGTTTCTGGGTACCATGATCGGTGCTCATGTGCTACTCCCGACCTTGGGTCTTACCATAAGTGCTACTGCAATAGCTCATTTTTAACACGCTTATATTAGCTTCACTTGTATGTATGTATGTATGTATGTATGTTTCTTTGTAAGTAACTCTCCCTTGGACTAAAAGCCAGTGGCTAATTACTGTTATTATATCTCTCTTACGCAAGTACAATCGATGGCCGAGCGGTCTAAGGCGCGGGTCGTCGCTGACTTCAATCTCCGATCTTGGGTTCTAATCCCGTCCACGGCCAAATTTTTTTTTTCAAAAATTAATCGAACTAAAAATAAAAAAATAAATATAGTTTAAAAAAACTAAAAAACACGCTTTTATAATACATCGAACTAAAAAGTAAAAAATAAATATAGTTTAAAAAAACTAAAAAACACGCTTTTAGAGCTTGTCAAACTAAAAAGTTAAAAATAATTTTTCAAATAAGCTTAAAACAATAATAAACGACAAATACTAGCATTATTGTAAAAAAAGCGTGGGGCGCTTTGTCCATATTTCTCGTACATCGAGCGCCCAACGCTTTTTTTTACAATAATGCTAGTATTTGTCGTTTATTATTGTTTTAAGCTTATTTGAAAAATTATTTTTAACTTTTTAGTTTGACAAGCTCTAAAAGCGTGTTTTTTAGTTTTTTTAAACTATATTTTTCCTACGGAAGTTCGCTAATAAATGAAGGAAACACATATGGGGTGAATATTGAGATTTAACTTTCCAAAAACGTATAGTTTAGCTCAAAACAATCTACGTTTCTCATTAATTTTGGCTTACACACATAATCAGTTACGCGCCAAAATTCATGATTTTTGCCATTTTACATCTGTGGGCACATTTACCCGTCGAAATAAATGTTCTAAATAGAACATTTTAGAACGTTATCCAATTTTCCAGAACAGGAAGTCCCTTCGGTAGTCTTGAACAATGTAGAACATTCTCGAACTTTGTGGAAGATTCTGTAATAATCTACAGCATCCAACACTTTGTCTGGAACATTCTGAAACATTTTGGCCACTTGGGGACTCGATTCCTATCCCGACTTCCCTTATCATGTCCATTGCTGAATTGCGATTTTCGACACCCGCATCTTTGAACCTAAACCGTGCAGTTCCAAGCTGAAACCTTCGTGGGTGGGGGACGGAGCGCTACTACACCATATAACTTTCATTGGGCTGTGAGGGAAGGTTACGCACAGACAAACCACGCTTACATTCACTATTATATATAGGGTGATGCAAAAGTTCCTCAACGTCTTTGTAATTTTATACCTGTTACACCTATTAACTCCAAACTTTCAGGAAGTTATATTGGGCAAATTCTGCAACTTCTAGGGGTATGAATGAATTTTACTCTTTTTCGGTTAAGCGGGGAGGAGGTTGCAAATCAAGAATGTTAAATAGTAACTCTTATTGTGTGATACTTCATTTTAAAGCCCTCGTTGAGACGAGACAATTTTTGTAACGTAAACCCCTTCTCCGATAAATAATAAATATTTAATAAAATTATTTATTGAATTATTTATTGAAAAAATAACTTTATTAAATATTTATTATAGCCAAATCCACTGACTCACTGATCACGATTTCTGAAAAACTACTGAACGGATTGGAACGAAATTTAGTATATAGTTTCCGCTAGAGTCATAGTTGCTCACTAAGAAAAATTTTTATTCGAAATTTTAGGGGGGTTTGGGCTGGGCAAAGTTACTAAATCACAATTTCTCTAAAACTACTGAACGGATTGGATTGAAATTTCATATGTAGCTTCCTCTAAGACTACATAAGTGCTCTCTAAGAAAGAAGTTATAAAAATTCGAAATTTTAGGGGGGTTTGGGGGTTCAAAGTTACTAAAAAAAAACCGCCGAACGGATTGGAATGAAATTTAGTATGTAGCTTTCTCTAGAGCCCTAGGTGCTCGCTAAGAAAGGGTTTAACAAAATTCGAAATTTTATTGGGGATCAAAGTTACTAAAAATCAAAACAAGAAATACATAGTGTAATATATTCATTGATATAATATATTATATTTTGTTAATATACATTTAACTTTGATTTGTCTATCCGTGCAAAGCCGGATCGGGCCAGCTAGTAAATAATAAAAGAATAAATATTTATTTAAAAAACATTAAACGATTCACTATATTTAATTTTTAGAATTTTGTATGATTTAAATCATAAATACTTTTAATTAGGATTTTGGTATTGAGTAGGCCCCATTTCGGATAAGTAGTACA
Source organism: Philaenus spumarius (assembly GCA_018207615.1). Classification (NCBI taxonomy): domain Eukaryota; kingdom Metazoa; phylum Arthropoda; class Insecta; order Hemiptera; family Aphrophoridae; genus Philaenus; species Philaenus spumarius. Next base: position 158,608 of record JAGFPH010001180.1, read on the forward strand.
ACAAATTCTTTTGGGTAAATTTTTTATAAATCATAATTAATGTAGATTTAAAAAAAGTGTACAATGTTTCTGTAACTTAAAATTAATGCACATGTAATTGTATACAGAATACAATACGTAGAAATTTTAAAATATGAACTTCTTGGCTCCTTCATTTTCGATTGGGTTATCGGAGAAGGGTTTACCTTACACCTCAACGAAGACTCTAAAACAAGATATCACACAATAAGTGTTACTATTTAAATTTTTTGACTTACAATCTCCCCCTAAACAAATACGGGTTAAATTCATTAATACCCCTAAAAGGTGCGGCATTTGCCCAATATAACTTCCTGAAAGTTTGGAGTTAATACGTGTAACAGGTTTAATTACGAAGTGTTTGCCTAACTTTTGCGTCGCCCTGTAGATAATAATATCGATTAATCGGTTTTTAATAAATTTTAAATGTATACAGTTGTTTGCGTTTTGGAATACATGTATATGTCTCTGGTCTTGACTATGGTATATCAATAGCGTAAGAACACCAATATAGACTTGTGAAGCAGTAAAAATGTCAAGTATTTCTCCTGTCTCATTGTATATTATTGTATTTGCTCTACGTGTTTAACTATTAATGTGTTGTATTTTCTCTGTTTAGGTGAGTGCTTGACATAACCTGAGGATAAATCTCTTAGCAGTAAGTAGACAGTAATTTATTCATGCTAACACGCACTAGCAGGTGTACGGCTCCGTACTCAGATACGAATGAAAGAGATATCGGGTAAATTTTAGAAGTTCGCTGGCCCTAAAACGTATAGCGAGTTTAGTCCAAATCAATCCGTTTCCCATTTATGCTTACACCATGATCAGCTGTGTTTCGATAAACGCAAAAATCACGATTTTCAAGTTTTAGGTGTATTTCATATCTATGAGTACATTTTAAGTAAACTATTTCGTAAGTAACAATATTTTACACGTTGGACGCAAATAATCGAAATAAATGTTTTTCCCTCTCCTATATATTACTTAAAAGTCGTATATATTTCAAATTTTGGGTCTCGAGCTCAAACATTCTAGAATGTTCTCGAACGTTACGGAACTGGAAGTCTCTTCGATGGAGAACGGTCTCCAATTTTCTGGAAGATTCTATAACATTCTGCATTCTAGAACATCCTGGAGAACATTCAGAAAGATTCTGGCCAGACTCGACCCTTAGTACTCGATTTCTAGCCGCTTTAAAATTGTATGTATTCAAAAAAAAATTAAATTGTCGAATAAGGGAACTTAAGTACATTTTTGGAAAGGGTATCTTCTTATGAATCTACGATAGACATTTTGTTTATGTAGGTTATGTTATGGACGTTTTGGAACATCCTGTACATACGCAGTAAGATAAGTTAAAACTTTTTTTTCCGTTAAAAAAAAGATGAGTGAACAGATACCTTTTAAATGAGGTATCACTCGACCTACCTTTATATTTGAATATTTTCCAAAAAACAATCCCCCGCCTATATTGTGGCGGCTTTTTTAAGGCATTTTAGAGATTTGAAAATATTTTTACTAAATTCTTTATCTGGATTGGTAACAGATATTACCGTTACAATGTGTTAATAGGCTGCAACGAACATGGAATCTAGGTAATAGGTTGCAGTAACCTATTAAATTTGTAACGTATTAACGCACGGCCAGAAATTTGCCAGTTGACCGCCAAAAAGGTGTTATTTTTGCCAAGGGATTACGTATTTTGTAATGTAACTTTGCATATGTGAATAATTGACTCCAACGTAATATCGTCTCCAGCGTTATGTCGACTATTTCAACTATTAAGGAACATTTGTTGAAACAAAAATATTGAATGATTAAAACCACGAGTAGTTATTGATGACAAAAGATAAAGAACTACATAAATTTAGAAAGTTAAATGACTTGATTCAGTATAAATCACCTCGCAATTCTAAAGTGTTTAAAGTTTTACATAATAGAATATACTAGTTGAGAACTCAATAATAACCTTAAAACTAACATGGTAAATCATGTTAAATGTTCAAATCAAATTATTTCGTATATTTTATAATAACAGTTATAATAAACGTTAAAAGAACCAGTAAGACTCAGGTGTACACTTAATCAAAAACCTAGCTAAAAAGTTACTCACTATCAATTACCGTATATTATCAATAAATATTCCAACTATATGTCTTATTTACTTTTAATTAGTATGTAACATAGTTTTTTCTTATTTTAAAATTTCTTAACGCAAGTATTTATTGGTTTGTGTGTGTTGGTTCAGTATAGGCCTAATTTAAAATATTATTTTGTACTAAAAGCTGGACATCCGAATCAACTGTATTATCTGTTATTTAAAAATCATTATTTACTTTCACGAAAGCAGCTGGATTAGTTTGTTTCTAATTATAAAAAGCTGTTTTGTATAGACATGTTTTTATAACCTCCTGAATACTATAAACATCATTGTATTTATATCCACGAAAGCAGCTGGATTAGTTTGTTTCTTATTATAAACAGCTGCTTTATATAGGAATGGTTTTTAAATTCGTTCCGTGTTAATCTTGTGGGGAAAACCCGACCTTTGAGATTAGCTCACGCCATTAAGGATAAAAATGTTTGACATCTAAAATCTTATTGCAAAACTTCGAAATGTGACGAATTTTTTGACTACTCAAACATTAAATTTGGTCCAGAAATAAGGGAGGAGTTGTGTTCACAAAAATTGGTTCACTTATTATATATAAGGATACTTTAACTTGTTAGATTTGTTTCATTTTACACAATATCAGCTTAGTTTTGTAAAATTTATAGATTAATTTGAGTTAAAAATAATAGGTATTAGTTTTGAGCCTATGCAATCTACCGGACAACATATGCAAGAATAGTGATTAACACCTGACCGGAACGTTCCAACACTTCACGTACATCACGGAACACTACACCACTTCGTTATCACTTGACGGTACAAAAATAATAGATTGTTCTATAGAGCGTATTATCGTGATAACAGTCTGGTATTATTACAATACAATACAACTTTATTGCTTTAAAGTACAGTGTACATAAGCAAGATGTTGACCATTTACAAAAATAACATATTTTATGACATTGTTCGTTCTTTTCCTTAGTTTTCTCTAATTAAAAACTTGTTTGGTGTATTTATGATACTTACAAAATTATTTCAATATAACTATAACACGAAACACAATTTCAGATACTGAAATAACACAAAATTATACAAACAACAACAATATCAGTACATTTACACATGAGTTAGTTATTTGAAGATATTTACTAAACTAATTTTTTACATTAATTTCAAACTGGATTTCCTAAGTTTTAGGCTATACATAAAAAGGTAGACATTTTTCATGGCCTGTACTGAGTTTGACGTTAAAATTGACTCTATATTATATAAATGATGCATACAATTGGAATTGTTTAAATATTTACTTCTAAAAAGATTATACCCTTCACATTCCAACAAAAGGTGAGTTATAGTGTCATTTCCTGTTACACATATTGGGCAGATTTCACTGGGGTTAAAGCTATAGAGTTGACCTCGAGCAGTGGTACAGTACGGACGTGTTTTACAGTCTGGTATTATTACGATAAATTACGCCCGCCTCTAGTAACAGATCAAATTCTTACTACTGTATTATTTGTGTTCAAATGGAAAGGCAAGTGCCAGAGTTACGACAAATTATACTTTAAAATTTATTACATCCAGCCATAACCTTTATGAAGACTGGTTATGCGATAAATTTCAACGCTTTTTGAATATAATACTAACACCAAAACCGTTCCCTTGAGGGCCAAACGCGCCTCTAACTCATCATCGTCCATTTACAATCCCATGACATTCATAAGTGTTGACCTTACGCGGTGACTAATTGTCTTCGTTGTTTCCGCTGTTAACTGGGAAATTAATTGTTCGTAATGTGGCAGCCCTGATTGGTATTAATTAAACGTGTAAAGGGTAAAAAGTCATTACTTAACCACGCGGGGGGTTGACACAAGGTCAGGGTACTGACATTTTGACGTAAGTCGGATAGGTCGTGGTTGGAGGCGCATTTCATTATTTGAAGTTATTGGAAAATAACCTATAAATACGTTTCCAAACAAGTACAGTATGTGCTAAAATAAAGCGAACTGAAATTGTAATATTTTTAAATGGTTTGTTTTTTAGGTAAATCAACTCCTATAAAAGCGAGTGTAACAATATAATAAAACAGTTGATTTCATCCATTACTTGTAATATTTAAAAAAAAAACTTAGCATAGATTACACTTTTGGGTTATGTTTACAACTTCAATCAATAATATTATGTCTTGTGAAGTTGATTTTTTTAAATATGAGTTATAGAATTAATTTAGGCTATAATACGTTATAAGTTTTGCTTCGAGGGTATAAAATAAATTTAAATACAACAACGTTATATCATCAAATTTTATACAAATTTAAAGAAGATACATATTCGTTTAACTTCGGAAACATTCGTACATCTTCGTATGATTTTGAACATATTCAATTATTAATTTCTTCATTATATCAACTCCTATAAAAGCGAATGTTCGTCCGTACGACGTACGTGCGTAAGTATCATATAATATACAAGCTGATTTCAACCATCATCTGTAATACTTAACAAAACCCTGCGTAGATTATACTTTGGGGTTATGTTTACAACTTCAATCATTATAATTTCTTGTGAAATTTATTTATTTAAATATGAGTTATAGAACTAATGTATGCTATAATAGGTTATAATATTTGCTTTAAGGTTATAAACTGTATATAAGTACAACCTTTTATCATCATTATTATTTGTTTATACAAATTTAAGAAAGAGATACCTATTCTTTTAACTTCGGAAACATTCGTACATCTTCGTATAACATACAAACATATTTGATTATTAATTTCTTCACTATAATATTAATAACTTTTAAATCATTTGATCTATCCATATGAAAAAAAAGCAATTAAAATATAATATTTGTATCTTTCTTTAAAAATATTATTGTTATATTTAATTATTATATATAATAATGTATATAAATAAACAAATTTAACAAATATGTCTACAGTTTTATAATCCTAATAATTGTACACATTTACCGAGTTAAAAATCCCCTCAGCATAGTTAGGTAGGGCTAGATAAAGTTTGTAGTTTTTAAATAGCATTTGTTTAAATGACGTATTTCTGATATTTTTGAAATGGACTTACTAGATTATTAAGCCCATGTATACATTAGCTTACTATACATTAAGCTGATTTATTTTTAAAACTCTGAATAAATTTAAAAATAATTCAACCACGCAGCTGAACCGCTGACGTGAGTTGAGCAAATTTCCAAAATTAAGTTTATAGGCCTATGTTTTAGGGTTTCAACAAACATTTTGGGAAATAGGTCTATTCACGACGGTGCTGAATAGCTGCAAAATGGTTCGGACGCTATTCCGCATATTGGGAGTATTTGGAATACACAATGCATGGCGTGCCTCGCACGCCAACCCCAAGGTAGAATCCACCACATGGCTTTGAACCGGATACTTCTATGGTATTTTACGTTTTGATCGATTTCGGAGGAACCAAGCGAGCTATAAGATCGCGTAAAAAAACAAAATTTGCAGAATAACATCCTAAATTTATATTTGTAGAAAAAAACTGAAAAACAAAATCATTCTCGTAGGAAAAATCTCAAAATTTTTTTTACTTCCGGTCAAAAAAAGTGCTTCCGATTGTTGGATTTTGTTGACTAACGAACTCGTCCGAGCGATGTAGACAACCAACATGTGTACCAAATTTGAACCAAATCGGACTTAAAATGCGGCCGCTAGAGTGCGAACACATATATACATAATTATATATATGTACATGTATATATATGATTTTTAATGACACCCCAAAACGTGTTCTGGGGACCATGATCGATGCTCATTTGCCACTCCCGACCTTGGGTCTTACCATAAGGGCCGCTTCAATAGCTCATTTTTCCTATGGAAATTCGCTAATAATCCAGCTCCATGTGTCACACCTATTTCCTACTCAAAATTAAAAAGAATTATTCCATCCGTTTAAGTGACTTTTATCAACTGAATCGTCAGATGAATCATTTTGGGAATCTGATGATGGAATAACGTTCCGAAACGCGTCATGAACGAGTAATTAAATAACCAAGTTAATAAAAGTCACATAGCGGGCACAGTTATTATGTTTATTCAAATAGTGACTTGCATGCAAATACTACGAGTTACAATAAATATAGGCCATTAAAAGGACCGTTGGGTTTCCATTTTCTTTGACGCATGCGCGCTCGCACGACATTGTTAACAATGTTTGGCCACGGTTTACTCGTCCGTCGCTGTTTCTAGGTCGCCACGGATCGTTAAACTATACGCAAGCTATATAGAATTTCAAAATGTTTTACTTCGGAAAAAATAAACATGATTTACAGTTTGCGTTTGTAGTGGTCGCCAAGTATTGAATTATTTTTAGAAATATGGGTCACCGAGAAGTCTGCCAGCCAGCGCAGTGTCTCAGTCATATGTTCCCGTCTTCTCCGTTTACTTGTCAACGATTTTTCAAATCGTCAGAGCCGTTAGGATGAAAATGAAATTCAGTAACGCGCTGACGACAGGTTTTCAACAGCTCCTTCTCTGGTCAGGATTGTCATTTCTTCTATTGATAGAATTTAATTAACGCTGTTGGCATTTGTTTTTGGAATTTGTATCGTGTCTGTGAGTTGAGGGAATAAATACAAATACAATTCAGAAGGGCGGTTTTGAATCGCTCGCCAAGGGTTACATACTATCAGCATTTTATCAAAAGAAATGTGTGTGAGAGAGAGGGGGAATAGAATAAACAAATTTATTTGGGCGCAGTCGAGGTTATGAAGCCCCTTCTACCCATTAAAGAAATACTTAAATCTATATAAATAAAAATGTAAATGTTTGTTCAAAATCTAAAATCACCGAAAGTTCTTCACCTACACAAAGAGATGAAATAGGGTAACTACCCTTAAAATTAAATAATAATTAAAATGGGATAGCTACACATATAAAATAAACTACGTTAACATTAAACAGTTATATGTTTAATACGCGCTCCACCACCTGCCCTGATCTTATTTTAACCAAAAGTCAATTCAAAATTTATTAAAATACATTCACTGAATCATGTTTGTTAATTTAATGTGTACTAGGGGCTCTGCCCCTGGTCGCTTCGCGTCCCAACCCCTCCTCGGCCTTCGGCCTCAGATGGCTGCTTCGCTTCGCTCGCAGTTGGAAAATTCGCTAGAGAATCTCGTTAATCTTCTGTCAACTAAAATTATGAAACCAGGCTTAAATATATTAATAATAATTACAAGATTAATTATAACCTAAAATACATGATTTAGAAACGTAAGAGGCTTTCATTACGATTTTAGTCCTAGTTCTACTATCTTCTGTCAACTAAAGTTTTGAAACCAGGCCTAAATATAGTAAAAATTATTGCAGGATTAACATAACCTCAATACTATATTTCAGAAATGAGCCAGGCCTATATTACAAAATTGACTATTAGAATTTATCCATTTTTGCCAAGTGTTTATCTTTTTTTGACAAAATAAATTGTTAAATCAGGCCCAATCAATTCTAATTCCAACGTGCTAAAACAGTATAAATTAGCTTGTTTTTTTAACAGTAATTAAAAAGTATCCAATGAACAGCTGATTTTGGATAATACTCAATCTCAGTTCTATTCCACTCTGTTTCCAACGTGCTAAAACAGTATAAATTGG
>JAGFPH010001180.1:171382-186335 GCA_018207615.1 Philaenus spumarius
ATTTTAAAATAAGAAAAAACTATGTTACATACTAATTAAAAGTAAATCTATATATATAAAATTCAATGTATGTACGTTTGTCTGTTTGTCCTTTATGCGTTACTAAACCGTCCATCTGATTGCTTTGAAATTTTGCATAGTAACACAGGTTAACCCTGGGAAGGTTTTAGGCCATTTACCGAAGTCCTAGGACATTAGGGCTACGCCCCAGTGGCCCTCAAAGTTTCGATGTTAATCTTATGGAAGGTCAATCTTAAGGAAGAAGAAGAAATATTTCTTTTGATTTTATCAGGGGCACAAAAAACAGCTGTTCGTATGAAAAGCTTAAAACAGCTGCTGATTTTGATCAACAGCTGATTTTGATCAACAACTGATTTGGATCAAAAAATGAATATAATTTTAGGTTAGGTAAATCAAGCAATGAGCAGAATCCCATTATAATTTACATCGGCCCTCAGGGATACGAATTACAGGCTTTCAAAGTTTCAAATTAAGCAATAGCAAAGCATTGCCGGGTCAGCTAGTAAGACATATAGTAGACCTATTTATTTATTGATAATATACGGTAATTGATAGTGAGTAACTTTTTGGTTAGGTTTTTGATTAAGTGTAGCCTTACTGGTTCTTTTAACGTTTATTATAACTGTTATTATAAAATATACGAAATAATTTGATTTGAACATTTAACATGATTTACCATGTTAGTTTTGAGGTTATTATTGAGGTCTCAACTAGTATATTCTATTATGTAAAACTTTAAAAGATTTAGAATTGCGAGGTGATTTATATTGAATCAAGTCATTTAACTTTCTAAATTTATGTAGTTCTTTATGTTTTGTCATCAATAACTACTCGTGGTTTTAATCATTCAATATTTTTGTTTCAACAAATGTTCCTTAATAGTTGAAATAGTCGACATAACGCTGGAGGCGATATTACGTTGGAATCAATTATTCACATATGCAAAGTTACATTACAAAATACGTAATCCCTTGGCTAAAATAACACCGCTTTGGCGGTCAACTGGCAAATTTCTGGCCATGCGTTAATACGTTACAAATTTAATAGGTTACTGCAACCTATTACCTAGATTCCATGTTCGTTGCAGCCTATTAACACAATGTAACGGTAACTCCCATCTATATCTGTTACCAATCCAGATAAAGAATTCAGTTAAAATATTTTCAAATCCCAAAAATGCCTCAAAAAAGCCGCCAATATACGGGCAGGGGGTTGTTTTTTGGAAAATATTCAAATATAAAGGTAGGTCAAGTGATACCTTATTTAAAAGGTATCTGTTTACTGATCTTTTTTTTAACGGAAAAAAGTTTTAACTTATCTTACTGCGTATGTACAGGATGTTCCAAAACGTCCAAAAAGTAGTGTTTTGCAGTTAGTTCTATTGTTACCATATAACATAAAATACATAAACGACATGTCTATCGTAGATTCATGAGAAGATACCCTTTCCAAAAATGTGCTTAAGTTCCCTTATTCATCAATTAAAATTTTTAGCGAATTTCCATAGGAAAAATGAGCCATTGCAGTGGCCCTTATGGTGAGACCCAAGGTCGGGAGTAGCAAATGAGCACCGATCATGGTAACCAGAACACGTTTTTGGTATCATTAAAAATCATATATATATATACGTATATATGTGTTCGCACTCTAGCGGCCGCATTTTAAGTCCGATTTGGTCCAAATTTGGTTCACATGTTAGTTGTCTACGTCGCTCGGACGAGTTCGTTAGCCAAAAAAAATCCAACAACCGGAATCACTTTTTTTGACCGGAAGTAACAATTGTTTGAAATTTTTAATGCAAGAATGATTTTTTTTAGAGTTTTTTCTACAAATATAAATATAGGATGTTATTCAGCACATGTTTTCTCTACACGACCTTATGGCTCGCTTGGTTCCTCCAAAATCGATCAAGACGTAAAATACCATAAAATTACCCGGTTCAAAGCCATTTGGTGGATTTCACAGTGGGGTTAGCGTGCGAAGCACGCAATGCATTGTTTATTGAAGATACTCCCAATATGGCGGTTGGCGTGCGAAGCACGCAATACACTGTGTATTGAAAATACCCCCAATATGAAGAATGGCGTGCGAAGCACGCAATGCTCTACGTATTGAAAATACTCCCAACATGCGGAATGGCGTGCGAACCATTTTGCAGCTATTCAGCACCGTCGTGAATAGACGTATTTCCCAAATTGTTGGTTGAAACCCTAAAACATAGGCCTATAAACTTAATTTTGGAAATTTGCTCAACTCACGTCAGCGGTTCAGCTGCGTGATCGAATTATTTTAAATACATACAATTTTAAAGCGGTTAGGAATCGAGTACTAAGGGTCAAATCTGGCCAGAATCTTTCTGAATGTTCTCCAGGAAGTTCTAGAATGCAGAATGTTGTAGAATCTTCCAGAAAGTTGGAGACCGTTGTCCATCGAAGAGACTTCCAGTTCCGTAACGTTCGAGAACATTCTAGAATGTTTAAGCTCGAGACCCAAAACTTGGAATATATATGACTTTTAAGTAATATATAGGAGAGGGAAAAACATTGATTTCGATTATTTGCGAGTAAAATGTCAAAAATTTTAGGTAAAATGTGCGCATGTACGAGTAGTGCACCTCAAAGTAGTGAAAATACCGAAACACAGCTGATCATGGTGTAAGCCTAAATGGGAAACAGATTGATTTGGACAAAACTCGCTATACGTTTTAGGGCCAGCGAACTTTCAAAATTCACCCGATATCTCTTTCATTCGAATCTGCGTGCGGAGCCGTACACCTGCTAGTGCGTGTTAGCATGAATAAACTACTGTCTACTTACTGCTAAGAGATTTATCCTCAGGTTATGTCAAGCACTCACCTAAACAGAGAAAATACAACACATTAATAGTTAAACACGTAGAGCAAATACAGTAATATACAATGAGACAGGAGAAATACTTGACATTTTTACTGCTTCACAAGTCTATATTGGTGTTCTTACGCTAATGATATGCCATAGTCAAGACTAGAGACATACACATGTCATGTATTCCAAAATGCAAACAACGGTATAGATTTAAAAGTTATTAAATACCGATTAAACGATATTATAATCTACAGGGTGACGCAAAAGTTAGTCAAACACTTTGTAATTAAACCTGTTACACGTATTAACTCCAAACTTTCAGGAAGTTATATTGGGCAAATGCTGCACCTTTTAGTGGTATGAATAAGTTCTATCAATATTCGGTTAAGGGGGAGGGGGGGGGGGGTTACAAGTCAAACATTTTAAATAGTAACCCTTATTGCGTGATGCCTCATTTTAAAGCCCTCGTTGAGACGAAAAAATTGGTGTAAGGTAAACCCCTCTCCGATACCCCAATCCAAAATTTTGGTGATGATTGTCCGTGTGTCTGTAAGGATGTGTACAGAGCTGGAGACCATACCAACGGTCCGATTTTGATGAAATTTGGTATGTAAGTGTGTGTAGTTCTGGAATATCTCCAGGCGTTTTTTTAAATTTTTTTAAATTTAAGATTTTTAAGGGGTTTTACCCCCCCCTCCCCCCCCAAAAAAAAGAGAAAAATCAAAATCTCTCAAAAACGGCTCTAACGATTTTGATAAAATTTGGCTTATTTGTAGCCCTTAATGTCCCTACCATATGCAAAAAACCCGCATCTTTCTAAAAATTCTCGTTTAAGTAATAATAATAATAACAACTGATTTCTGGGGGTTTTTGGCCAAAAAGGGTTTTTTTTTTAATTTTTCAAAACCTTTTTTCGTGGATCTATACAGGTCTAATTGACATGTTTGGTGCAAATTTGTTCGAAAGCGATCGAATAGTTTAAATAATAATAATAATATCATAATATAATATGGATGTGTGTTACATGCATCTAATATTTTCCATGGTATGTCCTACTTTTGCAATTCTAAATAACCACCTCCTATGCTACTCTTCTGAAGGTATAAAGTTTCAATTGGGAGAAAGTATGTGGCAGTTATCTGGTACCGTTTATTTAAATAAATATTTATTCTTTTATTGTTTATTAAATAAATAAATTTATTATTTATCGGAGAGGGGCTTTACGTTACACCAATTTTCTCGCCCCAACGAGGGCTTTAAGATGAAGTATCACACAATAAGAGTTACTATTTAACATTCTTGATTTGCAACCTCCTCCCCGCTTAACCGAAAAAGAGTAAAATTCATTCATACCCCTAGAAGTTGCAGAATTTGCCCAATATAACTTCCTGAAAGTTTGGAGTTAATACGTGTAACAGGTTTAAAATTACTAAGACGTTGCGGAACTTTTGCATACCCTGTATATAATAGTAAATGTAAGCGTGGTTTGTCTGTGCGTACCCCATAACTCCCCCAACCCTCCCTCACAGCTCCGTGAAAGGTGTAGTAGCGCTCCATCCCCCATCCACGAAGGTTTCAGCTTGGAACTGCAGGGTTTAGGTTCAAAGATGCGGGTGTCGAAAATCGCAACTCAGCAATGGACATGAGAAGAGAAGTCGGGATAGGAATCGAGTCCCCAAGTGGCCAAAATGTTTCAGAATGTTCCAGACAAATGTTGGAAAATACTGTAGATTGTTATAGAATCTTCCACAAAGTTCGAGAATGTTCTACATTGTTCAAGACTACCGAAGGGACTTCCTGTTCTGGAAAATTTTATAACGTTCTAAAATGTTCTATTTAGAACATTTATTTCGATAGGTAAATGTGCCCACAGATGTAAACGGCAAAAATCGTGAATTTTGGCGCAAAACTGATTATGTGTGTAAGCCTGAATTAACGAGAAACGTAGATTGTTTTGGGCTAAACTTTACGTTTTTGGGAAAGTAAACCCTCAATATTCACCCCATATGTGTTTCTTTCATTTATTAGCGAATTTCCATAGGAAAAGTGAGCTATCGCAGTGGCACTTATTATGGTAAGACCCAAGGTCGGGAGTGGCAAATGAGCACCGATCATGGTCCCCAGATCACGTTTTGGGGTGTCATTAAAAATCATATAAATATATGTATATACTTATGTGTGCGCACTCTATAGTCAAATTCAACTCAGAGTGAGGCGGAAGTTCAAGCCTACGGAGGGTCAGCACGGTCGACTGGTTTCCGCTCCACACCTACCTGAATTTTAATTGTTTATAGTAGCGTTATGCAAACTTTTTTTATAACAAGAAAATATAAAAATAAATCACATAACGTTGTGTATCATGATCGTCTGTTTATTTTGGTACCAAATTTGAAGTAAATCGGTAAATGTTGAGTAATTAAATGGCATAGCTTTTAATGTAACTAAGAACTATCTTTGAAATGAAATTAAATCTTAATTACAAACAACTGAAAGTGTTGCCGCAGAATCTATGTGTGAAGGTGGCAAAGATTATGTGCCTTCACTTTGAGTTTGCCAGCAATATGTTTGCAATAGTGTCACACCACAGCACACGCCGCACTCACTGACTCATAACACAATCCAAAGCAAAACAAGTACATTGTTGGCAAGTAAAACAACGTATATTGGACAAAGTCCAATGTAAACACTTACACAAAATGCAATATGATATTGCAGCGCAAGGCTGTATGTATTAAATGCAAAACTGTAAATTGGTATTGAATCCAAGTAAACTTGGGGGTCGGGGGAACCATATCGTACGGCAAGGGTTGATACAGGACAGGCTTTGAACAAAACACAAAGTAAAAAACAAAAACAAAATGGATATGAAATATTAATTCATACATAATTTACATGCGTGAGGTAAGTTCATTTGCTCAAGTCAGAAATTGTTAACTTTATTGTACGAATAAAATATATATACTTTGTGATTTCAATAGTTACGCGTTCAAGCTTCAATGGTAAAGAAGTCGAAGTTAAAAAAAACCTTTCATGGGTTTTTTTAATACATTCAGAGTGGTTATAAAGTCACTCCCCCCCCCCCCCTAACTTTTGTGTTTGTTAAAACAAACAAATATACTTTGGGGAACGATACTAACTTAACCCAAAGTATCTTTTGAAGCAATTGGAAATTTAGAGTGTCCCCTAAAAATGGGGGATTTTGGGGGCAACTCAAAATTTTTAAACGTGAAGTATGGTCATGTGATACCTCATTTTAAAGGTTTATTTAAGACTAGGAAAATGACACAAATAAAATAAAAATCGGACCACCCAAAACAAAATGGCGGCCCTAAACGTGTTGAAATAAATCGACATAAAGTTGCTAATATCTAGAAAAGGAAGAGTTTTTAGAAAAAAATTCAAGAGACAAAAAATTATTTATTTCAAAGTGGTTGATCTACAAAATTGCTTGAAATGACTAGCTTCTCATTAAAACGTTTAAGTCAACTCTTACATCTTAGAAAATTTTGTAAAAAATTAAATTTACGAAATCGATTTGTCACAACTGTATTTGGTTGAACCACTCGAAATCAATTTTGAAAAAATAAAAATGGCGGTATCTAAACAAAATTTTAAATACTCAAAAATATCGTCGTGTGGCATATCGTTTGAAAGCTTATTTAATTCTGAATAAAAAAAGAAGCATAATTAATATATTTTTTTTTTAAATAGTACAGCAAAATGGGGAAAAATCGGAAAACAAGATTTCGTTGTTTTTGGCCGCCATTTTGAATCGGTTAAATATATGGATGTGCAAATTTCACCGTTGGTTTTCTCTTGAAATTCTACATCGAAATGATGTATCACATGACCACCTTACCGTTAAAAAAATGAAGTTCGTTCCAAGATGGCGGTCAAAAATTTCAAAACCACCAAAAAGTGGTTCTTTTACGGTTGTGAATGACTGCTTTTATTCCTATCCAATAAGACTCGTACTTTTTGAAATACTATGCTGTTTCCAGACTTTTGCCTCACTCGTAAACATTGTATACGACAGAGTGAACACGGCATCGTTTTGATGTATATCAAAATTGTTGTTGTGTTCTCTGCTCACACAGATCCAGTTCTATGACTCACGTTAAAACAGACACGCGTTGTTCCACGTCTGTCTGCCCAAGTGTATAAATAAAAAAAAAAAACATTCAAGCTTAATGAAGGTACTTGGCAAAAATACTTCATTAGTATAATAATATTCGCCCAAGGTTATATTAGCGGTATTAGCCAAATTACCGTATAGACGATACAGTCAAGTATGCCGCACAACAATACACGAAGCACGCTAACATTACAAAGCCAACACGTGATAGGGAAAACATCTGCCAAAACCCTGCGATACTTCCCGGTTCGTAAACAAACATTTGTATATTTGGACAGACGAACAGGATATTACGGTATATGATACACTACGCTGTGTGTTTTGGAGTAGAGGGCACCCCGCCCCATGTCGCGAGTGTACATGGTCTTTAAATTATAATTTACGGCTTACAAATTGATGAACTATATAGGAACTAATAAAATAATTCGACCACGCAGCTGAACCGTTGACGTGAGTTGAGCAAATTTCAAAAATTATGTTTATAAGCCTATGTTTTAGGTTTTCAACCAACGATTTGGGAAATAGGTATATTCACGACGGTGGTGAATAGCTGCAAATTGGTTCGCACGCCATATTGGGAATATTTTCAATACACAATGCATGGCGTGCTTCACACGCCAACCCCCGTATTGGGAGAGTATCTTCAAAACACAAAGCATTGCGTGCTTCGCACGCCATTCCGCATATTGGCACTATTTTCAACACACAAAGCATCGCGTGCTTCGCACGCCAACCCCCGTATTGGTTTTTAATGACACCCCAAAACGTGTTTTGGGGACCATGATCGGTGCTCATTTGCTACTCCCGACCTTGGTTCTTACCATAAGGGCCACGGCAATAGCTCATTTTTCCTATGGAAATTCGCTAATTTCCATAGGAAAAGTATACATACATATATAGGTGTTCGCACTCTAGTCCGATTTGGTCCAAATTTCGTACATATGTTGGTTGTCTACGTCGCTTGGACGAGTTCGTTAGCCAAAAAATCTAACAACCGGAAGAACTTTTTTTGACAAGAAGTAAATATTTTTTGAGACTTTTCCTGAGAGAATGAATTTTTTTAGAGTTTTTTTTTTCCAAAACATAAATGTAGGATGTTATTCTTCACATTTTGTTTTTTTACGCGACCTTAGAGCTCGCTTGGTTCCCCCAAAATCGATCAAAACGTAAAATACCGTAAAAGTACCCGGTTCAAAGCCATTTGGTAGAATCTACCGTGGGGTTGGCGTGCAAAGCACGCAAAGCATTGTGTATTGAAAATACTCCCAATATGCGGAATGGCGCGCGAAGCACGCAATGCACTATGCATTGAAGATACCTCCAATAAGGGGATAGGCGTGCGAAGCACGCAATGCACTGTGTATTATTAAAAACAACCCCAATCTGCGGAATGGCGTGCGAAGCACGCAATGCTTTGTTTATTGAAGATACTCCCTATACACGGAGAGGCGTGCGAAGCACGCAATGCATTGTGCATTGCGGAATAGCGTGCGAACTATTTTGCAGCTATTCAGCACCGTCGTGAATAGATTTATTAGATTTTAGATCTAATTCTAAAATAAATAAGTGAATAGAATTATTTTAATATTTTGAACGAGATTCTTTTATTTTCCCCTAGATACTCTAAAAGAACATCCCTGGGATGGAGAATGTTTTTGATAATCTGATGTTTCCACTTTTCTGGTTTAAATTGACGACGAAGTTTCTAATTTCATGAATCCAGCTCGACACACACGCTGTTTGCTTAAAATAGCCACATTGATATAAGCAAACAATAGCCTAACATTACACATATAGACTTAGTCGTAGCAGGTGTTACGTTTCTCCAAGGATACATAATGTTTACACTAGTCTTGGACGACTCTTTGATTTGGTTGACCGACTTAAAGGCGATAATGTAACTAACAGAAAGCGTTAAACTAGGTTGGGCGCCAAACGTGCGATAAAAATGTGGCTTATAAATAAATAGCTGTTGTGTTCGGCCTCAGTCTGGTTAAGGCTCTGCTTATTTTGCCAATAACGTCTTTACTTTACTAAAATCTTCGTCACCATGTTGGAGGTTTCATACGCAAACTGAACAAGGGTTTTTAACTACTGTACCACTCTGCACCCTTGTTTGCCTTAAGGGTCGGCTCTAGCTGTCGGCCATGTTGGTTGACACTCCATAAGACCAATGTTAAATTAAAATCCATATTTTTCCTTTATTTTTGATCGGATAATTATGAACGATATGTCATTTTCAAGCTATGGCCAATACGCATGCAAATGGCTTTTCCAAAATTAAGAAAAACGTTTTGTTTAATATTTATTAACAATTTAAAAAATTAATTTTTAATAATTTTTTATGTTGTCACTATTAGTTATAGCGAAAAAGTACCAAGCCATTTGCATGAAGAATTTCGTCCCCAAGAGTTTGGTATTTTTTTGAAAACGCTATTTGAACAATTGCGGGTTTTAAATGGATTTAGGCTGAGCAATGTCGGTGTAACCTACCGCCGCTATAGGGTGACTTTAAATATTTTTTTACGATGTAACTATTAATTATAGCGAAAAATTATCAAGCCATTCGGATGAAGAATTTTGTCCCCAAGAGTTTGGTATTTTTTTGAAAACGCTATTTGAACAATTTCGGGTTTTAAATGGATTTAGGATGAGCAATGTCCGCGTAACCTACCGCCGCTACGCGGGAGTCGCAGGTTGCTTTCTGTTTTACTAGAGCCGACCCTTAAACACATTTTCTCTTGTCAATCTGCCTTTGTTTTTACTACAACTAAGTACAGATAACGTATATGGTGTGTTCTAAAGTACTCGGTTATAGGAGCTAGCTCCAAAAGCTAGATCCTTTTGAGTCTTCACTCCGCTCTCTGAGCATTTCCAACGCCATGAGTTCAAACTTAATTCCTACAGACCTTATAGCTTCTCATTTCGTTCGTGGTTGCGGTAAAATCGCATAAACATTGGCGTTTTCTTTTTCGTACATTACAATTTCTTGGTTTTTTTACCAACAACCGCCTAGCGCCAATGTTATTTTTTAATCTCCAAGTTGAGTTAAAAACTAAGTACATACTAAATCACCAGTAAATTACATTTATTATTATTTAATTCACTTTCCGATAATAATTTGATCACACAGCTGAACCGCTTACGTGAGTTGAGCAAATTTCCAAAATTAATTTTATATGCCTATGTTTTAAGGTTTCAACCAATAATTTGGGAAATAGGTCGATTCACGACGGTGCTGAATAGCTGCAAAATGGTTCGCACGCCATTCCACATATTGGGAGTATCTTCAATACACAAAGCGTTGAGTGTTTCGCACGCCAACCACCGTATTGGGAGTGTTTTCAATACACAATGCATTGCGTGCTTCGCACGCCATTCCGAATATTCGGAGTATCTTCAATGCACAATGCATTGCGTGCTTCACACGCCAACCCCACGGTAGAATCCACCACATGGCTTTGAACCGGGTACTCCTATGGCAATTTACGTTTTGATCGATTTCGGGGGAACTAAGCGAGTTATAAGGTCGTGTAAAAAACCAAATGTGCGGAATAATATCCTACGTTTATTATATTAGATTGAAGATACTCGTAATACGGAGGTTGGCGTGCGAAGCACGCAATGCTTTGTTTGTTGAATATACTCCAAATACGGGGATTGGCGTGCGAAGCACGCAATACATTGTGTATTGAAGATAATCCCAATAGGCGGAATGGCGTGCGAATGTGTATTGAAGAAACTCCCCATATGCGAAAAGGCGTGCGAAGCACGCAATGCTTTGTCTGTTGAAGACACTCCCAATACGGAGGTTGGCGTGCGAAGCACGCAATGCATTGTGTATTAGAGATACTCTTAATACGCGGAATGGCGTGCGAACAATTTTGCAGCTATTCAGCACCGTCGTGAATAGACCTATTTCCCACAATGTTGGTTGAAACCCTAAAACATAGGCCTATTAACTTAATTTTGGAAATTTGCTCAACTCACCTCAGCGATTCGGCTGCGTGGTCGAATTTAAAAAAAAATATTATTATTAACGAACTCGTCTGAGCGACTTAGACAACAAACGTGTGTACCAAATTTGGATTAATTCGGGCTTCAAATCAGGCTGTTAAGAGTGCTGTGCTCGCACTGTAACGGTCTCCTTTTAAGTCCGATTTGGTCTAAATTTTTTACATACGTTGGTTGTTTGAGTCGCTCGGACGAGTTCGTTAACCAAAAAATTCTGACAACCGAAAGTACGTTTTTTGACCGGAATTTACTGTTTTTTTTTTAGATTTTTCGTACTAGAATGAAATTTTTATAGGGTTTTACCCGACAAAATATATGTAGGATATTATTATGCGCATTTTGTTTTTGCACGACCTTATAGCTCGCTTGGTTCCCCCAGAATCGATCAAAACGTAAAAAATACCATAAAAGTACACGGTTCAAATGCACGTGGAGGCATCTTCTATAACGTGGCCGCAAGGTCGAGTAGAACTAAGCAGCCGTGAGTCGAAGCTGTAGGCTTAGGTGCACACAAACTCTACTAATATATTTCGTACACACGGGCCTTTATTCAACACCTTCGTGAGTAAAACCGATTTCCCAAAGTATTGGTTGAAACTCTAAAATAAACAAATTTAATTTTGTAAATTCGCTCAGTCCTCGTCATCAGTTAAGCTGCGTGGTCGAATTTTAGCGAATTTCCTTAGGAGCTATTTCAGTGGCCCTTATGGTAAGACCCAAGGTCGGGAGTAACAAATGAGCACCGATCGTGGTCCCCAGAACACGTTTTGGGGTGTCATTAAAAATCATATATATATATATGTATATATGTGTTCGCACTCTAACGGCCACATTTTAAGGCTGATTTTGTTGAAATTTGGTACACATGTTGGTCGTTGCTCGGACGAGTTCGTTAGCCAAAAAAAATCCAACAATCGGAAGTACGTTTTTTGACCGAAAGTAACTATTTTTGCGATTTTTCCTACGAGAATGTATTTGTTTTTAAGTTTTTTCTACTTAAATATACATGTAGGATGTTATTCTGCACATTTTTTTTTACGCGTCCTTATAGCTCGCTTGGTTCCCTCAAAATCGATCAAAACGTAAAATACCATAGAAGTAACCCGGTTCAAAGCCATGTGGTGGATTCTACCGTGGGGTTGGCGTGCGAAGCACGCAGTGCATTTTGTATTGAAAATACTTCCAATACGGGGGTTGGCGTGCGAAGCCCGCAATGCATTGTGTATTGAAGACAATCCCACCACTGGGGTTGGCGTGCGAAGCACGCAATTCTTTGTGTATTAAAGATACTCCCATTATGCGAAATGGCGTGCAAAGCATTTTGCAGCAATTCATCACCGTCGTGAATAGACATATTTCCCAAATTGTTGGTTGAAACCCTAAAACATAGGCCTATAAACTTAATTTTGGAAATTTGCTCAACTCACGTCAGCGGTTCAGCTGCGTGGTAGATTTTTTTTAAATTCGATTGTTACGTTGAAAATGTGTTTGGCCCTACTGAGCAGATCGGATATAATTTGTTCGGGTTTTAACTTCGATTAATACAAATCGATTAAACGTAAATGATACTTAAGTTGAGTTAGGGGAGCATTTTTAAATAGAACCACACACATTGATGACGGTTGGTAAAAAAAAACTACATTAGTAAAAATTGTATTGTATGATATAGGTGCAATGGAGCCTTAAACTAATTAGACCGAATTAGTAAAGATCAACACAACAAAACCGTTGAAAAATCGCTAGATAAACACACACTGCAATACTTTCTACCCAGTATTTTCCTATTCAATTGCTTTCATTTCTACAATACTTTCTCTTACATCCGAACAGACGTTACGCGGAATATTTTCATCCAGTTTCTCCTCTGAAATAGCCAGAGTTATGTAAGATATCTAACGCGTGCGCGTTGGAGCCTAGATATCCGACCCGTACTTTCGGTTATTTATACATTCTAAGTTGATGACGTCATGGGGGAGTCGAGACCATTTTTGGCGGTAGTGTGGCTGTTCGCCCCGACCTCCCCCACACCGGCACGATGCTCCGTGGGACACTCTCGGATGCCGTTTTACTTTCTTGTATTTAAATCCAAAGACGTTGAGCGGCGAAGATTGTTTTGATACGAAAGATTAATTTCAGTAACGGTGCGTGTCTACAGGACCTGCGGTAAATTCAAACAACACAACAGGGACAACATGATTTAAATCGTTGTAAATAAAAAACAGAATCGTGTGTCCATTTCGAGGGCGAATGTGTCTATTTCTTTTAACTAGAGCTCCGTTTAACAATTGTTTGAAAAATAACCCTAGTTAACGTTAACATTTATTCAAAAAAGCCAAAACAAAAATAAGTTTATATGACGCCATTTTGAAATTGTATTATTTATTTGTTCTTTAGAAAGAAAATCTTTATTTCTTATAAAGACAAAACATAGTCATCTTTATATTTAAATAAAATATGCTAAACATAAAACAAACTTACAAAAAACAATGCTAATAAAAAATTAAATTAAATAATTTCTCCACGAAAACGTAAGAAACCCTATAGGCTCAGCCTGTTTCGGGTTCTATAGCAAAAAATAAAAGAAAAACTAGCAACCTCTAAAGTACGAGACCACATTAAGAGAAATAGAATACCATTACATAATAAAAAGTGGAAAAAGTAAAACCTGTAATGAATACAAACCATTGGTCTTACTGGTACAATCTGAAATTTGATTATTTAACACTACCAAGTAAATTATTTTAACACAACTTGCGAAATGAGGAAGCACAATGTCCATTTCAGATGTAATTACCAAGTAAACTATTTTAACACAACTTACGAAATGAGGAAGGGCAATGTCCATTTCAGAGGTATTACCAAGTAAACTATTTTAAAACAACTTGCGACATGAGGAAGCACGGTGTCCATTTCAGATGTATTACCAAGTAAACTATTTTAACACAACTTACAAAATGAGGAAGCACAATGTCCATTTCAGAGGTATTACCAAGTAAACTATTGTAAAAAAAACTTATGAAATGAGGAAGCACAATGTCCATTTCAGGGGTATTACCAAGTAAACTATTTTAACACAACTTACGAAATGAGGAAGCGTAATGTTAATTTCAGAGCTATTACCAAGTAAACTATATACTGGTGACGGAAAAATACGTAACTGTAAAATCCGAAAAACATTTTGGACGTGGTGCGCCTATGGAAGTTTACGCCTCAAAAAGAAAACTAAAATAAATACAATTTTCGACCAGAGCACAATGATATATTATAAAAGTGTTCGACGAGCACAGATCACAACGTGAACGGTTGTCATTGCGAAAAATGACTGTACGATAAAAACTTGAAGACCACCAGAAGGTGCTAAAACATAAAGGGTAATTATGTTTTGTGTTATGTCATAGTATAGACTGAAAGAGAGGACTTTGAAAACAGCCAATGTGATACTGAAACTGCAGTCGGTGTTTGGTGACTGGAAGGTGCAGATGTTTGATGTGGCTTGTTTTTTCTTTAAAAAATTGACAGTAAAGTATATTTTGTCTTTGGCGAAACTATTAAATATCTAAATTTATATCAATTTCAAAGAGACTGCATATTAACTGGGAAACCACCTACAAAAATATCTTTAAAAAATAATGTTACAAAGTGGGTGAATTATACAAGCTAGGGGCGTCAAGTGGGTTGGTCGTATGTCTTGTTCATTTTATCATTTTTAGTTAAACAAGTTTAGAAAATAGTCTTCTTATTGAAGGTATTGTGAACGTATGTATCCATATGTATGTATCCATATGTATGTATTCATATGTATGTATTCATATGTATATATCCATATTAATGTATCCATAGGTATGTATTCATATGTATGTATCCATATGTATGTATCCTTATATATGTATTCATATGTATGTATCCTTATGTATGTATTAATATACTTATATCCATATGT
>JAGFPH010001180.1:267605-282883 GCA_018207615.1 Philaenus spumarius
GGTTGGCGTGCGAAGCACGCAATGCATTGTGTATTGAAAATACTCCCAATATGGGGGTTGGCGTGCGAAGCACGCAATGCTCTGTGAATTGAAAATACTCCCAATACGGGGGTTGGCGTGGAATGCACTGTGCGTCGGCCGCTTCTCATAGTGTTCAGTGTCAAGCTCATATGTGCGTCCTTAGCAGTGAACAACGGCCCAATGGCACAAGTGCAGGGCCGGCGCAAGGACCATGCGAAACATGCTGACGCATGGGGCGCCGCCAGGGAGGGGGCGCCGACGCGCAAGCGAAGTCTGCGTCGGCGGCAAAAAGTTCAAGACCAAAGCGCCTTCAAAATTTTCAGGAATTTTTTTTAACCGAAAAATGTTTGCCTAAAGACGTGGACGTGGCCTCCCTTTTCGGGTTTTAAAAGAAACTCCCTATTTCTGTTTAGCGCTTTTTTAGGAACAGACAACCTATACCGCTATAGGACACCATCCTTTCAGAGTCGGCACCCTTTAGTTTCAGTGAAAAATTCGCCCCCCCCCTTCTAAAGACGCGACCGCCCCGACCGCCCTTTTCGGGAATTAAAAGAAATGCCATATTTATTTTTGTCGCCTCTTTACGGACACAAAAGACCACATACATCAGATTAGTGCCCTATCCTTTCGAAATCGGCGCCCTTTGGTTTCAGTGAAAAATTCGCCCCTCTAAAGACGAGACCGCAATACATTTTATACAAACTTCACTAACATTAATAATGTAATAATTATGTGTCAATAACAACAGTATAACATCTATTTATAGCCCGATTTGAAAATTACCACGCTCTTTTCTAGACTTTTGAAGAAGGGTGGTAAAAGGTGGTAAATTTGGTAAAATTGTGCTCGATGTTATATTTTAATTTGATTTTATATAGTTAAATAATTTCAATTGGTATGCATTTGATAATTGACCGTGCGAAGCGAGGTCTCCGTTTTAACTCGACCGTTCGGCATTTAGTCTGTGTGTCTGTCTCACGATTAAGGCCAAACGCCTTGACCGATTTTGATGATTTTTTGCATAAATGTTCCATATTCCTAGGTCGAGCCATGTTTATACACTGTATACGGTTTTTTCCATTTTTCATTTTTAACCCCTTAAATAAAATAAAAATTGCGGCCGGACCGTTTCTCTCAGTGTAAACTTTTTTCAAAGCCAGTTTGTGGCTTAACAGTAAGTCGAATTTAAAAACTAATAACATTTTGCGGGTAGCAAATTAGATTTTCAACAAAATTCTTGATTTTTTTCCGTATCTCAAACGGTAAGCTCACAAAATGGCCGTAAACTTCAAATTTGTAAAAAATCGTCCAAGTTTTTGCATTTCAACCATGTTTTTATACGTTTATTCTAAACCAATTCAAAAGTGTTCCATGGCTTTTTTGTAGATAAAAGTTCAAAGAATGCATATATATGCCAGTAAAAAAAAATGATTGAAGTAAAATTAACAAAGTTATTAATTAGCTCAAGAAACAAGCATATTCAGTAACGAAAGGAAAACGTTCAACTTTAAGCCTACATAAGAAGTAGTAAAAATTGTTTGTAATTTTTTCATAAATGTAAAAAAGTTTCGGTATTTAGTTCTAAATAGAACTGTATAAAAATATTGATCAATTTTAAATTTCTTATTTTGAAACTACCTTACGCATTGAATTTTCTATGGGCCTTAGGTCTATCGGAACAAAACTTTTGATGTCATTGCTTTTTTTTAATTTTTGGTAGGAAATAAATTCTTTATTTTAGGGAAATCAACATTACTGCCTTATACGAAAGTAAATAAAATAATGTTTAAATTCCTCAAAATGTGTAATTTCATAATAATGTTTGAATTTTTGAAACTTATGTTGAAGTTTGAATCAGGTGATAGGGAAATGGCACATTAAGTTACAACATGTAACTCTATATTTATTATAAATAAAGTAATAATATATCTTTTGAGGTTCAACTAATAAAAGCCAAACCTTTTCAAAATTTAAGATGATAACGGTACACCAGCGGGTATACAATAATTACAGATTAGAGGCGTTTGCATATATAAAGAGATGTATCGATTGTGTCGGTGAGACTTTCTGATTTTATTCCAAGGCAAGGATAGAACAATATATTCTTTTAATTTTAAAGAGGTATTAAAACTATCAAAGTGTGCTGCATACCAATCTGACATGTTTATGTAAAATGCCTTGGAATGAATTAATTAACTGAGCGAAGCGAGGTCTCCGTTTTAACTCGACCGTTCGGCATTTCGTCTGCGTGTCTTGTCTGTCTCACGATTAAGGCCAAACGCTTTGACCGATTTTGATGATTTTTTGCATGAATGTTCCTTATTCCTAGGTCGAGCCATGTATATATATACGGGGTTTTCCATTTTTCATTTTTAACCTCTTAAATAAAATAAAAATGGTGGCCGAACCGTTTCTCTCAGTGTAAGCTTTTATCCAAAGCCAGTTTGTGGCTTAACCATAAGTCGAATTTATTAAAACCTAATAGCATTTTGCAGGTAGCAAATTAGATTTTGAACAAAATTGTATTCTTGATTTTTTCCGTATCTCTAACGGTAAGTTCACAAAATGGCCGTAAACGTCAAATTTGTTAAAAATCGTCCAAGTTTTTGTATTTCAACCATGTTTTTATACGTTTATTCTAAACCAATTCAAAAGTGTTCCATAGTTTTTTTGTAGATAAAGGTTCAAAGAATTCATATATGCAATCAAAAAATTTATTGATGTTAAATTGTAAAAGGTATTAGCTCAAGAAACAAAAAATGTTCAGTAACGAAAGGAAAAAGTTCAACTTTAGGATTACATAACAAGTGGTAAACATTTTTTTAAATTTTTTCATAAGCATAAAAAAGTTTCGTGATTTAGTTCTAAATAGAACTGTATAAAAATATTTATCAATTTCAAATTTCTTATTTTGAAAACACCAGTTTTTATGTTTCTACTACAAGACTGCTAACAAAACTAGGTTTGTTTTGAATAATAATTTAGGAATAAGATATCCTTTGCCCCAAAATGACATATTATTATAAGAAAGTGTAGAGGATAAATCAAAGAATTGAACTGTATACTTGTAAATTATTATTTTATAAAAGTATTTCACTTAGCTTTACTTTAATTACAAAATGAGATGAAACAAACGAAACCTCGCGGCGATAAAGGACATACAAAAAATGACAGTTGGACAGCGTGGGAAGTGTTGGTACATGGGTTGAGATCACTATCACGACTCTTAAACATCGTTTGTTTTCATTATTTCTAATATTGGAATATGATATGAAACTCTAAATACAGTGGAAAGTTTTAGTTATTTAAGAATGAAATATTTAATTCTATGTTTTCCCTCAATACCGCGATATTTTTAGCTACCTTACGCATTGTTTACCTAAATAAAACATAATTCCCCCTAAAAGAAAATCTTTAGCAGTTAAATCTCAAGAAAAGAAAAAAAAACAAGTTTTAGAATCCCCGTAATCGCGGGAATTGCAAAATAATGTTTCACTGGCTAAACCTTCTGTTTACTTAATTACTGGCACACTATTTTTAACCTAAGCACGAAACCACATTTGTTATTTCAACGAGCGAGGTCTACTGTTCACAGAACTACTAGTGTACCCATTTTTTATGGCAATAAGGAGATATATAAATATATATACATATATAGGGGAGGGGGGTTGTGTATAGAGGGGGCGCCAAAAATTACTATCGCATGTTCAGGAAAAACCCCTTGCACCGGCCCTGCACAAGTGACAACTTGTATCAAATATTGGTTGATAACAAAGAATAAGACGGTGAAAATCAAATTAATCTTTGTTATTATGTTGGTCTAGAACCTAGCAATTAAAACTATAGGCCTACTAGTTTCAGTGATCATGGTTTTGCCTGGATTTGGTTATAACAGTTTAACTTTAAACTGAGTTTTCTGAAAACTAACTTCACTACTCTTATAGCCCTTGGTTTCTCAGCCCTTCATTTAAATTTGTATATTTCTGTGAATACATAAAGTTTTTTTTTGTTCATACCAGAAACATCTTTCGATTGATCACAGTCTTCTTATTTGTTTAACGCTGTTAAAGCGCACAAAATTTTAAAATAAAATCTACATAATTTATTAAAGAATTTCCATTGGAAAGATTAGCTATGCAGCGACTCTGATGGTGAGACATAAAGTCGAGAGTTGTGAATGAGCACCGATCATGGTCCCCAGAACACGTTTTTTGGTGTCATTAATCTATCTATATAAAAGCGAAATGGCACTGATTCATTCATTCATTCATTCATCAGCAGAACTAAAAATCTACTGAACCAAATGAGTTCAAATTTGGCATGCATGTTCAGTTGGACCTTTAGACGCGCACTAAGAACGGATTTTGAAAACATCCCAAAGATACGCCCAATATTCGCGTTTTTCTAGCGATATTTTGCGTTTTCTCAGCTTTTTCGAGAACTAATTGGCAGAAAATGTTGAAATTTGGTACTTAGGTTCGTTTAAGGCCTAAAAGTAGTCTGTTAAAAAATGTTTGAGATTCTCCCAAAATTACGCCAGAAATAGGCGTTTTTTCATTTTTCCTTGCGTTTTCAACGCGTTTTTGATCATCCTCAAATTACGCCTGATATTGACGTTTTTCCAGTTATTCTTTGCGTTTTTGAGCCGTTTTTTCATGTGTTAGCAGAGCGACTGAACAGTATACAATAATCTGTTTTAATTTTTGGGTTGGTAAGCAGTGAGCTTAACCCTCTAATCTATTTATATAAAAGCGAAATACCACTCACTCACTCATCACGATTTCTCAAAAACTACCGAACGGATTGAAATGAATTTTGGTATGTAGTTTCCTCTAGGGCCATAGGTGCTCACTAAGAAAGGGTTTGAAAAAATTCGAAATTTTAGGAGGGGGTTTGGGGGATCAAAGTTATTAAAAAACGATTTCTTCAAAACTACCGAACGGATTGGAATGAAATTTAGTATGTAGCTTCCTCTAGGGCCATAGTTGCTTACTAAGAAAGGGTTTGAAAAAATTCAAAATTTTAGGGGGGTTTGGGGGGATCAAAGTTATTAAATCACGATTTCTTCAAAACTACCGAACGGATTAGAATGAAATTTGGTATGTAGCTTCCTCTAGGGCCATAAGTGTTCACTAAAAAAGGGTTTTAAAAATTGGAAATTTTAGGGGGGTTTGTGGGGGGGTAAAAATTACTAAATCACGATTTCTCAAAAAATACCGAACAGATTGGATGGAAATTTGGTATGTAGCTTCCTCTAGGGCCTTAGGCGCTCTCTAAGAAAGGGTTTAAAAAAATTCGAAGTTTTAGGGGGGTTTGGGGATCAAAGTTATTAAATCACGATTTCTTCAAAACTACCGAAAGGATTGGAATGAAATATGATAGGTAGCTTCCTCTAGGGCCATAGGTGCTCACTAAGAAAGGGTATGAAAAATTTCGAAATTTTAGGAGGGGTTTGGGGGGATCAAAGTTACTAAAATCATAATTTCAGATCTTTTATTATTATGACAATAGTGCTTTCATTATTTAAGATCTATATATATAAAAGCCAAATACCACTCACTAACTGAACACTTCAAAAGATTATAATTACGTTAAAAAGACTGAAAATACTAACCACCACGGGCAACGCCGTACGGGTCAGCTAGTAACTTTATATACATACATATGTGTGTTCGTGCTCTAACGGCCACATTATACGTCCAATTTGGTCCAAATTTGGTACACCCCTAGATGTCTACGAGGCTCGGACGAGTTCGTTTCCCAAAAAAACCCAACAAAAAGGAATTTTTAGATATTTTTTGCGATTTTTCGTTCCTAAATTAAACTTTTTGGGGTTTTATGTAAGTATATAAATATAGAAGATTATTTTACAAATTTTGTTTTTTTACATGACCTTATAGGTCGATTGGTTTCCCCGAAAATCGTTTAAAACGTAAAATACCACAAAAGTACTTTTTTTCAAATCCACTATGGGGATTTTTTCGTTGATCAGCAGATAAAAACCACTGCGAGCTAAGCGAAGCAGTACAAAATCCGAGGTCACAAGGTCGAGATGCAAACACATAAAGCGAGTTTTTCCGCTGCGAGCGCAACGAAGAATCGCTTAAGCCGGGGTTGGAGGCTGTAACAAACAAATTCTACTAATATATTTCGTACACGCAGGCAGCTGTTCAACGTCTTCGTCAGTAGATTAATTTCCCAAATAGTCGGTTGGATCCCTAAAATCACATAACCTTAATTTTTGAAAATACGCTCACGTTAGAGGTTAAACTTTGTGGTCAAATTAATTTACATTTTTGAAAAGTCAGCCTTGGTACAGACACGCAAAGAATGACAAATGACCAAGACAACAAAACTGATTTTTCGGAAAATAATGGGTCTGCTATTCTAAAGCAGGTAAAACAAGTTATGATATACCACTTTTCCGCCTCTATGTTTTAGGATCCTAGCACGGGTTCTAGTTATAGCGTCCGTCCTTCATAGGTTTATTCGATCGAACTTCAGCATTTTATTTTCATCATTTAACCGCCGTGTATTATTTCTTTATACCATAATAGCATATTCATGAAATAAATAAATAATGCATCGTAAGAAACAAATTTTAAAACCATAATAAATCTTTTGATCCGTAATTATGTTTTAAATACAATTTCATCGAGTGTAATCCAATTTTAGTTATTCAAATATAAAACTGTGTCGAACCGTTAAATAATTGTTGGCGAAAGATTACACTTGGCACCGTATTCCATTGTTGCCGTTGCCATGACGACCGCTATTATTTACCGGTTTACCTGTGGTTGGGTATCAAACACGCAGTGACGTCCACGTGCACATATATCCAAGGAAACCTTTGCACCGCGTTCGTTGTTGGAAATAATAATTGTTTTCTCTATTTCCATCGACGAAACTGCGGAATGGAAATTTCGAATCGCATAAGTTGACGCATCCGTTACCAACTTCATTTTTCATGCGTGGCAAATTCGTAGTTTTGTCATTTGATTCCTCTGTATTATGGTTTTAAAAACCGTATTTGTTGATGTTAAAAAGTTATTTGTTCGTCTAAACAATGCTTTATTAGCGAATTTCCATAGGAAAATTGAGCTATTGCAGTGGCCCTCGTAGTAAGGCCCAAGGTCGGGAGTAGAAAATGAGCACCGATCATCGTTCCCAGAACAAGTTTTGGGGTGTCATTAAAAACCATATATATATATATATATATGTGTGTGTGTGTTCGCACTCTAGCGGCCGCATTTTAAGTCCGATTTGGTTCAAATTTTGTACACGTGTTGGTTGTCTACGTCGCTCGGACGAGTTCGTTAGCCAAAAAACTCAATAATCGGAAGCACGTTTTTTGACCGGAAGTAACTACTTTTTGAGATTTTCCCTACGAGAATGATTTTTTTTTAGTTTTTCTACAAATATAAATGTAGGATGTTATTCTGCACATTTTGTTTTTCTACGCGACCTTATAGCTCGCTTGGTTCCCTCAAAATCGATCAAAACGTAAAATACCATAGAAGCCGGTTCAAAGCCATGCGGTGGGATCTACCGTGGGGTTGGCGTGCGAAGCACGCAATGCATTGTGAATTGAAGTTACTCTAAATAGGGGTTGGCGTGCAATATTTCACTTTCAACGGGCTTTTAAAATAAATTAAATATTGTCCGGTACCCCGAACGTTGTATTGTTTCAAAATCTCATTTCTGTAGTAACAGTCCAATAATGACTTACATATTTTTGATGTTTTACTGATAAATTCTATAATATTATGTAAAACTCTCGATATAATGTGACCTTTTCTCAAATTGATCAAAGGTAACTTCACCGTAGTAACTTAAAATTGTAACTTAATTTTAAAACATAAGATAGAAACTATTTTACGATCAAAAGGGTGTGTTTGTCCCGAATTTCACCAGACTTTAGGCGAAAATAAGACAACAGTTTCGAAGGTTCGGAAATGCTTAGTTTTCGATTTATCTACCACTTTTGTTTACTAAACACGAAATCTTTGGAAATGGAAGAGATAGTGCCTTCAAATTTGGTGTATATATTTGTTACGCAACCTTTTACCCTTGTACTAGAACGTTCTTTTGCGTATTTTAAAAATGGAGGCCGTTCAAAATGTTTAGTATCAAATGTCTCTAAAACAGATAACTTTACAAAAAACAAAAACAAAAAGTTAGGTAACAAAAATGTTTATTTTTTACTCTTCCCTTTGCTCAAAAGAGAACCGAGTTTTGAAATCTCAAAACATATTTTCTTTCTGTATCGTTGTTGTTATTGTTGCTTCTGTATTGTTACAATTACCAAGGAATTATCTTTTTAGTTTTTAGCCGATAATTCGGTTATATTTTGAGCTAAGGGAAAATTTTAAAAAAATACCGTACTAATTCAGTATTTCTGAATGTAGAAACAAAATTGTTTTATTTTTACTTATTAGTTTTATGATTGTGAAATGTTAGTTGTTCATGTATCACGTTATTACTGTTTTATGGTTAACGCGATTTTTCCGTCATTCCAACTTTGAATAATTATATAACTCGGAAAACCCAAGGCATTAAACACGGAAATGTGTTACACCATTGTGTTCCTTATACAATATTATATAGAAACCGTAAAATGTCATATACAGAGGGTCCAGTAATTACGGGATCAAACTTCGGGGAATGGTTCTATGGGTCAAAATCAGAAAAAAGGTCATATAAACATATACCAGAAAACTACGTTTCCCAGATAACTGCCATTTTGTTTTTTGTACAAAATAATTCATATCTAGAGAACGTTCTGACTGATTCAGTTCAAACTTTTCATGAAAGCTTAACCTAAAAATGATGAATCTGAAGAAAAATAGTCGATACTAACGAATCATGCGTTTCAAAAAGGCGGCTGTTTGAAACTTGCAAACCTAAATAACTCAAAACCGTACATTTTAACGAAAAATGTCAAGACACCTTTTCCGTAATCCGTTTGATTCCCTATCGGTCGGTGTAACTGTAAAAACAATCGGATAAAGGATAGTAGTTAAGTGATGTGTAATTCGTTTGTTCAACCCGGCATACTATACCAACACAGTAAACACAGTAATATTGTAGGCCTATGTTCATTTGCTGTCGTTATCTTTAACTTAGCTATTATCCTTAATCCGATTGTTTTGACAGTTACACCGTCCGATAGGGAATCAAAAGGGCTGCAAAAAAGGTGTCGCTACATTTTTCGTTAAAATGTACGGTTTTCGAGTAATTTAGGTTTGAAATTTTCAAACGGCCGCCATTTTGAAACGCATGATTGGATTTAATCGATAGTTTTTCTTGAGATAGATCATTGTTAGATTAAACATCATGCCAAGTTTGAACTCAATCAGTCAAACCGTTCTCTAGATAAGAATTATTTAGCACAAAAAACAAAATGGCGGATATCTGGAAAGCAAAGCTTTTTCGGGCCTGTGTTTACATAAACTTTTTTTCTTATTTTGACCCATAAAACCATTAACCAAAGTTTGATCCCGTAATTACTGGACACCCTGTATGTCTACCTTCGTATTAAAACGATTACGATTCAATATAGCGGATCCAAGAAGGCGGACAAAAATTTAAAACCCCAACGGAATGCAGATGTTTTGAAAGTACGTAGAACCACATTATTATTTCCGTCTCAAAATACCTCGGGTATGCAATACAAAGGCGTTTCCATGCTTAAATATCAACCTGTATATTCGCCCGATACAAAGGAAATAATTCTGAATCGAGTTTTCTTTTGTCTGATGCGATTTTAACGAAATGGGTTTGAGTGACCTTTAACCTTTCTATACAATTTAATAAACCTCCCCATATTGTACGCCGCACTCCATCCTAGAGTAAATGATAGTGAAGTAAAGTGAGGGCGGTGTGTTTTAATTGCAAAAGGTTTCTGAAAGATATAATTGTTTTATATTTTTATATATTTTTTACTCCGGCCTTGCTCGCTTCGCTCACTAAACCACGGCAATTCGCGGCAAAGCAAATGAAAACACATTATTGCATACTTGATATTTTCACAGAAATGACAATTGATTAGGATGAAGAACAAACAGCTGTTTTATCTGTTATTTAATTCAATTGGTCGCTATGGTAATTAATGTAAATACATTCAAGAAATATGTGTTGGTTCATCAGTCTAGGCCTAAGCTAAGAATTTTTTCCAACTAAATTTACAAATATTGAAATAAAAAATGTTTCTATCAAAATGAATTATAACCTATGTTATTTATTGATAGCGTAGCTTGTTATTAGTAAAACTATGTTTTCCATCGGTTCAGTAGTTCCCCCTACATACAAACAAACAAATGTTACCTCTTTATAATATTAGTATAGATATTTAACAACATATGTTTGTAAAATTTAAACTTGAACTGAACTTATGAGAAATAACACTATATAAATAAAAAACAGAACACAGTTTCTCATAAAAAACGTTTAACGATGACCAGGTCATCATCATCAGTGATGGTTACAAACTTATGTAACCATCACTGATGATGATAACCTGGTCATCGAAACGCGTTTGAATTATTAAACGTTTTTTATGAGAAACTGTGTTCTGTTTTTTATTTATATAACATATGTTTGAATTATATTATAGTTTTCCTAAGCCTTTTTCGTTGGTTTTTTCTTTGTGTTTGTTTTTATTTTGTTAACCTTGCCTAAAAAAGCACTCGGACAGGCTGTTGGATCGTGGTTGTGTTGGTGGGAGTACGCATGCGCAATAGGACCAGAGTTTTAATTTGTGACACTTTGATTAAAGTATACTAGAGAAGGTCTATCATGATACACGGCCTTGAGGTGCGCAGTAGACTCGGAGTTGATTCGAGTGGTGGGGGGGTCAGAAAGGTTCAGTCTGTTGCCGCGCTCTGAACGTAATAGCTTCGGTCTGGAAGCGAATAAAATATTCCAATACATATATTGTCTGTGCGTGGTATCCCTTCCCCTCCAGCGGACGGCGTCCCCACTTGCCTAAATTCTTCCCTCCCGCCAACCCCGCATCTGAGAGGTCATGTTATATCTGACCAATTACTTAATGGAGGGAATGGTGGTGATCTGGATCCTGACGCATGCGCAGTAGTACAGAGTTTTGTGTGAATGATAGGATGTTTTATACAATAGACAGATGAATCAAACGGTATATTAAATGACTGTGTATTTGAGTATATAGCCTCACTTGTCCAATCTAACGTCCGACTGTCAAATTTTACAACTTTCTTATTTCCAATATCCAACAATTTCGAGGACAGATGGTCAATAAATAAACGCAGTCTCGGTTCGCATTCTATTTGTATCGCAGTTTCCTTGTTGCTATTGATACAATACTGTTTAAAATCTAAATTTAAAAACCGAGTAAGATTGATTGGAAAACTTTCCTTATTACCCCCTGGAGATTATGCCCCCCCCCCATACAAAAACCTCTATTCGAATGCGACGTCACACTCAGAGTTTGTTATTTATATTTTCTTTCCGTTCGAAAGACATAATCTACTTAAACGATTGTAAGTTTTCAGGTTTCCAAGAAAGTTGTGTTTATTCTACGTTTCGGCGAAATCTTCACAGATGTGTCAAGGGCAGGTTTCCTTTTCAATTGCGTGGATCGTTTGTATTGATGTTATGAATGGAAATGCTTTTAAACGTTTTGAATACGAGCGTAATAACTCCATTTATTGTGTTTATTAAAAAAAAAAACAACGTTTTTTTAACCAAATTACTAATATATTGACTAGCTGTCGCAGTCGTCTTCGCCCTTGTTAAAAATAAGCCACTCTTTCTGAAATTTTCCAGAAAATTAAAGGAAATTTTAATTCGTGAAAATCAAACGTAATTTTACTACACAGGTTGCCTCGTAACCGTTCTACCAAACTTTACCATTGTTATTGAGCTGATCAAAACTAACAATAGATACTGTACAATATGTGTCCCATCTTGCTTAGTTGTCTCTGTCTATGTGTGTTTTTGAAAACCATTGCTATCTCATGAAAGTTTTAAGATAAATTCACGAAACTCGACTGGTTTACAAAATGTGCTAAGTTAAAATTTAACTGCAGTTATCCGTTAAAAGATGGCGGGGGTTCAAACTTTTAAAAGTTAGATATCTAAAAAAAATAAAGATTTTACGGAAAAATGTTAAGATATGAAAATTACAAGATACGAAAACATTTTAAGATAAAAAAATTATAAGATACGAACAAATTTTAAGTTTCAAAAATTATAAAATACGAAAAAATGTTAAGTTACAAAAATTTTACACAAAAAATTTTTAAGATACAAAAAATGTTAAGATATGAAAATTATAAGATACGAAAGCATTTTAAGATACAAAAATTATAAGATATGAAAGATACAAAACAATTTTAAGATACGAAAAAATGTTGAGGTACAAAACAATTTTAAGAAACGAAAAAATTTTACGGTACAAAACAATTTTAAGATACGAAAAAATGTTAAGGTAGAAAACAATATTAAGATACGAAACAATGTAGAAAATTTAAAGACAAATCCAAGTGTATCACTATTTTTTATCATTGAGTCAAGTATAACTGGGAAAATGCAATTCCGTCTGAAAGTGGATTTTCTTGATTAGCGAAGACGTTCGCTTTTATGGTGTAACAGTATAATTAAACACAAACAGAAGATTAAAATTTAAAATTAGATCGAAATTAATAAATACATTATTAAATATCATAGGAGAAAGCTAGCTTTATTATGCCTCACTTTTTAATCTGCAAATGTTCCACTATTTAATTAATGACTCAATTCATCTAATTTGTTTCAAGACTGGAACGAGTTTAAATCATTATTGTTTACTTATCAATGTAAATACCTAAATGGAAAAGTAATGAACTTGGTTCAATAACACGTTCCAAAATGGCGGCCGTCCCCAGAACACGACGTGATTTTCACCACTTTCAAAACGTCGGATTGATTTGAAACTTTGCGCACTTATCAAGGACCTATGGCAATGCAATATTAATTTTGTTGGGTGTAGTAAGTGAGCACTGATCATGGTCCCCAGAACAATACGTGATTTTCACCCCCTTCAAAAAGTCGGATTGATTTGATACTTTGCACACTTATCAAAGACCGACGACAATGCAATATTAATTTTGTTGGGTGTAGTAAGTGAGCACTGATCATGGTCCCCAGAACAATACGTGATTTTCACCCCCTTCAAAAAGTCGGATTGATTTGAAACTTTGCACACTTATCAAAGACCGATGACAATGCAATATTAATTTTGTTGGGTGTAGTAAGTGAGCACTGATCATGGTCCCCAGAACAATACGTGATTTTCACCCCCTACAAAAAGTCGGATTGATTTGAAACTTTGCACACTTATCAAAGACCGATGACAATGCAATATTAATTTTGTTGGGTGTAGTAAGTGAACGCTGATCATGGTCCCCTGAACACGTTTTCGGCAGTCATTAAAAATTTTATATACAGGGTGATTCACGACGATATGCAGAAACTTTCGTTTCTCAATTTAGTTCTTTACATTGCTGAATAAGGTGTGAAATTTCAACTCAATCGGTTAGGCGTTTCTAAAGATTTAAATTATTTACTAAACAACAAAATGACTACACAAATTTACTCTTGAAGTGTTTTATAAAAATATACGGGGTTTGAGCTATTCCCATTTAAAATGTTTAAATTGACGCCATTTTGAAACGGTTATTGGAACAATGTTGTTTATTCTTTAATTTAGTTCTTTACATTGCTGAGTAAGATGTGAAATTTCAACTCAATCGGTTTAGGAGTTCTATACATATAAATTACTAGGGGAAACCCCTGCGAGCTCCGCACGCCAACCCCGTTGGGACCTTCTTTACACATAATCATATTTTGTTTTCTTTATAATAAAGGTGTAGGATTAATATTAACCCCAAAGCTAAGATGGTAAATCATGTTAAATGTTTAAATCAAATTATGTCGTATATTTTATAACAGCAGTTATAATAAAGGTTAAAAGAACCAGCAAGGCTCAGGTCTACACCTTTATATTTCACAAATACCTGTTCTTTAGTATTACTGCTAGCAGTCCTGTTTATTGTTTTGTCAGTTAGATGACTACCGTTTCGAATATTTACTAGGCATTATTTAATCAGTCACAAATATAAATATATAAACATTAATTGGCATTAATTTGCTTAATGCACGTCGTATTGTTACAATTCAGTTCCGACACAACACACACGTCACATTTAAAATTGAATTCTATACACAACCCATCGCACGGGTTTAAAAATTCATTAAGGTTCATTAATATATTACTAGTTCACCGCTACGTACTTTATCTACACTTTAATAAAAACCTAACCTAAAAGTTAGAAATACAAATAATTGCTTCAAAGTTTGAAATCAGGTGTTAATGGAAATATTAGAGCAATCAGCTATTTTATCTGTTATTTTATTCAATTGGTAATGAATGTAAATACATTCAAGAAATATGTGTTGGTTCATCAGTCTAGGCCTAACCTAAGAATTTTCCGACTAAATTTACAAAATAATAAAATTAAAATATTTTTATCAAAATGAATTTACAGTCTATATTACTCAGGGATAGTGTAGTTTTTTATTAGTAAAACTATTTTTTCTATCGGTTCAGTAGTTCCAGAGATTATCCCCTACATACAAACAAACAAATTTTACCTCTTTATAATATTAGTATAGATTTAGAAAAAAAAAAAAGAAAACAGTCGTGGGACTGCCATCAGAAGTGAAAACTGTCATGAATATAAATCGTTGGTTATATTGGTTTAATCTGAAATTTGAGAATTATTTTTACCTTGACCCATTTAAAATAAAATCTAAAAAATAACATAAAAATTATTGTCTATAGTCAAATAATAAATAAAAAAAGTAGGCCTATAATGTCTTGTAAATTAGTTTTGGTTATTTTATTTAAAGGATAGTAAAATATACATATATTTATTTGTATACATATGTAAATATTCTTTATAGCAGATTTATGAAACCAAGAAAGAAACATTTCTTTTTTAACCGAAGCAAGGACGTATCAGGCTTTTTTCTATAACTAAAATAATTTAAAACATTATTGACTTTGCTGACTTTGGTATTTAATATACATATAACACAAATATCATATATATATATATACATACATACTATATCTCGAGCGGTGACGGTCGCGAGTTTGATGCTTTTTCCTCTCCCAATAAGAAGTGCTATGTAGTATATTCGCGTTGCGTACATATATATATATATATATATATATA
>JAGFPH010001180.1:282983-298581 GCA_018207615.1 Philaenus spumarius
TATATATATATATATATATATATATATATAATACATACTATATCTCGAGTGGTAACGGTCGCGAATTCAATGCTTTTTCCCCAAGCAAAAAGTGCCCAACGCCGCTAAAGAAGTTTTCACTTCAAAAAAATAAAAAGTTGTATATCTGGTAAAAGAAACATATCTGGACATATGTTTATAGAAAGTATTTTCTTCTTTTTTTGCCCGATATGACGCTTCTGTTAATTGAGTGTTTGTGTTTATATAATTTTGATGACAGCTGACGTCAGCTGATTAGAGTCCAACTCCCTTCACCGCTCCAACAAGCCTCGGTATTTACCGCGTTATTAATTCCAGCGTGCATACAATGCAAACAAGTCCGCTATGACGTACGGAGAAGATAACTTCCCGCAGTGGGATTGCGTGTGTCACCGGTATTCAGGTCTAGGTTAGGGCGGGCCTCGCTTGGCGTGCTTCATCCCCCGTAGGTAACGCCCTGTCGGGTCTACAGCGGGGAGATTGTTTACTATAACCTGTAAGTAATTTAGTTCAATTAATCTTGTAACCGATGTTGCTAACTCGTCCACGTATTTAAATTGACCTGGTAGGCAATGGTTCAGTGTGTTCGCACTGTCTGCGTGTTATACAGGGGATTCGGGAGGAAACCTGGACACTTTCAGAACGTTTTCTGGCGTCTTTTCTGTTATATCCCCGCATTTACAAACTATTTTCTATAGAATGAGGATTAATCGGGATAGAACTACAAATGTGAAATATAATATTTACTCACCATTTAAACGTACAATTGTTGGGAAAAAAATAATAACCAATTAAACATGCGCAACTTTACTATTCCACTCTAGGCTAACATATGGCAACAGAAATGCAAAAATAATAATAATAAAAATACTTAAAAGGTTCCAACCTAACCTATTTAGTCACAGTATGTTTACCTGCATTCAACATTTAACAGTAAAATGTAAAACAACGTCGTTGTCTGCAAAAATATTAGGCTAGAGTCGAATAGTAAAGTTACGCGTTTGCGATAACCCTTATATAATATCAACAAAAATTGGAAACTTCCTTCCTTATATGTTATGGAATAGTTACAAATAGTTATTTGGACATTCCCGATCAATTCTCATTCTATAGAAAATAGTTTGAGAATAGAAAATAGTTTGTAAATGCGGGGGTATAACAGAAAAGGCCCTCTGTACATAGTCCATATCAATGTGTGTTAAAATTTTAGATATGTTCCTTGGGTCAAGATCAACAAAAAAAACAACATATAAACATTTCTTTAAAATTCCTAGATTTGTGTATCGGTCTGTATGTGTTTTTTAACAAATGTTTTATAACTGAAGATTTATTTAAGTTAGAAACTTGAAACTAGGTATGAATGTGTACATTAGTAAGTAGAATAATTGTTTAAAACTTCTTTGCTGTAACTAAAACCGTTTTAAAATGGCGGCAGTTTCAACATTTCAAACCTAAACTACTCAAAAACCGTATATTTTTACGAAAAATGTCGAAACACCTTTTTTGTAGCCCTTTTTATTCCCTATCGGCTGTTGTAACTGTCAAACCATCGTATGAAGGATAATAACAAAGTTAAAGATAATGTTCATGCAATATTGTAGTATTTATACGTTTATGACAAATTTGATATACAAACGATACGTTGGATCATTAAAGCAAGGGCGTAACTTGTTGATTTAAATTATAAACCGTGGTGTACTGATAAGATATGGTTATGTTCTTTGTGTAATTTAAATGAAAACGAAACTGTTTACCATTTTATTGCTCGCTGTCCTATTCTAGCCGATATAAGAGATTTGTGCTTTTTTCAAGAACAGTTTAAATAGGGAAGATTTTGAACTTTTGTTAAAGGGTGTAAACTGGGTAAATACATGAAAATGGCATGGAAATTTAGATGGGAATTAATAAATGAATTTAATTTTTAAGTTATTGGTACAGTAAACAAAAACGTGTTTAGGGAGGGAGTTACATAATTTCTTGAAAGGATTACTGTAAATATATTTATAAATGTAATTAATTTTTAAGTTATTGGTACAGTAAACAAAAACGTGTTTAAGGAGGGAGTTACATAATTTCTTGAAAGGATTACTGTAAATATATTTATAAATGTAATTAATTTTAATTGTATAGCTGGTGATAAATAATTATTTAATCATAAACAATATGTGTTTTTCCAACCCAGCTGACGGTCAAATGACCAATGTTGCTGTACAGTACTGTGTAAAAAGAGTTTGTTTTTTATTGGTATTTTTTAAAGTTAATTTGTAAAATTTATTTTTATGTATTTTATTAATTGGTAAATGTCAAATAAAGTACTTTTTCTATTCTATTCTATTCTATTCTAGTATTAATACGTGTGTTGGTATACTGTAGGATTGCCGGGTTGAACAAACCAATTATTTCATTTAACGTAGCCTAACTATTACCCTTTTTCCGATTGTTTTGACAGTTAGGGAATAAAAAGGGCTACAAAAAAGGTATTTTTACATTTTTTGTTAAAATGTACGGTTTTTGAGTAATTTAGGTTTGAAATGTCGAAACGGCTTTAGTTACAGCAAAGAAGTTTTAAACAGTTTTTCTACTTACTAATGTACACATTCATACAGTTTCAAGTTTCTAACTTAAATAGATCTTGAGTTATAAAACTATAATTTGTAAAAAAACACATAGGGGCCTACAGACCGATACACAGAAATCTAGGAATTTTAAAGAAATGTTTATATGGTGTTTTTTGTTTGTCTTGACCCAAGGAACATATCTACAATGTTTTTAAAAAGAGTTCGCTAACACCCTGTATAGTACGTATCATT
Source organism: Philaenus spumarius (assembly GCA_018207615.1). Classification (NCBI taxonomy): domain Eukaryota; kingdom Metazoa; phylum Arthropoda; class Insecta; order Hemiptera; family Aphrophoridae; genus Philaenus; species Philaenus spumarius. Next base: position 285,812 of record JAGFPH010001180.1, read on the forward strand.
GTTCTTTATACTGGGTGGACCACCTAAAATGTTACAATAGCTAACTTTTGAACTATTAATATTACAGGGTACTTTAAATGGGGAACCTTCCTTTCTTTTCGATGAAGTTTAAAAATCCATTTTGTGAAATGCTAAAAATTGCCGCCATGTTCCAATATGGCGGCCAACTTTGAAATTTGTTATGTAACACCCTGTGTTTCTTCAGGTGTAAAATCATATTTTAAGAATGTTTTCTTGGGTATTTTTTAAAAATCTTTAGTCGTTTAGGAATTACATGCACTTAAAATTCTTAAAATTAGACGTTTGATAGGGCTACAAATTATTAATTCCCACCTAAAATGTTACAATATCTAAATTTGAACCGTTGGGGGTACAGATAAGTTGTAATGGGGATCCTTATTTTGTAAACTCTAAAATGCCATAGAAATTAATTTTGAAAAAGTGCCAAATTGAATTAAAAAGAGGGATTTGATTTTTTTAAATTTTACAACCCCCAATTTTTATAATGATGTTTGGCATTTATGCCAACATTAAATTATAATGAAGTTGGCATGGATTTTTAAATTTCATTGAAAAGAAAGGAAGGTTCCCAATTTAAAGTACTCTGTCAAATTTATAGTTAAAAGTTAGCTATTGTAACAGTCAATGTTTACAGTGTTATAGTAAATTGATTTAATACGTTTTTAAATATAATTAGACATTGCGATTACATTCTAGAGCATTCTCTTGTTCATAAGTTGGTAATTCTGCTGCAATATAGCTAGGAGGCTTGTTGTAATTTTACCCTTAGGCTATTATTTTCTCAACGGAATTTACATTATCAGCAGATTTAATTTTTTGAAACATCTTTTAGGTTACGTTTCTGTTAAGAATAATTAATTGTTTGTTGATGTTTGTCATAACTTTTGTTACATCGTATTCAACTTGATACGTTTATCTAGATATTTGATTTATTTTACCACCTTACCTTTAAAAAATAAATGCATGTAGATGATTTTCAGAACGTTAGAGATATGGGTGTGTGTTTTCCATCATCGATTTTGTCTTAAAATTCTACATTGAAATGGTCTGTCGCATGACCACTATCCTTTTTTAAAAAAAAAATTTACATTCAAAATGGCGGACCAAATTGTCTACATCTTAATAAAATAGTATATTTACATAGAGTAGGTTCCTCAATCACATCTACCTTCATTGCCGTTCTCAGACTTTTCACCCAGCTGTATATCACCTGGCCCTCTTGATATTTCGTACAGTATTGAGAGAGACAGAGAGAGAGAGAGGAGGGGGGAGAGAGAGACAGATAGATTCCTTTACGCCCTCACGGTGTGACCACACGACTTATAAAGGACAGAAAATCTATCTATTCAAACTTGCGGCGGCTAATTGAAACGTTAACCTACCTACTTAGAGATACCGCTGGTCGCTATAATTAGAAATAGTCATCAAGCAAATGATCCGATGTAATTGGTTTAAGCTTAAACTCCTTTGATCCCTTTTAACTCGATTCCATCCCGCCTACACACTAAAACAGCCGCAACTGTGTGGATTCACTTTATTGGTACGGCTTACACACTGTTTCAGGTATTGTTTGAGTGGTAAAGTTTATGAAATTTTTTACCAAATTTTCTGTGTATTTCATAATATTTTAAGAATCTGTAGGAAACGTATTATTTTGTCTCCAATCCGAAACACCCAACTAAAATTATAAAATGATTCCTTCAACCGGATATAATATAAATTTTTGTGCGGTAAAAGAAAGTATATTTATTCTCAAATCATTTGAAATTTGTAATTCAGTTTCAACAACTATGAAATAGAGGTTTAAGTTCTGTTGCAACTGGAAAATTGCAATTTTTATTTTCCTACCATTTATTGAAACGAAGTTTCTTAACGCAGGTAGGAGTTAACGAATAGATAATATAATGCGTAACGAAAAAAAGTGTTATTAATTGGTTTCCGTGGCAATGGCAAATATAAAATACGAGTAACGAAAAAAGCGTTACCAAATTGGTTGCTATGGCAATGAATGTAAATACATTCAAGAAACATGTCTTTTGGTCCATCAATTTAAAGAAAGAGACGATCGGTTCCGTCCGTCGTAATTCAGATAGGCCTATTATCGTCAAGCGCTGACATTTTAGGTTAGGCCTAGAAAGTAATTTTAAGTCTAGGCCTAACCTAAAATTATTGTTTGTACTAGTAAATCCCCGTGAAAAATCAAAGGCGGATTAATTAGGTACACATCAGAAATACATCTTTTATACAAAATACTATTTAAACAGCACAATTTATCTAGGCCTACCTAACTATGCAGACGGGGATTTTTAACTCTCGGTAAATGTGTACAATTATAAGGACTATAAAACTGTAGGAATATTTGTTAAGATTTTGTGTTACATTAATATATATTTTTAAAGAAAGATCAAAATATTATCTTTTAATGGCTTTTTATTTCATATTGATAGATCAAATGATTTAGAAGTTATTAATATTATAGGCTATATTATTGATTGAAGTTGTAAACGTAACCCCAAAGTATACTCTACGCTAGGTTTTGTTTGCGTATTACAGATGATGGGTGAAATCAGCTGTTATATTATAAAGTTAAACGAATATTTATTTCTTCTTTAAAAAATCTTACTCCAAGTACGCTCGTACGTTCACTCGCTATTATAGGAGTTGATGTTGCCGTTGAGACGGGTAAAATAAATTAAACGCACAAACAATAATTTTAGGTTAGGCCTAGACTGATGAACCAACGTTTTATGTTCATTGAATGTATTCACAATGAACGGACAGTTAACTGGGTTTACCATCTTAGCTTTGATGTTATAATTAATTCTACACCTTTATTATAATAACATTAAACGTATGGAAACAGTAAATGTTTTTATAAAAAACAAGCTAATGATAAACGGCAATTGAAAAATTAAAATTACGTGTGTATGTTGCCGTTAAGGTTGGTAAAAGAATTGAATAAAAGGCGTGATGAACTTCGTTCCTGACGGGGGTCCCACGACCGCATGCATTTACTTTTTTTTTAACTACAAAACTGACTTGAAAATGTTTGGTATTTTTTTCTGGTCTGTAAGAAATGTTTTCTTAAACTTTTACTCATCGTATTTTTGAGTATTATACTATTTTTTATTTAATAGTACAACTTATAGTACTTGATTCAAATCCACTAGAAGGATTTTATTGTTGATCAGCCTCTGTTATTCCTCGGCCAAAATTTCTGTGCGCGCGACCAGACCTGGTCGGTTCCAGGCGAGGGGGTTGGCGGGGGTACTTTTGTGAAAACATCCGTGTCTTGCTACTACAGCGCAGCGAGGTAGAAACCATGGAGTGCTCCCCAAATGAGCAGAAAACGGTGGACGCATTGTCATTTACACGCTCCTGGTCCTCTTACGAATAATAAAACTACAATTAAATTTATATATTTCTTTTCTGCATGAATTGCCGCATCCAACGGTATAAATAAATTTTAGTTTAAAATTATGCGTTATTTTTAATAATGAAAAAGATTAGAAAGTTGTAACAGTATGACATGAAAAAGTCAGTAAGCGCTGAAATTTTTTATTTTTGAGGTTGAAACAAACTTCCAGCGAGAAAGTTGTAGCTAATTTGTTGATCTTTAAAATTTATTCGAAAACATTTTCGATAGAACTTCTAGTTTGTTCAATAATCCGATGTAAACTACCGCTATGTTCAGTTCTACGCACCCCGCCACGTCGACTACCGCCGGTCGGCCCCACGCTGTTCTATACAGCATAAACGCTCTGGTAGTTATCACATTTTTAAATTAGATGTTTAGTTAAATTTTACATGTTTTCAGGTTTAATATCCTTAAGTTGGTTTACTGGTCATATTTTATGATTTTAATTGTGAAAATTAAAATAGATGAGAATCAAGATATATTTATTGAAACTTAAAGTTATCTCTCTAACAGCAATAGAACTATTCGTATATAATTAATTTAGTGTGAATAGTTAAGGAATATATCGTGGAACTCAAGTAAGGCTTTGTAAAATACAGAGAGCAACAGGCTATGTTTTTAGTGCCGCTAGTAGCGAACCGTCCGCGCGCACAGAAGTTTTGGCCGAGGAATACGAGGCCGACGGCCGGGAGGCTAAGAGCTGCGAGCGAAGCAAAGGTACAAACTCACACAGAAGCGCTTAAACCGGGGCTGGAGGCAGAGTTACAAACGAATTCTATTAATATATTTCGTACACGCAGGCAGCTATTCAACGTCTCCGTGAGTAGACCAATTTCCCAAATATTCGATTGAAACCCTAAAATCTTATACACCTAATTTGGAAGTTTGCTCAACTTACGTCAGCGGTTAAGGTGGTTCAATTATTACCGAATTTCCATAGGAAAAATGAGCTATTGCAGTGGCCCTTATGGTAAGTCCCAAGGTCGGGAGTAGCAAATGAGAACCGATCGTGGTCCCCAGAACACGTTTTGGGGTGTCGTTAAAAATCATATCATGTGTTCGCACTCTAGCGGCCGCATTTTAAGTCCGATTTGGTTCAACTTTAGTACGCATGTTGGTTGTCTACGTCGCTCGGACTAGTTCGTTATCAAAAAAAATCCAACAATCGGAAGCACGTTTTTTGACCGGAAGTAACAATTTTTTGAGATTTGTCCTACGAGAATGAATTTGTTTTTGAGTTTTTTCTACAAATATAAACGTAGGGTGTTGTTCTGCACATTTTGTTTTTTTACGCGACCTTATAGCTCGCTTTGTTCCTCCAAAATCGATCAAAACTTAAACTACCATAGAAGTACCCGGTTCAAAGCCATGTGGTGGATTCTACCATTTGGTTGGCGTGCGAAGCACGCAATGTATTGTGCATTAAATTCACTCCCAATATGGGGGTTGGCGTGCGAAGCACGCAATGCTTTGTGTGTAGAAGATATTCCCAATAAGGGCGTTGGCGTGCGAAGCACGCAATGTTTCTTGTGTTGAAGATACTCCCAATATTCGGAATGGCGTGCGAAGCACGCAATGCATTGTGTATTGAAGATACTCCCAATACGTTGGTTGGCGTGCGAAGCATGCAATGCTTTGTGTGTTGAAGATATTCCCAATACGGAGGTAGGCGTGCGAAGCACGCAATGTTTTGTGTATTGCAGATAATCCCAACATGCGGAATGGCGTGCGAAGCACGCAATGCATTGAGTATTGCAGATACTCCCAATATGCGGAATGACGTGTGAACCATTTTGCAGCTATTCAGCACCGTCGTGAATAGACCTATATTATTGGTTGAAACCCTAAAACATACGCCTATAAACTTAATTTTGGAAATTTGCTCAACTCACGTCAGCGGTTAAGGTGGTCGGATTACTTCTTGAATTGGTCCCGGGTGTAAAAAAACGCTTTTATTTTTTATTGAAGCCAACAAAAACTGTTACCAAGTGAGTGTCATCACAAGGTATCAATTAATTATTTAAATTAGTTTATTTTAAGAAATGAGTAACGCTGTTCAATAACACATCTGATTGCAATTTCTATACACCTGAACTTCCTTCTTATACCAGACGGATTTATTGAAGTCTTTCCGCATGATTGCTTCGATAAATCAAAGCACTTGTTTTGCTCCGACCTTGGACATAAGATATGGAATTTCTTTGTCTTACAGTTTGTTTCATTCGACCACTTTATGTGAAAGGTGACTTATGACCTTCAGCCATCGTTGCATATTCTTCAAACAAACAAGTTGATTAACTTAATAACAACGTAGCTACCGACTCTTGCACGAGCATAACCTAAATATCATAATGACGGTATTGATATGTATTACAGTGTCATGATTAAGTCATTCGGGGTGTCGCAAAAATTCATATACGTGTTGTATTTTACCTAGAGAAGGAACACAAATTTTCTGAAAGCTAGCTAAAATTAAAAGAGTACATTTTATTACCAGTGTAGAAAGTGACTTTTTTCCTGTGCCTGGTTATGTTTTTAGTGTGTAACATAATCTTATATTTAACACTAGCAGGTATGCGGACTAACAGATATGAATAATTTGACCACACAGCTGAACCGCTGACGTGAGTTGAGCAAATTTCCAAAATTAAGTTTATAGGCCTATGTTTTACGGTTTCAACAAACAATTTGGGAAATAGGTCTATTCACGACGGTGTTGAATAGCTGCAAAATGGTTCGCACGCCATTCCGAATATTGGGAGTATCTTCAACACACAAAGCATTGCGTGCTTCGCACGCCAACCCCCGTGTTGGGAGTATCTTCGATACAGAAGCATTGCGTGCTTCGCACGCCAACCCCACGGTAGAATCCACCACATGGCTTTGAACCGTGTACTTCTATGGTATTTTTCGTTTTGATCGATTTTGGGGGAACCAAGCGAGCTATAAGGTCGCGTAAAAAAACAACATTTGCAGAATAACATACTACATTAATATTTGTAGAAAAAACTCAAAAACAAATTCACTCTCGTAGGAGAAATCTTAAAAAATAGTTACTTCCGGTCAAAAAACGTGATTCCAAATGTTGGAATTTTTTTGGCTAACGAACTCGTCCGAGCGACGTAAACAACCAACATGTGTACCAAATTTGAACCAAATCGGACTTAAAATGCGGCCGTTAGAGTGCGAACACATATATACATGATACATACATATATAAATGTGATTTTTAATGACACCTTAAAACGTGTTCTGGGGACCATGATCGGTGCTCATTTGCTACTCACGACCTTGGGTCTTACCATAAGGGCCACTGCAATAGCTCATTTTTCCTATGGAAATTCGCTAATAAATACTGTAGTATGTTTATAACAATGTTTTAAACTGTTATTACAGACAAAATTATTTTTATGAGTCATCTATATACAAATATTATGTAAAGAAAAAGAAAAAAAGTCTGAGTTGTGTGTATGATCAAAATTTTATGCACGCCCAGACGGTTTGACGGACGGGGACCAAATTTGGCATTGTGAATGATTAGCGGAAAAGGGAGCTAACGTAATACAAATTATTTCCAATACTTACATTTAACGGTTTTAAATGGGAAAATACCCTAAAACAGTACGGCTTTAATTTCCACGAGAATAGAAAATTGAAATTTTGTACAAAGTTTCTTATGTGATACGTACAAAATAGTAGGGGCCTACTCGCATTTTGATTATTCTTGTTTAAGGGTTGAAACCGCTGATACCATCCCCTAAAACAATTAATTACTTTACTTCCCTTGAAACTGGAGACTGAAACGGCACATGTATTTCATGAATGTGACATGGAAAAAGTAACCTCATCGGATTTCGATCTAAGGGTCTTAAAAAGGGTAACTAGGTAAAACGTACTAGTAGCTGTGAAATTTAATCAAGTGTAGAAAACAGTAGACAGATATAACCAGATTTCTATTTCCGTCGATTTTCATTAGATAGTAGGTGAGTCAGTGTAGCTCTGGACGTTTACCAAAAGTTATTTCTCACCGGGAATATTGCGTTTTCGAATCAGGGTTAAATTACACTATTAATTAAACAGGACGAGTTCACGACCATACAGAGAGCACAGATACCGGCACTTGAGCAAAACGCTACTAACCTGACTAGAAACATCAGTACCCGGTACATCTCTGTTTAACAGGTTCACTTCTAAGGACGCACATGTGAGCTTGACACTGAACACTATGAGAAGCGGCCGACGCACAGTGCATTGCAGGCCAACCCCTATATTGGGAGTATTTTCAATACTCAGTGCATTGCGTGCTTCGCACGCCAACCCCCGTATTGGAAGTATTTTCTATACACAGAGCATTGCGTGCTTCGCACGCCAACCCCCATATTGGGAGTATTTTCAATACACAGTGCATTGCGTGTTTCTCACGCCAACCCCCGTATTGGAAGTATTTTCAATACGCAGTGTATTGCGTGCTTCGTACGCCAACCCCCGTATTAGAAGTATTTTCAGTACACAATGCATTGCGTTCTTCGCACGCCAACCCCCATATTGGGAGTATTTTCAATACACAGTTCATTGCGTGCTTATCACGCCAACCCCGTATTGGAAGTATTTTCAATACACAGTGCAATGCGTGCTTCGCACGAAAACCTCCGTATTGGGAGTATTTTTAATACGCAGTGCATTGCGTGTTTCTCACGCCAACCCCCGTATTGGAAGTATTTTCAATACACAATCCATTGCGTTCTTCGTACGCCAATTTTACACCTATGTGCTATGTGCTTTAAAATATTACTGATTATTATGTAGAAAGGTTCAAAAATAAAAAATAAAGTAATTTCTACTCATTTAGGTTATACATATAAAAATAAAAGGTCAGCTCCTAGCATAGGAAATACGAAATTTGCGTAGCAGTGAACTATTTGCGTAGCGTGAGAGTTACGAGTGAGGTAAACATCCACTAGTTGATTTGAAGGATGAGTAACATTAGGAAGTGGTGTGGGAAAATTATTTTTTTCTCCACTTACGCCCCTTTCCCCACACCTCCGGCCCATCGCTCAAAGGTTAGGCCAAATGCCATGATTTACGCCGATAACTATACGTTTTGAGTGTTTATGACTAATATTCTCTATTACGGATACATGCGTGCACACTATATTTACCTACTCAATTAATTAGGTCAATTAATTAATTTCAAAATATTATCGTCTAATTTGAACCTCCCATTAAGTGTTCAATTTATTATGTGGGTGTATCGTGTGTGCACGACGCCTGATGATGGTTAAAGTTGGGCGAAACAGCACGCACATTTATTTTTAACCACGAATGATTACGACAACTAATCGAATTATTTGTTTTGCAGTTGATTTTCAGTGGCGAGTACACCAAGGCGATGTCTAAGGACTGGCACTCGGGACACTTCTGCTGCTGGCAGTGTGACGAATCCTTGACAGGACAACGGTACGTCCTGCGCGACGACCATCCTTACTGCGTCAAGTGTTACGAGTCTGTGTTCGCCAACGGCTGTGAAGAGTGCAACAAGATCATCGGAATTGATTCCAAGGTAAACTTATAGTTGTGTTGCTTGCAAAAACAGCTGATATTATATATATATATATATATAGTTCAGTTTTACGTATATAAAAGCCTTGGTTGAATATTAACAATTAAAAATAGCATGTAGTTGTTTCACCGGTAGACCAATTTTTATGAAGTTTAATAATTATATTTTTGTTTCTAAATATTTCATTGAAATAAAAATTTAGCAATTTTCAAATAGTTTGATTTCGTTGAAATTTGTGTTGCCAATTATGTACAGTATTATTACTTTTTTGAGTTGAAACAAAATTGCCCTATTATTATGATTATTTATTATACTAGTGGACCCAGCAATGCTTTGCTATTGCTTGATTTAATTTAAAGGGTAGTAAAGTTATTCCATTTCATTACATTGACTTAAATAATCGAATTGCAAAATGGTTTTTATGCCATTTAAGAATATACTTAAAAATTTAGATTTATAGTTTGTAAACCTTTATAGATAATACAGTAAACCTTTTGTTTGTTTTTACCTAATCCTGTAACCACTATACTTAACCTTCCAGTCGGTACTTGCTATCTGCTATCCGGCACCATGCAGTCGGTACTCACTATCTGGTACCTTCTACTCGACACCTGGTACTTGCTAACAGCTATCCTGTATCTGCTCTCTAGTACTTGGTATCTGCTACCACTTATCTTGTACAAGTTATCCGGTATCTGTTACTTACTATCAGAAATTCCAATCTTCTACCTTCCAGTCGGTACTTGCTATCTGTTAACAGTTATCCGGTACCTAGTACTTGCTAACAGATATCCTGTATTGGATCTGGTATCTGTTACTTGCTACCAGCAATCCTGTAACAGATAGCTTCTACTTTCCAGTCGCTACTTGCTGTCTGGTATCAGCTATGCGGTACCTAGTACTTGCTACCACCTATCCTGTACCCGCTATCTGGTATGTGGTGCTTACTACCAGCAATCCTGTAACCGCTATCCTCTGCCTTCCAGTCGGTACTCGCTATCTGGTACCAGCTACCCGAGACCTGGTAATAGCTACCAGCTATCCTGCATCCTCAATATATCTGACCACGCACGATCATCTTTGACGCTCAAGGGAAAGAAATATTTGTGCGATCAGTGTAGCCTTGATCTTCTGCCTATAGGTGGGGGTGAGACATGATCACTTACCTTCTATGGGCTACTTATAGAAGGATAGCATAGACATATCAGTGTAACTCGGTAAATAGCTCACATCACAACCTTTAAAAGTATATCTGTTGTTTTATTACGCCAAACCTATCACAAGATATTAAATCAGTTGCAGTATAGGTTACAGCCTGTGTTGTTTCTTCTTGATGACTGACGATTGTATTTCTGTTTTACAGGATCTGTCCTACAAGGACAAGCACTGGCACGAAGCCTGTTTCCTTTGCAATAAGTGCAGAGTGTCTCTGGTGGACAAGCAGTTCGGTTCCAAGTTGGACAAGATCTACTGCGGAAACTGTTACGACGCTCAGTTCGCTTCCCGCTGCGATGGCTGTGGACAGATCTTCCGTGCTGGTAAGTCTTGATCACTTTATCATTTCAATCAGTTACTATTGCCCAACGTCTGTAATTTGTCATTATGACGTACACCGTACGTCAGCGGGTTTCCATTCTGTCTGTGCTGTGACGAACTCTGCTCATCCATTGGGTTTCTAACCACTGTTTGCTTTACTTCCGCCCTCTTACCACAAACGTCTGGGTATGCGTTATAGGTTTTAACTAATACGTTTAAGACTTAAACAAAAATGCAAACATATAGAACTATTACTTATATCGTTTTTTTTTTTGGTCAAAATAATAATTTAAACTTGAAATTAATTATTTAATTTTGAACTATTTTAACACAACGCCAGCCACTATCATGATCATTACAATCGTTGCGAGATAGGAGTACTTACCTGATTTAATACGTCTATTTAATTCAGTTAATTGCGTTTTTATTTACGTTGTTTTATAAATAACGATCTATAACACTTTAAGTTGGTTTAATTTGACTGATTTGCGTGATAGATTACATTTGCACATAGAATCTAACTAATAGCTGTGATGTTAGTAAGACAGATTTTTAATAGATGTCACCTTTTATTAAAAAACATCTGAACTTTCACGTGAAAGTTTTTTTTTAAGAAAACATTACTGGGAAAATCAGCTTTAAAATGATGTTATATTAAAGATCACTAAAGAATACCGTTACGTGGCGGCCAATAGGATGAGCGCGCAGCGTTGCCATATCTACTAGACTCGAACACTCCTGGTATTTACCGCTCGAGGCTTGAGCGCACACTTTAAAGAATTATAATTGCGTTGAGTCAGCCGCGTTCAGTTAGAAGCGTGGGAAGAACGTGACAACGTCGCGCTAAGGCGATTGGAGCGTTCAAGGTCTCGGTGTACACAAGCCCGTCCCTCAACGGTATTCTTTCGTGGGCTTTACTATAGAATCATTAACTTTGATAAAGAATTACGGGAGATAAGGTGTTGCACAAAAAACCACATTTGAGAAATAATATAAATATCATTAATTCTGACCTACTCTTAAATGTCAATTTTATTTCCCTTATTGTAAACTGATAACTGAAATACCATTTGTAACCGAAATTTAAAATTGCATAAATGCTGTGTTATTTCCCCCTTTCCTGTCAATAAGAAATTTTCTGTTTGTGCGGTTTTAATTGTCTCAATTTAAATGGTCAATTCCAGCAAATTCCAAGCTAATTATACAATCATCAATCAGAAATAATTACAGTTTATTTAAAAAAAAACGGGGAGTTTTACGATTTTTGGAAACATTTTCATCCTTGCGCAGAAGATTTATTAGAGTTTTGTCCACATTACAGCACCACACCATAACGGAGACTTTCGCGTCAGCTAGGTCGAATATTTTATCGGTTGAATTTTATCATCATCATCTTTTTACTAAACTCGTTTCCTACACTGTTTTTGCAGAGAGAAATCGCTGGTGACTAGATTAGACAGCGAACACGCAAATATAATCTCCGATAGCACGCATCCTGTGAAATAGACTCTCGCAATAATTGCGTAAGCGCAAAGTAGGTGAACGGATAACATCCGACATGGTTTAAAAAGCTGTTGAATACGTAAAAAGCATTCGTTTTGATATGTTTACGAGTAGATTGATTTTAATACAGGCGGATAACATTAGTGCTCGGCTGTCGCGGTTCGGTCTCAATTTCTAATCCAAATGTCAACCAGATTAACGTCGGCATGTTCGGTAAAAAGGTTACCGCGCTGGGGCTAGTTTGAAAGCTGTGACTTTGAGAGCGTAACATCGTCTCCTTTGACGTGTAATAACGGATTTTCTACACCTCTGACCTCTGATTTTATATCACAGTCCTCTGACGCACGCAGTTTCAAATGCGCGCGAAATATTTTAAAACAAAACTCTACAAGATTGTATTAATTTTTTGGATCGTGTAATAATAGTTATTTACGTACCTTAAGCTGTAAGAGCGCTAATTACAAGCCGAGGGCGAAGTTTGAGGGCACGAGTGCGTAGCACGAGTGCGTTAAAGCCCAAGGCTGTCATGGCGCTTACAGCTTTAGGTACGTACACAACTTTACCCCCCCCCCCCCCTAAGTCAACACCCCCCTCTTACAACGAGGCATATAAATACCAATGAGACATTACAACTAAATACACATTTATTTTATTTTATTTCATAAAATAATAAAATAATAAATATAAAGGTCCAAATACTGGCTGCACTGTATGTTTCAGACAAATGGCTAA
>JAGFPH010001181.1:0-23529 GCA_018207615.1 Philaenus spumarius
CTTTGTGTTGGAGATGATGCTTTCCCTCTACGAAACAACCTTCTTACGACCTTTAGCCACAGAATGCTAACTCTGCAAGAGAGAGTGTTTAACTACAGACTATCAAGAGCTCGTCGAGTTTCCGAGAATGCTTTTGGAATATTAGTTGCTAGGTTTCGCGTGTTTACTCGAGCAATAGCCGTATCAGTAGATACAGTAGAACTAGTAGTTAAAGCTGCATGCGCCCTACATAATTGGTTGATATCATCCACAGCTACCAGCCGAACCTACATGCCAACCGGATCTGTTGATACCGAGGATCTTAACACGGGTAAAATAATTCCAGGGTCATGGCGTGATGAGGTGTTACCTTTGGTTGACTTAAAACGAGTGTCAGCTAAAAACTACAGAAATGAAGTTAAGCGTATCCGCAATAGGTATGCACAAGCATTCATGACAGACCTTCAAGTCCCTTGGCAACTACAGAGCATCGCGTGGGAACCATCACAGCAGTAACAGTGTCATGCGGTTCATGTAAACTTACATTATATGATTTAATACAAAATTATATGTAATGTATTATTTTTTTTAAATAAATACAACCAGTATTATTTAAAATCTTTCTTGAATTAACCTAGCATATCCTAGGCTATTTCTATAAAAACAGTGTGCACGGAATACAATTTAACATATGTTACTTACCAAATTTGAAGTCGACTCCCTGCCTTGAACCACCTTCTTCCAAAAAACATCAGCTGCATGATACCATGTCAATCTAGGTTTATATACATCTTCAGTCCCCGTTCCACTTTTCATAGACGTTTTCACTTTGTTTAGTTCGAATCTATAAGCATCCTTAGTGGATTTAATTTTCTTTTGCAATTTATCTACAGCAATAGTACCGAACCCTTCCTCTTCGAGATGACAAACAAGTTTCTGCATGGCTACTTGCCTTTTATCCCGTTTCAATTATTCATCGGATGATGCATCCCATAAGCACGTATACTGTTTGTATATGTCAAGAAAAAGTATAATTTCATCACTGTACCACTTCAAATCTGACATTTTAAACTATGAAGCACACACAACACAAAATAAACAATAAAACAAAACTTCACATTGTAGCCTAAAGCGAGAACAAGCACCTACTGAGCAGTCACACGGGGCTGGAGTGGCGCTAGGCCTAGCGGCTAGACGGTCACGTAACCCACAAGAGGCTCTTCAAGCGCCAGTAAAATTAAACGGTTTAAACCCTCTAGCGACTAGAGACACCAGCTCATGCGAGTGTTTACAAGCGCTGGAAGAGCAGTCACACGACGCTGGTTGCATGCTTGTTCTAGTTGACTAGCGTGAAAAAAACCAGCTCCGTGTGACAGGGGCTATAGATAACGCCCCTATCGTCGAATTTCCAGTGGAACAAAGTATTGCATTGGATCGGAGTTCTATTAGGTTATCCAAATACAATGGTTGTAGTGAGAGACACATTCACAGATCATTAGGTACTGAAACTAAGAGGAAGAGGTAGTTTATGATAATAATAATACTGGCTTTATTTACTACAATTCAATAAAATGAGAGAGAGAGGAAGAGAAGATTGGGCATGGAAATTAGGCATAGGTCGAGCTATATGGAGAGAAAAACGTAAATAAGAAAGAGAGATGCAAGACTAAGAGAAGTGGTAGACAATTAGTGTTAGATGGATGAAGATTGGTAGAATGCAAAGTTACATAAATACAGGCGAACACATTGAAAGAGGTAGGAAAATATACAAACCGGTAGGAGCAAGTAAGAGAAAGATGGAGGGAGAGAGAATGTTGAATGGGAGGTAGTAGGGAGAAGTAGCAGTAAGATGAAACGTGAGATTGAAAAATCGAGGGGCGGTAATCTAGGATAGAGTGAGGGGTAGTGGGTATAAGACGTGAAGAGGGAGGGACGGAGAGAGCAAGGCAGTTGAATATAACATAAGGCATAGTCAGGCAGACAGAAAGTAAAATAATGGTGGAGTGAGAGAGAATGGAATGTGAGAGCCGGTAGAGAGAGGAAATAAGTGATGTACAAAAGGCAAGGAGGAACGATATATTATAGTGAGGCGAATAAGTATAAAGAGAAATTGGGGCTATATATTATGAAAGTGTAAACAGAATTATGAGCATTATGAAACTTAAATTGGTTTTGTATCCCAAAAATCTAAAACCGGATAAATCGTCTCTCTCCAAGATTGAAAAACTTTAATATTACTAGAATTTATTAGAATAAACATTAAGATTAATCAAATCCAAAGTTTGCGAAGTAACACAATTTATTTAGTATATCTATCCTGTATACAAAATGTTTATTCAGAACCCCGTGGTATTACTTTTGAAAATAACGTCACATCTAATAAAATGTAAAAGTATATAACACGTTGTGAAAAACCTTTTTTAACCTACTACTGTTGTAGATAAATCACTTTATGATGTCAATGCTATAATGTTTTACTTAAAATGTCCTCGTAATCATGTTTTTAACTTATGGGGATACCATAAATGAACTGTGGGAACATACAAGAATTGCAATTAAAATAATTGTAATAGAGAATGGTTATTATATTATAGAAACGTTACCTTTTTGGATTATAGCCCAGACAACAGGTACTTTGTCCTGGAAAAAAATGCGGGAGAGATGACACTTGTTAATATAGTACATTTTGACATCCTAAAAAACATACTAAGTTTGCGAACCCCACCACTTTGAGCTTACGCCGCCATCTTGGAAAATGGTGGCCAAATTACGGTTTTCCCCAAATAACTTCAGTTGGGTGCGTACTAGAAAAAAACGTTACGTATAAAAATTATAGAGTTAGGTGGCCATCTTGTGTAGTGTATCTATAGAAACTGCATGAATGACGAAATTTATCATCTGAAATTGACGAGTTATTTATTATAATTTGTGTATTATAATATTATTGTACTAATAATAACTCTAAAACTGTTTATTTCAGAGGAGAAGTTTTGAAACAAAAGTTTTAGAGAATCACATTCTCTATAATTTTTATACGTAACGTTATTTTCTAGGACCATAATTTTCCAAGATGGCGGAGTAAGCTCAAAGTGGTGGGGGTCGCTAACTTAGTATGTTTTTAGGATGTCGAAATGTACTATATTACCAAGTTTCACCTCTCCCTAATTTTTTCCCCGGTACCTTCATTTTAACTCCCTGCTGCCTAGGCTATTATGAAATTATTGTAAACCAGAATAGTATAGATAAAATCATTACGTAAAGAATAAAACACAACGCAAGGGCGGATTAAATATTATTTGTAGTTTTTAAAATATATGATTACGAAACCTACTTTTTGATTTTTTTATATTTAGGAATGAACTTGAGTTTGGATTTAGGACTAACCTTTTCTTTGTCGTTGTAGGTGCTATTTTTTAAATTACGTAGTTTTCAGTTATTAAATAAATATTTCGTATTTGTTTAAACAAAATTATTGTATTTGTTTGGTACCATATTAGTATAAATAAATTCTAGTTGGGTATTTAAAATTTCAAGCTACTAAAAAACTGTAGGAAACGTTCTTGTTTCCCGAACCTTTGTTCTAAAATTGTATTTATTTTACAAATTTCAATAGTTAGATTTTCCTATAACAAAACCACTATTCGAGTCTAATAGTTACTCATATACAAAATGTAATTTACAAAAGTGATTGATATATTCGAATAGAATATAAAATATATTTTTCTATTTGAAAAAATATCGGACAATTGAAACGAATTGCATTTGTCGAGTCTCATTGTTCAGTCAGCCTTCGAAACAATTTCTTTTTACGTTTCTATATCTCACAGGAAATTTCCAATGAAGTGTAAATATTACAAATTGTATAGTGTATGTACATATTTGTATTTGAAAAAAAAACTAAACGTTTGTTTTGTTTTTGTAATATTGAAATAATGTGTAACCAATGGACATAGTCGAGTGTTCATTGTGAATGTTTTATTGTAGGTAGCGTGTTTGTGTTCCTCGTTGTTTAAAGGTGTCATGGACGTGGAGATTTTGAAGGAGTATAGAGGATATACTCAAAGTCGTATAAAAAAATTGTTTCAGACAATAGTGTTTTTAATATTTAGATGGATTCGATGCTATACCTGCATGTAAACCGAAAAAATGTCCAGACAAAAATAGAAAAGAAAAAAAAAAGAATCCAGGTGTGCTTAAGACCACACGGGAGAAGTGAAAACTTCTACGGCGATATTCTAATAAATATAAAATATATTATTTAAATTATTTTGGTTGGTAAAAAAATCTTGCATAAAACAAATTTGCAAAGTACACAAAATTTGATTATTTTAACACTACCAAGTAAACTATTTTAAAATAACTTACGAAATGAGGAAGCACAATGTCCATTTCAGAGGTAGTATATTACCAAGTAAACTATATACTCTGCCAAATACACATTTGTGCTATATACAGGGTGTATCAGAGCGGGTGGCCGGCTTGTATAGCATTGAAACGAGTATACTTAGACATTTAGTTTAAACTGATAACCCCCTATTTCGACCCTAAGGAATTAAGGGAAAATATTTTCAACCCTATAAAATGCCCCAAAAGGGTATTTTTTGGGAGTGGGGGTTGGTTTTTGGGAAATTTTCAAATGTAAAGGTAGGTCGTGTTGTACCTCATTTTAAAGGTCTCGGGACACTGATCAATAAAACAAAATGTTTTTCATTTATCTTGCACCGTCAATACAGGGTGGCCCGAAAAATCATACAAACGTAGGTTTACATATCTTTTTACATCTGACATAAAACATTTTTTCAACAGCTAAAATTTTTAAAGTACATTGACAAAGATGTGACCTTTCAAACAATACCTAATTTTGGTAGGTTTTCTCACATTTTTAGCAGGTTTCAAAATTTACAACTTTTAGAAGTTTAAAATGTCAATATCTCAAAATTTTCAAATTGCAATGTAGGTCCATCTTACATATCAAATTGAAGCCCTTACAATTATCAACATTTTTCATATTTGAATTTTTTTCATTTCTCTATTGGCTTAAAATTTACAGAAAAATATTGTTTTTCTCTTTTAAAAATCCGGGTTTTAGTTGTCAACATTAAATCATAACAAAATTTAAGCTAACATAAAATAATACTGTAATAACATTTGTAACAAAGAAATATGAAAAAAATGTCTTATAACGTACACAAAAACTCAGTAATTCTAAGAAAATTCTTTGATAACTAACAAAAGTGAGGTTAACATTAGTTTTTTTTTTAATAATAAGGGAGGGTTTTCATTGTTTTCATCACAAAAGGCTGGACTGACCTTTGTTTGTTATTCACATAATTTGTTATTAAGGGCATACAACTTCTTAATTAAGGGCGTATAAATATTGTCTTTTTTGTCGATTAATAAATTGACAGCTTGCTCCTAAATGCTCTTGTAATAAATAATCTATTTCAATGTAAGTAATTAACTCGGACATTTCAGAGAGTTTAGGTTCACTGAAAAGTTAAAATCTTATAATAATTTACATTTTGTTTTATAAATACATGTGCAACCTTAAACGGGTTGGTACACTTTCAAATTGTAATTGTCCTGACTGGCAAAACACAACAACGGCTAGCTATACAATCAAACAAGAAATTTAATTTGAGATGTTTAGGTAATATAAAATTTGTGTAACCTAAAACGTAACAAATAATGTTTCATAGCGATTGAATTGAATGAAAAAAAGTTTTGAATCTATTGTATTATATATAATATAATAAACTAATGTCATTACGATACCTTAAAAATGCCCAAGAGACCCACATTGTAAAAAAGAATATTGATTCAAGTTATAATTTAAAACGTGTTAGTCGTCTGTTACATACTGTACTTGCCATTTTAGGGAAATAAAGCAACCACTGAAAACAGGATTACAAACCAATTCAGTGTTTAAACATTTACATAGCAAACAAAACTAAAGAATCTGAACTGTGTATAGTCAACAAAAAGAGTTCAGTAATTAAAATTTGAAAGCGGAAAGTTCTGAAATGTGTGTTCACGGACGCGTTAAAACCTTAGTGAGTGAAACAAAACTTAAGTAATTTCATTTTGTTGTTTTATTGTAAATCATAAAATTGACAGTTTAATTTCATTTTGTTGTTTTATTCTCAATCATAACATTGACTGTTTGTAATGTTTTAGCTACAATCATAGTTACCCGATTTTAGTAAAAAACTTTTATGGATTGTCTTTAAACTGAAGTGATATGGGATGTGCCCAACCCATCGAAACGGGAATGAATAATAGTCCAGTAATATTAGTTAATAATAGTAAATGTTAGTCAATAGTACTATTTCGCCATAGTAAATCGAGTATCTCATTTCTTTTAGTTACATTTATTTAAATTAAATTAAGGACTTTTTAAAAGTACATACGAAACTGCCTTCTAAAAGAGCACTATATTTTTCTAATAATAATATTTCTTTGCAAAGAGTGTTATAACCCCAAAACTATGTAACATTTTTATAAAACATAAGCAACAACAATATTGTCTGAAACAGTATAAGCCCTTTCTGATTTCATTTTACCTTAACAGAAAGGGTTTTAATTTTTGATAAAATTTTCTAAATTATGCTGTTAAATCCTATACTACAACACAAGAAATATTGGAATATATAATGACGTTATTTAAATTGGCCTTAACGAATTTAATAACAAATCGTTATTATATTTTTGGGTACGAGAAATTCTCTGGTGCAGGTCCCTACTTGGGGAAAATTCGTTTAAAGGCAATTAATAGTAGTCTTTAAAGATGCAGTATATTATTCCATTTAAAATAATTCTACCACGCAGCTGAACCGCTGACGCGAGTTGATCAAATTTACAAAAATAAGTTTATAGGCCTATGTTTCAACCAACAATTTGGGAAATAGGTCTATTCACGACGGTGCTGAATAGCTGCAAAATGCTTCGCACGCCATTCCGCATATTTGGAGTATCTTCAACACACAAAGCATTAACTGCTTTGCACGCCAACCCCCGTATTGGTACTATCTTCAATATACAATTCATTGCGTGCTTCGCACGTCAACCCCACTGTAGAATCCAACGACTTTGAACCGGATACTTTTATGGTATTTTACGTTTTGGGGGAACCAAGCGAGCTATAAGGTCGCGTTAAAAAACAAAATGCGCAGAACAACATCCTACATTTATAGTTGTAGAAAAAACTCTAAAAAACATCTATTCTCGTAAGAAAAATCTCAAGTTACTTCCGGTCAAAAAACGTGCTTCCAGTTGTCGGATTTTTTGGCTAACGAACTCGTCCGAGCGACGTGGACAGCCAACATGTTGCCACGCGCAAACCTCCCTCCGCTTTACTTATTTAATAAATACAACCTTTTGTTGTTAACTTTAAAACTTTCCCTCATCAAATAACACCCAAGTGTTTTCAGGCCTTATTTGACGTTGTTCCCTAGTACTACCCCGTTAGAACAATTTGAGAGGTTTGGCGAGGGCAAGAAAAAGAAAACCTTTTGTTTCCAATTCTTAAGTTTTTTTAAATTTAAATTAATTAGACCTTTTTTGTCTTCTGTGTAGTACACTAGCTCAATTATAGACTCTTTTTCGGGATCGTTCCCTTTGGAGTTAAATTTGTAGTGATCCGTGAATAACTCACCTGCTGACTTAATTACACTAGAGCACTGAATGGTTTTAGGATTATTTTGATTGGATTCGTAAATTATATATTCAAAATTTTCTATTGAAAACACAAAACGATTTATTGATTAAACATAAATGCATTAACTTTGAAACAACAAATTATTATTTTCAAAAACACAATTAAATTTATTAATATTTAGCTTATAATTACGTATATTGAAAAGTAGCAAAGTGATGAATTAATTTATTAATTAAAATTTGTATATTAATGATTCTATTATTTACATACGACGATTTGCCATTGTGAGTAATGAAATTTACTAAACGAGTCTACTTTATTCAATTTCCCCAGAATCTCTTGAATTTATTTATTTAATTTAATTTAATTTATTTATTATTTTGCAAAAAAGGGATTTATTTAAAATTATAAGTAACAATGATTGTTTGCCACTTACAGAACACAAGAAGTTCGATGCGTAATTCTTTCTGTTGGTTTCCAGCAATTTAAAGTTGTTCTCCTTGGTCCCCAGAATGGTTTCTTTGGTTTACGGTTGTCTTCTCCTGGACTTAATTAGAGTGGTCCACTCCTGGTTTATTGTAGTATCTTTTGGCAAGATAGGCCGTTTATATGGATATTCTTCTCCCGAAATTATCACGACCCGACTTAGCTTTAGGCCGGAGCTAGTACGTAACGCCCACCGTAACTGATCACCCTTCGACTTTCTCTAAGTACCCTCGGAGCTCGGTCAGATGTTTCCTCGTTGGCGATTCGTGCTAAACTAAAGTTAGATGGGATGCAAGCTGCTTTCCTAGACTTGTTACTTGTCAAACGAGCATCTTCCTCTAGGTGACAAGAAATTCTGTTTTCTTGCATTAGAAATATATTTTTCGGTCTTAATATATTCCCTGATTTATTTGATGAATTTTAGTGCCTTTATTTCCTGTCGATTAGGCCTAATTTAATTATTATCTTCATTTATTGAATTACAGTATGTGCTCTGTTTTGTTTTACGTAGTACCTCCGATGACGTAACTTCCTTCTCGGTGCTTTGGTCTTCAGTTCATGTCAGTGCCTGTCGATTTGCAATTTTGGCTTTGATTTCATCCAAACTCTATAACTTCTTTTTGCGTGGTCGGATTTTGATTTCATTGACTTCTATGGATTGGTTGACGTTTTCTGGTTTCTCTGGAATTCGAATAGCGTTTCTACTCCTCTTCATTCTTGATTTATGAACTTCGTTAGTTTTGTTTAAAATTTTGAAATTTATTTCCCGTAAATTTGAAATTTTCCATTTTTCTTGCTTGTATCTTCTTCGGTTGGTCTTGAAACGCGCTGCTCTGGTGTTGGATTTTTAATAGCTTGTTTGGTTGTTTAGTTATTCAGCTTTTTGTTTCTCTAATTGCCTTCGTTTGGTTTTCGACGTTTTATTCCCCCCCTTTAAAGCTCTTTTCATATCTCACATGGCATTACAATTTATTACACATATATATACCCTATTTTATCAATATTTCCCTTTTATTATTTTCCCTTGTATTTATTTTGAATTAATAAAGTTTTTTATTAATTTATTTTATTTTTACAAAACTACTTATTTATTTATTTGGAACTTTGGCTTGATTATGCCCTATTATTAACTCTATTAAATCCTATTTTTTATGATTTAATTACATTTGAACTTTATGAGTTATTGGCCCTTTTATGCCCATGAATGACTTTACACTTTATTTTTTAGCTATTCAACTTTATAACTTTATATTTTTTATTACTTTATTTTCTTAACCCTTTTTAACTCTACAAATGACTCTACTTTCTTTTTGGATTTTATTTAAATTCTGCTAAATCAATTTGTTTACGCTTACATTTTTGTCTATAACTTTTTAACAAATTATCATAACAAAATTATTTTTATTACTCCTTGCTTATTTAACTCTACTTTCAACATAAATCTAATAATAACAACTTTTTTCAATAAAATAACAAACCCCTATCTTTCAATGTTATCTCATTTCAACCAAATTTAGACAAGACTGGACAAGTCTATTCCTGTCCGTTCCTGCAAGGTTTTGGCTCGATTTTGTCGCTAAAGCATACGTCATAGTCTGCACGTATTCAACTAACACAATTTTAGTTAATTCTTCAAAATTATTAATAAAGACTATTTTCACATTGGAAACTACTTTTTTATCTTAATTTTGAGCTTTTTAGACACCCTTTGACTTTAATATTTTTTTATAATGACTTTGAATTGATTTTAATTAATGTAATTAATTAACCTCAATTGAATCGGTCGATTGGCCGTTTCAATGTGTACCAAATTTGGACCAAATCGGACTTAAAATGCGACCGCTGGAGTGCGAACACATATATGATTTTTAATGTCACCCCAAAACGTGTTCTGGGGACCATGATCGATGCTCATTTGCTACTCCCGACCTTGGGTCTTACCATAAGGGACACTGCAATAGCTCATTTTTCCTATGGAAATTCGCTAACAAGAAAATACAGATCGGCTGATTTTCGGTGTTAACATAATGATCAGTTGTTTTTTCTTATTGTTATAAGAGACGATATGCAATTGTTACCAAACAACGTAGTTATCCAAATATATATTCAGCTAATTAATACTTTTCTGTGCAATAACATATTGAATAAATAATTAAAGAAACCAAAATTGTAATAACTAATTTCCTTTTTTGTAATTAAATATTAATCATCCAACTATTGTTTAGTCAATTGATTTAAACGCTATAATCGTATGTAGGCAAACTACACGTACGTTTTATATAGGTCTTTTAATTTAATAAAAGATCTTGCCTTTGGAGTTGTGAATTTACACACATTTTATTTACAATCAGTTAGGTAGGCCTACTGTTTAGGATGTTCCCTATCACATAATCACCGCACGGATTGTACAATGCAGTGTGTGCGATGTGTGATAACGATAATGTCAACCATTTTGGAAATGAATCATGAATAAAGACAAAGGAATGTATTAAATACTAGAGTATTTGTTCCCACAATGCAACGATGTGGCATTGTTATGGTAGAGACAATTACGTACGTCATCAGCACTAGTTAGTTGCAAGTATACAGCTGTATTGCGGACGTTTTGTGATGAGTTTTGTTCGGTTGTGGTGAGGGCGGTAGACGGAAACTTTGGGAGAGACAGAGACAGACATGCATCGAGAGAGAGGGGGAGAGAAAGACGGGGTGGGGGGAGAGAGAAATAGAGAAAGTTAAACCCCATTAAAAGCATTTAAAAAAAAACATTGCAATAAAACTTTTTACAATTATTAATAACAATCAAAGAATATACTGTAAAATAGAGGTTAATTAAAGTTAAATAAAAAAGACAAATTTAGCTTTATGTGTCTGTTGAATAAAAAATAAGCAAAAGCTTTAAGTATTTAGTCTTAGCTTTAGCTTTCACTATTAAGTCAAAGCTTTTAGTATTACTAGTGGACCGGGCAATGCTTCGCTATTGCTTGATTTACCTAACCTAAAATTATATTCAGTTTTTGATCCAAATCAGTTGTTGATCAAAATCAGCTGTTGTTCAAAATCAGCTGTTTTAAGCTTTTCATACGAACAGCTGTTTTTTGTGCCCCTGATAAAATCAAAAGAAATCTTTCTTCTTCTTCCTTAAGAAACCTTCCATAAGAATAACATGGCAACTTTGAGGGCCACTGGGTGAAGCCCTTAACATACATTGAGCTCATTTTAAGGGAAGCACAACTTCAGAGTGAGCTCTGTAAAATGACACCAAAAACATCAAAATCGGTTAAAAACTCTAGGAGGAGTTCTACTCACAAAATAACCCCTAGCAAATTAATTATGTAATATATCACTTGGTTAAAGTGAGGTGAATAACCTTTACCTAATTATGGAAAGCTGAACAAATTTAGCCAAAGCTTAAAATCTGCCATATGTTTTAAGTTATAGCATATGATTTAAAAAGTACAAAGCAACTGCAATGTAAAAGGAAATCCGAAATTAATAGATTCAAGTACATCAACGTTCAAAAAACTAGTGGTGACTTAGATAAGTATTCATATCTAAACAGGAACAGAGAGTAATTATAGTCCATTCGTTTCCGCATGGCACCTAAGGGATTATGAGACCCTACACCTAAGGGAAGGTACATGACCCATACACTGGGGCCCTCAGTGTGTAATTGCTACTTCTTTAAAATATACAATTTAATTACTGACATCAGTACATTTGTAAACTTATAGCTATTCCAAAAACAATGACACCAAATACGGTATGATTATGACAATATATAGATATGCAACATGCATAGCAGTATTATATATTTAATATACCAGTTACCGTTAATTAGTTTTGATATATTTTGACATCAAAGAGTGTTACATAGTGTTGATTTATTTTTACTTTTATTTTGAGGACTTATTAATAGATTATAATATATATTAGATTTTTTTATAGCATTCGTTTAAAGTTATTTAAAATAACCATTTATTAAACCATGCATTTTTGTTATAATTGTTTTTATCTATTAATAAACCTGTTTTTTGTTTATGTAATATGTTCGGAACGAATAAAACTATTAAATAAATAATTATTGCACTACTTATAAATATTGCACATATTTTATATCTTGTACTTATTTAAAATTAATTGAAATTTTATCATTAATAAGTTTTCATCGTTGGTAACCGAATCTATATAATATTAAAGTGTCATTCTTAAATTGAAATAAAACTAATTTTAATACTGCAATATGTGTTTGACTAAAATACAAATATACTTCCTCGGCGCTACCAGGGTTCTATAACAGACAGCATAATTCTTGGTTATAAAGTAATTCTTTTAATTAAATATGAAACTAATTTTTTTACGTAATAACGATTTTCTTTTTCCATTATTGATCTCTAATTTTATTTCTTTGAATGTACGTCATAATGATATTATTTTTTAAACGTTAACCTCCAACTTAACTTTTTGTGTCCACTTCAATAATATCAAATTTTAATTATAAATTATAATTAGTTTATGTTAAAATGCTTAGTTTTTTCTAGCTGGCATAATTACCTGGGGACAAGTGATTTAATGTAATCATTTTATCACAAATCGGTGAATTGAAAAGTTTAGGTCAATTCATTGGCTACAATTTTCTCGCTGGAAGTTTGTTTGTAATCCAAAAATAAAAAATTCCTTTCTTAGTAACTTTTCCATGTCAGTCTGTGATAATTCTCAAATATTTTCAATTATTAAAATTCGAAATACCTGTTAAAATATAAGTTTTTTATACTGTTAGAATCCGTACTTTAGGTAGATTAATAATATGTAAGTTTTATTAATTTACTAAAGCTTTTCCGTCGAGTTACAACAGCGAGTAAACGACAGCGCGCACAAGGAGTCCACTGCTCTAGTCTTTGCAGTTATCAGCACAGTGACGTCAGAGTGAAACTGGCGGCACAGTGTCTAGATCAAAGAAACGGTTTAGCCCTTGTAAGAGCCCTGGGCGCTACACTGTTAACTGTAACTATTTGTTGAGTGGACTCATTTTTCTCGAAATTTAACGAAGATTACGAAAATCATATTTTAATTTGGATTGTCATTCAATTTATACGTATCATAATTTGTAACTGTATCATAAACTGTATACCTGCGCCACGCGGGTCAAAGTTGTGGGGACCGGGCGCTCGCGAGTGTGCTTGCGAGAGCGAGGGTCTGCTAATCTTAGGTGACAAGCGGAAAAGAATGGTCTATACTAACAATTTGAAGAGACAGATAATAATATTGGGTCTCGTGCCGGATGCGACCCGTGCCGCAAGTGAACCACCAATTTGTTATAGTGCCACTAGCGACCCAACATATCTAGACTAGTTTAGGTTAGGTCAGGTTACAACCGATTGTATATATAGTTATTTAAGTAATGATGAAGACACAAAGCTGATTTTTTTAAAGTAAGAATTAAATAAAAAGCAATAAAAAAATATGGATGCTTAAAGTCCAACCCCAAACCACTCCGTGGTAGCAGCTGGAAACTAGAGATAAGTTAATATATAGATCTCTAGGCTAATATGGGGCTCTGGCAGACTGTACATGTTTCTTAAAAGTGCATATTGTTTATAAACTAGGAGTAAATTAAGTTAAAACGACGCACCGCGTAAATTTTTTGTCGAACAATGGGTCGCATGGGGCACTGTAAGCTACTAGCAGAGTTGCTACAGCCACGATTTTTGCTGTTTCGCATCTGGCACGTAACCTAATTGTCTTTGCTACAATTGATTACTACAACTAATAAAAAGAGAGATAGGGAGATACTGTTCAAGTTCATCAGGTTGTTGACAGGTTGTGTTCATCAGTCGGGAGTAGCCTGTAATAATGGGTTGGGTTTTTGCTTTGCTACTATGTTCATTATCGTTGATTGCCTGGACTGGTTATAATGTTAACTTATTTTATAAATGTACTGCTCGCAGTTCTTTAGTTTTTCCTTTTTTCTGGTATTTTACGTTGTTTTGCCTATTTTACAGACATTATCAAACCGAAATACAATTTTTGTTGTATCTTACACTGGTTAATGCGCCTCAATGGGTGACGAAATGAAACACACGCACAACAGAGATATACAATAACAATCCACAACACAACTCATAGCTGGAACACTTAGAGTATTTTGTACACACTTGTGTTTGCGTACGTTTCTAGATCGATACTCTTTTCAATCAACGTGAATTAACCGGTGCAAGATAATATAAAACAAAAAATAATAAATCAAGTTTTATAATGCCTAACGATAACGAACCATAAAAAACTAACATAAAAAAGGAACAAACAATAAGACAGTAAGTTTATAAAATAAGTTAACATAGTTAATAGTCAGATGTTCAACTGCGCATCATCGATGTAATTGACTTTAAAATGTCGATTTATTTACAGATCATCAGCATAAAAATGAAGCATACTGTATTTTAGTAGCCTAAAGTAATTATGAACATCACCCCCTTCCAGACAAATACGATTTGACCCAATTTATGCTTTGATGAGAAAGCCCGATTTTCGTCAATTTAAAAAAAAAGCAATAAGGCACAGTCAAAATTATCAAAGGTTTTAGAGAAATCGAATAAAGATAATACTGTAGTCTCTCATCGCTAAACGTTCAGATTCACGTATAAGTGCTGTCGCAATTTATTGCCCGTCCAAAAGCCAGTCTGAAATGGACTAAGCAAATTATTACCTTCCAATATTTAATATTCGCTTTAAACATTTGGATAGGGTCTGTACTACCCCCCCAAAGATGTATTCTAAAGATGTATTGCACAGTTTTGTAAGGTAAGGTTGTGACTAGAGAAAAGGAGAAAGATACGAAGCGAAGGAGTGCAAGTTAGGCCTAGCCGAACAATATGGACAAGTTGGTAGAGAATAAAAGAAAGAGAATTGCAGGGCAATATGTGTAAAACTCAAATAGTACAAGATGTAGAAAAATAGAGTAGCAGACAAACCAAGAGGTTTAGGAACGAAGTACACAGTTAGATAGAGTACATGCAGACAGAGAACGCAAGGCAGTTAGATGTAAGAACAGCCGTACATTCAAATTGATTATAAACCCTACTGTATACTACAAACATATGCAGGATGTCTGTTTTAAATGGGCCACCATTTTTATCTTGTAAACTATAAATCTGACAGCAAACTTTAAATGGAGAACCTTTCCTTGTTTTTCGAGAAATGAAAAAGCTCTAATTTTTAAACGATTAGTCGTATCAAAAACACTAAGAACAAAAAGTCTTAAACTTGTAAAATCCAAAATAATCGTAAAATACATGATGTTATATAAGAAATCTGAAAATTGAGCGCCATATTGGAAAATGGTGGTTATTTACAAATATTTCAACTACATATTTTTAACTTCTCAAAAAACCAGGGAAGGTTACCCATTTAAAGATTTCTGTCTGATTTATGGTTTACAAGATACTCCTGGTGACCCATTTAAAAAGATACACTGTTTAATTGGACAGATAATTTTCCAAAAAGTTTTTTTACATTACACGTTAAATTGCATTCTAATATTCAAGAGTAAAACAAGCACGGGAACGGATTAAATATAATTATCTTTACTTTTAACACAGTAATTACACAAACCTATCCCCTTCTAATAAACAATATGAATTGCTCGACTGGAATCAAAATGAATTTATATTTGTAAAAATGCAGGACAGTACAAATGAAATAGATCGTCTTTTGCGTTTCTGATTGTTTAGTCAGCGGCAGTCTTCAAAGCAATTCCTTTTTACTTCACCAATTCTGAGAGCAATTTTCCAATGAAGTGTAAATATTTTGTCTATTGGATGGACATACTTTTATTTGATAAAAATATAAAGTTTTGTTTTATTTTTTGTGATATTGAAATAGCTTGGAATTGTTTTACTCAAGGTAGTGTTGCGTTCCTCTTTGTTGAAGGGTCTTCTGTTCATGGTGGAGGGAGAGGGTAGTTAGGTTTTACACAAAGTTCCTTCTACAGACATTTTAACCTATCAATATAGAATCCAGCACAATACAAATTATTGTTTTCAGAATGAATATGATTACTTTCAGAAACCAAGTTCAGACATTAGGAAAAGTTTGTATTGTGGGTAGGTCAAGTGCCCAGAAAGGTATTTAAGTCAGCTATGAACAGAACATGGCGAACGTAAAGTAAGTTTGGCAGGTTAGACCTTGCATATCTGTAACTTACCAAGAAGAAGAAGAGGAGTTCACTGAATGGTGAAAGTAAATGTATTACTAAACATAGTAAACAAACAGGTTATAGAATCGATATTGATGTGTACATTGGTAAAAATAAAATTTAAAGAAACATAAAACAAACAGGAATTGAAAGAGGATGTTTGAAGAAAGGTTGACGTGCTAAGAATAATTTGAATTTAATGTAGTTAGGGAATAGTTAGTTAACATCAAGAAAAAGTAGGTTTTGGTAAATAAAGGATGACGGTAAATATGAGACGGGATGTATGATGGAGGATTAGAGATTGGCGATAGTTGGAAAATTACGGGGCAGATCAAATATCAAAGCAGTTTGTGTAAGAAACTCAGTGCCCAAAAGAAATTGTAATTTTTGAGGAGTTTGGGGTTGTTCACCCTACAGATTTCAACTGCAATTACTTTTATCTTTTTCATCCGTTTCTTCTGTGAGAAATATGTTTCTGTTTCATATATTAAACCATAGGGCTATTATTGGAATGTAGTGTTGTTTTTTCAATCTTTTATAAGTTTTATAGTTTTGTAAAACTTTTACATTAATAAGTGAGAATGTAAATGTAATACAGAATAATTTGACCTGGGAATGGGGTGTTTAGGAGCTAATGATCATATTAAGGAAGACATTTTAGATCTGAACTAGATTTGTGTTGAAACTCAAATAAAAATTACAGAAGAGATAAATCAGATGTTAGAGTTGATGACTTGAAAGAGGAATATGAGGCACGGGTTATTTTAGTTACGATGATATGCATGACTAACAACGTCAATTTGACGATGCAGAAGAAGACGTAAGAAGTTAATGATTAAGGAAGAAGTTTTTGCTCTACAATAAGAAATTATTGTAAGCTGAATAAAAGAGTGTACCAGAATGAGAAATAAACTTTGTCCACTGTCAAAGGACAAGAAAACAACAATTGTTTACCCTGAGTGTAAGCAATAAATGTTTTTGAAAAGTTCTTGGAATGTGGAAAGTATAAAGTTGATTTAAAAAATGTTTCCCTAATGTTCGTAAGAAACGCTCACAAACTGGTAATTAAAATATTAATTATCAATCCATGTTATTTTAGTATAAATTTCATTAATAACTTACTATAATAAGTTGTATTTTAAGAGAAAAATTGACACTGAAAGTAAATTTATCCTAAACAGTGAGAAGTTAAATTTATTTTCTAGTAATTAATTTTCCAATATACAGTTTGCGTCACTAAAAAAGAAGTTTTAATTTCAAGGCCTATGTTAACTTTATCTTTTGGTTAAATAATTTTTGAATCGCCATAGCAGAGTAAAATAGTAAAATAATGTACAAGTTATTATATGCCGTCGGATGTGTTTATACACAATATTAATCAACAGCTGTTCAAAACACAAAATCCAAAAGCTGTACGTTCCTAAAGCAATGTGTTGTTACTGAAATGAAAGCAATTTTGTATCTATATCCATAAATATGTAGATTTATTTTACGAAACAATTTAAACAGCGCCACATTGTTTGCTGGGAACTTTGCTACGTTATTTTGTTACCTCCAAACATATTTTTGTAATTTTAGCCAACTGGCTACAAAAAGTTCCAAACGAATAGAAAATTTATAATTTTAAAAGAGAATATTTAATGTATAAACCAATACTTTCGCTTTAATAAAATAGGAGTTTAACTTTTCCCATCAAACTTTAATTTATTGGAAATATTTGTTGAGAAGAGTTTCTGCCTACTTTTTTAATATCAGTTAAAAAGAGTTTCTTGAACCGTTAGTTCAAAGTAAATAATAATCGATTCAAAACTAATTATTTGTATTATAAAATAGGGAGAATTCAGATAACAATAAGTTAATAACTTAATATTACACGCTTGCAAAATATGCAACGGTTTTATCTAAAAATTTTATTCCCAGGAATATAGCGAAGCAAACAATTCCCATGGGAAAACTGGCATACGAGAAAAAACGCATGAAAAGAGAGAAGCATGTAAAAAATCCAGGTGTAATCAGATGATGGCGTGCAATTAATCAATAAACAAATGAGTTTCAAACACGCTATAAAACAGGGACAGAGGAGAGAACAATCACGCGGTTAGAAAGAGATAATATTCTTTTTAACATATAATATATTAACATATATGTTACCTTAACATTCTTTCTGTGTAATTAACATTAACGTATACATATATGAAGACATTAACATGTGTATTAAGACATTAACAAAAGTTCTACGTCATAAATAAGTTTAATATAAATCTATTTTATTTCATTAAAACTCTATTGAACATGGCACCATATAAAATTAGTACAGTTGTAAGTAATTTAAATAATTAGTTATGGTGAAAATGATCTGAAGTTCTCAATAATCCAACAAGTCGAAAATCAACGAATATTCTAGCAACTACATTTCATTAAAATGATAAAAATTGCGTATAGTGTAAAGTGAAATAAATATCACTATCAGTTGAATTGGTGATTAAATTTATTAAAAGTTCCTGAAAAACGGAAATCTTGAAACCAACTGTGTAGCTTGTAATTTTCTATTTATGTTAAGACATATCACGAGGTCTTAACATAAATTAGCTGAAATAGGTTTTAATAGAATATCTACTAAGCAATTAAAGGAGCTGTATATCTAATTTATTAATCAATCAGTAATTTTATAAATTAATTTCAAGTTTATTAAAACTTTAAAATAATGTGCAACATAAACAAATTATTTCCTTAATTTGAAATATTACTATAACAGGATCCTAATGGACACATGACTAAGTGTTTGTAGAAGTTCTAACTTCATTAATTGAATAAACGTGTTATTATGTTAAAATTATTAGTCAAGTATGGAAGTGTGTGGTCTACATTTTTGATTGTGTACTAGATAACCAAGCAGATCCATTAAGAGGGTATATATTCACACAATTAAATAAGAATCGAAATAATACGTTCTAGATGAGATAGTTAATTTTGTATTAGATTGTTAAGTAAAATTTCCATAAAGAACCAAATTTATAAATATAATGTTGAGCAAACTGTATACCAAGTAAATTGCACAGTTTTCTTTAGCACCCTGTATTCTGAGTGAACAGCAAATAAATCCCAAAACTTAAAATTAAAAACAAATTACTAATGTTGTATAAATAGGTGAAAGTGACGAAATTTTGAAAACATTAAAGTAATGTTTTATGATAATTGTATTATAAGCTTTAATCAAATGTATAAAACATCAACGCAAGAGTTTAAGTCGGCTTCGAAATTTTTGAAAGCACAAATTTGGTGGAAGCCCCCAAAACTAAATTGAACCTCACATGGGAGAACATATAACGCACCATAAAAACTAAAAGTAGTTATGGAGTATATAACTGAAACAAACTAAACTTACTTACATGGTAGTCTTAAATACATTTGCATTAAAAAAAGGAAAGACGCGATTAACGTAACCGTTGACTACATAATAGTTAATAATTTGTTATTTAACCCCCAAACTGCAAGCAGATTTTGACATAGAAACTTGATTTATTCTTCTGATACTATACATACTTTCACTAATATGTAAAAATATATATCCATGGTGTCCTTTTTAAATGGGCCATCATTGGTATCTTGTAAATTATAAATTTGACAGCAAACTTTAAATGGGGAACCTTACCTTGTTTTTTGATAAGTACAAGAATATGTAAAATAGTTAAAATATTAGTAAATGACCGCCATTTTAGAATATGGCGGGCAAGTTTCGAATTTATTATGGATTACCATATATTTTATGAGTTATTTTAAGAATTTTTGTTCTTGGTGTTTTTTTTTTTTTGTTGATGAGACTAAACGTTTAAAAGTTAGAGGTCTTTAAAGTTTTAAAAATAAACTAACTGAGCGGAAGATTTTTTTGTACGGAAACGTTTTGAACCAATGGAAACGCTCTTACCACTAACAAAACGTTGTTTAGACAAACAAATAACTTTTACAAATCAACAAATACGGTTTTTGTTAATTGTTTAAAACCATAATTCATAGGAATTAACATACAGAGTGTCCATTTTCACTGTACCACCATTGGGATCCCCAAAAGTACAAGATGTACAGCAATATTTAAAAGTGGGACTTCATCTACTGTGACCATTAAAAATGTGAATTTAAAATTTCAAAATTTTCTACCATTTTTCAATATCTTGGACAACTTTCGAATATCTTATAGAACACCCTATATTGTAAAAAGATTTTGGCTTTTTATAAGCTATTTAATGACTGTTTTGTTGTTGTTGTTTTTATACCACTAAAAGTTAGAGAGGTATACAATTTTAAAAACACCCTAATGGCGCAAGATAGACTTAAAATCGTAAAGAAAAAAGTCTGAAAATAGCTTTAATCCTAAAATCACTATAAAATACAGAGGGTTCCATTAAAAATTCGAAAGTTGTCCGCCATATTTTAAAATAAGAGCGTTTTTATTGGTTCAAAACGTTTCCATACAAAAATATCTCTCGCTCAGTTAGGGTGTTTTAAAACTTTACATCCCTCTAACTTTTAAACGGTTAGTGGCATAAAAAAGTCTTAAAATAAATTATAAAATCTAAAATCATCATAAAATATAGGGTGTTCCATAAAAAGTTTTTTAACTACATATCTTTTTATTTCTCAAAAACATGGAAAGGTTCCCTATTTAAAGTTTGCTGTCAGATTTATAGTTTACAAGATACCGATGGTGGACCATTTAAAAAATACACTCTGTGTAATACAAAACACAAATAAATAAATTAATGAGTATAAAAGCAAATTGAAAATAAAAAGTACATTGTATGTATACTTATTTATATTTAATAATTGCAATTTTACTTTCTCACTATACTATAGTATAGAGAAAGTATAGTGATCGCAAAAAAATCGTTGTTGAGATTTTTGTGGACGTATCCGTTTTGGGACAACCTGAGTTAAAAAAAGTGGTTTTTACAAAATGTCTGTCTGTATGTATACAAAGCTAGAGAGAAAACTATTCTATCGATTTCGAAAAAATTTGCACCAAACATGTCAATTTGGCCTGTATAGATGCACGAAAAAAGGTTTCGAAATTTTTTTAAAAACAACCCCTTTTTTGACAAAAAAAAATCAGTTATTATTTTTTTTATAAAAAAACTGCTTTAACAATTTTGATAAAATTTGGCTTTTTGTAGTCCTTAATATACCCTACCAAATGCAAAATCGCATCTTTCTAAAAATTCCCGTTTAGCTAATAATAGTAACTGATTTTTGGGTTTTTTTGGCTCAATACGGGGCTGTTTTTCAAAAATTTTCAAAACCTTCTTTCCTGCATCTATACTGGCCTAATTGACGTGTTTGGTGCACATTTGTTCGAAATCGATCAAATAGTTTTCTCTCTAGATAATAACAATAATATCTCCTACTTTAACCTCTCCTACCTCTCCTACAATTATGAAGTCGCAGTGAATCTGTTTAAACATTTAAATACGTTTGTGACCACTTCCTGGTACCGTTTATTAAATATGTTATTAATATTTTCAGTTTCTTCTAGTGTATATGGAATATCTTGGTAAAAATATGAGGTAACTAAAATACATAAATTCACTCTTAGTTAATTTATGTATGCCAAACCCAACACGTTGATGTAAAGTAGTTCTTGAAGATGTATAAAACGCACCGACGAATATAGTAATTAAGGCAAAGCTATGATTGTAAGAAGATTATACTAAACCCAATCCTCTAGGATTTGAATTTGTAAAAAGTTTAAACCTTTTATATTCTTCCATTTAAATAACTAATAATATGATTTACAATTTATTTAATCCATTACGCTAAAATATATTTCTACCAAGTTTTTGAAATGTTGGTGTTTATGTAAGCTCCGTTGATTAACCTAAGCCTTATTTAGTACATTGTTAACTAGAATGAAATGTTTAAATCCTATAATCGCATGATCGCTTCGTGATAATTGTGTAACTGCTGATTGCATTTTGATCAGGGAAACTCGATATGTTTATACCGGCAAAAGCCATCATTAATTAATTTGTGTGCATATAAATAGATTATATTATTTTCACAATCGCATTAATTATTTAATCTGTAGAAATTTCAAAAACAACTTTTACAAATTATTTCGAATAGAACAATGTTTTGCGTTGTACATACATTGTGACGTCATTATCCTTAAAGGCAATGCTTAAATAGACAATACATTCTACTTTGGCTCGCATTCAACTGCCGAAGTATTGAAATCTTGCGAAAATTCTGAAAATGTTACGTGTCTGTATGTGAGTCTGTCTATCTGTGCACACGATATATGCATTCACAGATGACGTAGAAAACATCTCGTGGTGCCAAAATCTTCGTAATTTTATTGCGGAGAGTTGAAAAGCTTCTAGCGTGACAGCAACGTGACGTGCGTGATAAAAACGTCACATTTTTATTATTTGAAAAAACACGAGCTTAAGTCTCGAATAAGTGTTGCATCTTTTCATCTTGTTATAAAAAACAATTATGAGAGTGGATGTGTTACGTTTGTATTACCAAAAGCCAAATTTTTATTAATGCAGAAATACACGAGTAAATATTTATCATAAATGCTTACATTTAAGTTTATAACATTCCATAATATTACATCGTGATTTTTTTTAATGCTACGCAGAATTCACATTCAGGGTGACACTTCATACAGCATTATATTTTGTAGAAATGGGTCATCATTGATAACGTTTAATCTATTAATTTGAGGAAACACTTCTAATGGGAACCTCCATAATTTTCAAATATTTGGTAGGAACAAAATATTTTTTAATGTTCTGAAAACAGAATTAGTTATCTTCTACTTATCTTCTTTTGATTTGATTGTGGTTTATTGTAAAATGAACATATACACACAACTAATAATTGTTAAAGAGGTAGTGTATGTGCAAGAAAGAAATGCATTTATAAAAACAAATAAGAACAAAATTTAATTATTTTCATCAAAAGTTAAGAAATTACTGTGACGTAAGCAATACCCCGTTCCTCTTCCTGTCCTAACTCGCAAACGGGAAGCTGGAGTACCTTGTTGTCAAAATACCTTGATAGTTAGGTTCAATTTTGTTGAATTATTACAGCTGACGGAAGCAATACCCCGTTCCTCTTCCTGTCCTAGCTCGCAAACAGGAAGCTGGAGTACCTTGTTGTCAAAATACCTTGATAGTTAGGTTCAATTTTGTTGAATTATTACAGCTGACGGAAG
>JAGFPH010001181.1:24322-70074 GCA_018207615.1 Philaenus spumarius
CGGTTAAAAGGAAAATGTTTTAATATTAATTCCCGATACTATAAAACCAATAAAAAGAGCAATTTAATTAAATCGGAGGTAATTAAATCCGACGAAATCGAGGCAACGAATACTAAACTCAAAACAAATAAAGTAAATATTAATCAAAATAGTATGAACGAGTTAGTAAACAAAGCTGAAATCGTTAATGGACCGGAAGTAGGTGAGACAGGCATTAATGATGTAATGGAAGGGAAATGCGGCAGCAGTCAAGACAGGAAGCCGGAGACAACAGCTAGGAAAAACAATAAGGTTAGGATACAAAACGAAGAGAGGTTGAATAAGATGATATCGAGGGAGGTGTCAGTTCAACGAAGGAAGGGGCAGAAAGCCAAACAAAATATCGTACCGAAGATGCTATCAAAAGAAGCCAAGGACGAGATTCCGCGTGATAGGGCATTAAAAAGGATTAATGTTCCAATTAATGTTAGGTATAATGGTGAAAAGATTCCAATTACCAACAAAGCGTCGCGGCGCAATCAATGTATCCATAACTGTGAATATTCTAGTAAACGTTGTAATCCAAATAAGGCGAAGTCAAGCACTACACTACACTGCAATTTTTCCGACCACTCGATGAAAAATAAAAATAATAAAAAATATAAAAATAAGAAACCAAAATGTAAAGAATTACTATCTGTAGGAGGAGCAGAAACACGTAACCAAAATCTACCGTTAAATATGCGTGGAAAAATATCGAAAGTTAGATTTAAAAACACTGCTACTTCTGATGTAAATAAGACCAAATTAAGTAGGAAACACGTTAGGTACAAAGTGGAAGTAGGCCTAATGGAAAATCAGCTGTGTGGTCTTAGACAAGGAGGGGAGACGGTAACCCGAGCAAAAGGGCAAGTAGCGGTTCCAAGGAAGAAATGCAATAAGATAACTTTGACAAAGGAGTATAGTCATGGTACTATACTAACGGAACAACAAGAAGGCTTACTGCAGAAATTAATAGAAAAATATAATACAGTTTTTTCTGAATTGCCGGGACTTTGTAAATATTACGTTCATGAGTTAAAGGTTAATGCAACAGACACCTTTGTGAAGCGTAATTACCCAATTCCCATAAATAACGAAAACAGCGTAAGACAGGAAGACCAACGGAGAGTGCGAATCCAACAAATAAGGATGAATCCAGGTTTTACACAGTTATTACAGGATTGGAGAAACAGACAGATGGCAAACCCTGAATGCTTAGAAATAATACAGGATATTGTAAATAAAGTAGATTATAGAATTGGAAATAATGTATTATGTAAATTTGTAAATGGAATATTGAAAATTGTAGTACCAGAGAACACGGTAAAAGAATTCATAAAACAAGTGCACGAAATGTACGGTCACGCAGGAAGAAATAAGATATATAACATGATTAAAAATAGGTGGCATTTTAAATATATGAACAATCGAATTATGGAAGAGATTAGAAAGTGCGATATTTGTCAAAGAGCGAAATACCCGAACCAATATTTAATAGGTCAAAGTAGGCCAATCATAACAAATAATATAGGCCGAGTAGTGGCGATTGATTTCTTAGGACCACTACCAAGAGGTTTAGGAAATGTACAACATATATTAGTGGTAGTGGATATTTTCTCTAAATATGTAAAACTTTACACAGTAAGAAATCCTACGACCGAAAATAGTATAGATAAAATGAGGCAGTACTTTGCAGAAGTTGGTAAACCCGAAAGTATCCTAACAGATTATGGCAAGGCGTTTACTTCAGGGAATTGGAAGGAGTGGATCCAGGAAGAAAGAGTTCGGCATGTACTAATCCCTATAAGACATCCACAAGTAAATCTGGCGGAGAGGGTGAACCGAGAAATTGTGCGAATGCTTAGAACATATTGCTACAACCGACAGGCAAATTGGAAACAATACCTAGAATATATACAGGATGTTCTAAACACAACGCCACACGACACCACAGGATACACCCCTCAGGAAATACAGTTTGGCCAGGAGGCGAGGTACGTGTGGGATGAAGTCTTCCCGAGGGAACAACCAAATCCAAGAGAAGAAACGGTACGCGAAAAACACCAGAAGTGCCAGGCCAGGATCATAAGGGCCGGAAACCAACGAGCTGCTAAACAAAGCCATGGTCGCAGATTTACAAACTTCAATGTGGGGGATTTAGTGTTAGTAACACAGAACACTAGCATTATGGCGAGTAAATTTAAAGGCGAGACCAGGAAACTGTTTCTTTTATACACAGGACCTTTCCGAATAAATGAAAGAGTAGGAAATAAAACCTATATTATAGAAGACCGGGTTACAGGAAGAATAAAGGGAAAATACGATGTTCGAGATCTCAAACCATATATTCAATAAGTTAAGTTGTCATCCAAAAATAAAATAACACTGTAAATATTATTGTTTTGAAGAAAAGGTAGGCCTAATGCATAAAGTGATTAGCCATACTGGGGAATCCCAAATGTAAATATTTTGATTGTATGTAAACACAAGCGGTGCGATGAGATTGTAAAGGGCAGAGAACAAATTAGCCAGGAGGGGATGTTTGAAAACAGCTGAGCGGAAACAAGATCAAGGTCAGGCAGTGGGGAGAGAGAACAGTACGCTGCAATGAATGAAGTAGGCCTAAATAAATAACTGGACTCATTGATAGAGGCAGGGTAAGGCCTAAGCACTTTTCGGTTACACGCAAAGGCATTGCTTGTTGTTTTAAAGTAAATTGTGAGTACAGATCCAGGAAGAAAACGTTTGATTGAAACCTACAAACAAAACAGGAGCCTGGAATGTCCTAATATACGAGTAAGGGGTATATAGGGGTTGCATATTACTTGGAAAAAAGTTAATTATGCGTAAAATTAGTTAGGAGAGTCTAAGTAGTTAAGATTCTGGAAGGAAGAAAGTAAGCTTAACCTAGGAATCATTTAAGGAAAGAAAACTGTAATGGAAAATTATAAAGAAGGATACTAGGGAAAAGCAAAGGAAAACTATTTAGTACACTTTAAAAAGAAAATAAAAAAGAAAAAAAAAAACTCTCAATTATTATAGTTGAAGCCACTTAGGCAAATAAATAAAAAATTGTCAAAACATAAAGGGTAAAATAATGTAAAACGTATAAAACGCGGATTATGAAAATTCGGGAAGTATGAATGCGGGGAAATAACAGTAGTATGAAAGCGTAACCCAGTAAAATATTGTTAGTTTGTTATCAGGCAAATTAAAATGTGTCCCTGTATTTATATGAGTAGTGTACAGCATAAACATGTGTTTTCAGTGGAAATAAACTCATCCAGTGAGCATTTCAAAAGGAAATGTATACCATGGTATATTGTGTAAATGTAATTTCAGATTATGGAGAATAAGAAGAACAATGAAAAGTATAGTATGAAATGTATAAAAATATTATAAATGTGTGATATGTAAATTGTTAGATTAGGAAGGCAGAACTAGATATAAGAATGTAATAAGATATAAGGAAAATGAAAAAGGAATGATATTATATTTAGAAGGTTTCAATATCTTGGGTTTTTGGCGGAGCCGATCAAACCAGATATCTTAAGAGGGGTAGCTTACAACGGACAAAACTCGTTGTAGGACTTGATTTTAAATTTGCAATTAATTTTGTAAATTTGAATAATATGGACTTGCAGTGAGTTAAAGCCAAATGTAGGTCACGAGATCAGCATGTATACGCGGGCGGTCTGTTATCGGGTAGAATTAAACTTTTGGACCCTGCCTGTCTGAAAAGGATTGGGAACTTATAAAAATTACTTAAAAGATTCCTACGGGAAGCCAAAATCCAAGATTTGAATAAAAAATAAAAATCTTCGGGAAATGCATTGCGCTAACGGCGGGTGTATTTACTGCAAGATTAGATATTAAAAAATCATAAAGTTACGTAAGATACGAGCTTTCAAAGAATGAGAAAATTTTCAAAATTCCTCTAATTTAAGAAAGAAAAGGTTTTTTAGGCTTTTCTTAAAAAGGCCTAAAATAAAGGTGAAATAAGTTTTAGCGAAATTTTGTCATATAAAAAAGTTAATGGTAATTTATAAAGTTTAAAGGATAAAAAAGTAGGTTAAAAATAAAGTTTTTTAAATTCTAACTAAAACAAGTTTTAGTATTGATAAATGTAATTTATAATGTAAAAGAAAAACTAGGAAATTTATGAAAGGAAAAAGGTGATAGATTTTGCACCTTTACAGCTAATTAAAAATTTAAACTCAAACTTTTAACAATGCAAAATAGTAAATAGTATGTAAATGAAGTAGTTATGTAAAAATAATCCAGTATTTGAAATATGTTTCGGGAGTAAAGTAAAACCCTAGTTTGTGAAAAATCGTTGAAGTCCCTAACCTCACAGCAAGACAACCAGAAGCAGAAATGAGATGAAAATCCGGCTAGTGAATGAAAACTAATGGATAAGAAAAGTGGAAAAAGAAAAACCGAAAGAAGTGTAAAATTAAGACTTTTCCGGGAAAAATCGCCGCGGAAAAACGCGCGCGGGTCGTGTACGCGAACCAGGAGTCGTACGAACGTCACTCGAGTTCGTGTGGAAAGGTAACAACGAGCTGAGGAAAATGATGTCAGTTTCAGGAAAATCGGATAAACCCTGGAAGAGTTACATGGAAAAAGGATTTCCATAGCACAAAACTAAGGGAAGCCAGATAAGAACGCAAGACAGTAGAGGGGAGGTCCAAAGACGAGACTGATGGAAGGAGAACAGGGTGACCAGTTTACGAAAAGGGGCGTACTCAAAGAAAAAATAGGAACTTAATTAAAACAAAGGCTAAATCATGTTACAAAATTATGAAAAAATTATAATAAAATTCAGGATGAAAAGTTACGTAGACTAGTAGTTTGAAATTGGCGAAAAAATGGATTTTAAAGCATTATGGAAATACAGTGGTAGAAAGCTTAGGTTGGCAATGAAATAGTGCCGAAAAACCTTATATAAACGATTGCTCGGGGAAACTCGGGAGGCTTATTATTTCTTCGACGTAACATAACGCATCGGGACTTATTACTTTTACGATGTAAGTTAACGCATCGAGAGCAGATACTTGTTTTTTATAAAATACTTTAGCGTGCTCGAAGCTGAGTATTTTCTTCGTCAAACTTTAAATTTTTATAACAAGTAAGAAGATACGTCATTGCGGTTATCATCTGGGATGCAGCAATAGACACCGCATTAACTCTACAAGAACTTCAGTGGCAACTTAGTCTATACAAGTTGGCCTAACTTGGGATTTTCTGGAGGAAAAACATAGCCTACAGGACAGCTGATACATGGAGTGATTCGTATAGCTTCCAGACAGGACTCCAGGACACCACCAGGCGACCACTAGGATATGCAACTGTAGCTACGAGGGAATAGACGAACCGGGATAGCAGACACGGCATCACCACATCCATCTTTAAGAAGCCATCCATCATACATCCAGACAACCCTACAGGACTCCACCTTCACCCACAAGACAACTCTATCAGCACGCAGAACATCTGTAGCTTGTCATCACTAGACAGCGTTCGCGGATTTCACCACAACGTCGCGACGCCTGGACAAGTGTGAAAAGGTCGGTAGAAGCGTAAAATACGTTAGTCCCTATTAAATTGCCTGAAGTAAATTCAAATAAATTTATTTTAAATACTGGGTTACTTAGGATGTTAGATTAAGAAATATTTGTAATTAATTAAAGAAGTAAATTCACTAAATCGTAAATTCAAATTTAATTTAAAGTATAAATTAAATTCAATTGAATAATAAAATATTAAAATAAATTATAATAAATTAAGAGATTAGTTCTGCCTTATAGTTTTAAAAAGTTATTATTTTATTTGAGAAGAAAGTTATTATTTGGTTGTATTTGAAAAATATTAAATACAAGAATTTTGTTTTATGTTTAAA
Source organism: Philaenus spumarius (assembly GCA_018207615.1). Classification (NCBI taxonomy): domain Eukaryota; kingdom Metazoa; phylum Arthropoda; class Insecta; order Hemiptera; family Aphrophoridae; genus Philaenus; species Philaenus spumarius. Next base: position 30,246 of record JAGFPH010001181.1, read on the forward strand.
ATTAGAAAAAGGAAATTATTAAAATTTTATTTTGTTTTATAAAAGGTTATTATTTACAAAAACACCTAGTATTCAAATATCCCAATAGTTTATGAATTTTAGATTAAGAATTGATAAAGTGAAATTTCATAAAATAATTGCAAGCACAAATAAGCAATTTACAAGGTTAGTTCCAGTGTACTCACTCTTCAGAGGTTTACAAAAAGTAAAATTATTAACTTGTGTTCTTACTGAGCTAAAATTAAAAATAAATTACTGGAAGTATAAAGTAAAGTTTTTTGTCAGAATAGTCAGTGAACTGAATATTCGACACATAGTTATTTCACCTAGGCCAAACAAAGTGAGATTGCCTATAAGACTTCCAGTAGGTGGAAATAACTTATTCTCCAACGAAGAATTTTCTAAAAAGAGGATTCATTGTAGAATTGGCGCTGCCAGCGTGAAAAATAACGCGTTGCAGTTGTGGCCAAAACAAATTATTCTACAACTTAATTCTCGAACCATTCAAAACTAAGGTTATTCGTTGTAATATATATAAAAGCCAAATACCACTCACTGACTGAACACTTAAAAAGAATACAATTACGTTAAAAGGACTGAAAATACCAACCACCATGGTCAACGCCGTACGGGTCAGCTAGTTTTATATAATAACTAACTTGCATGGATAGACAAATCAAAGTTAAATGTATATTAACCAAGAAATATATTATGTACTATGTATTTCTTATGGGGATTTTTAGTAACTTTGACCCACCCCAAACCCTGCTAAAATTTCGAATTTTTTGAAAACCTTTCGTAACGAGCACCCGGGGCCCTAGAGGAAGCTACATACCAAATTGCATTCCAATCTGTTCGGTGGTTTTTCAGATTTCGTGATGAGTGAGTCAGTGAGTGGTAGGCCTATTTGGATTATACATATATATAGATGGACAATAATAATTATTCTGATTTAAATAAAAACCCCGAACAACAAAACAAGGAACAAAACAAAACTATACAACTAAATTATAAGTTATGTTTAATACGTTACCCTTATGTACATTTCGATGACATGGTCATAATCCTCAGTGAGTAGTGTTAAAACCCTCTGAGGATGATGACCATGTCGAAATGTACATACGTGTAACGTATTAAACATAACTTACAATTTAGTTGTTTAGTTATTGTTTTTGTTCCTTGTTTTGTGGTTCGGGGTTTTTCTTTAAATCAGTGTGATTTGTCGCCACAGTGCTATTTTATTTGTTTAGTAATAATTACATCTCAAAGAAGTACATGAAGTATTAAATGTTTTTTCTTTTTGAAATACGTTTCGTATTCTTGAAAAGGCTTGGATGAGTCTTTTTTTAAATATGTGTGAAGCCAAATTTAGCAAGTGATAAGTTCGACCGTCAAGCATTTTGTAAATAGAAGTAATAATGACTATATGCTTGAGTTTTGTGTTTGTATTACCAGTGTCTCATCTAATGGTTTTCTGTATTACATTTGTTCAGTTTTATTTTAAACTCTATTTCAGTTTATATTAAAAGGTCACCGGTGCTCTAGTAGAGCGAGTTGTAACTTTTTATTTCCAATAAAAGTTAAAAAGAATCGTTTAAATTAGTGACTGTTATGACTTTCTAACATTGCCTTTGCTATTCTACTGTAGATATTGCAGAGTAGTGGTCTGCAATGTTTGGATCTGAATGTATTTACATTTTAACTCATCTCGGCCCACTGCTGAAGTCGAAGAGGTTTTACAGCGAGCCTGGACACCGTCGCAGTCGTAAACTGTTTTACTGGCGACATCCCTATACGTACATCCAACACACCCCAAAACAATTATTTCAACCTCTTTAAAGACTGAAACCTTCTGCCACGTTTCAGTTTTCAAACACTTATTTTTATTTGTTTGCATAAACTAAAAACTTACCAACTACAAATGCTTAAGGAAATTTGTCTACTCACCTCATTATTCTACGATCTAACTATTAAACTGTAACACAAATTAAAACTATACAGATATTAAACAATATGTCAGTTAATATTTACGACTCTATTTCTAGAAAAAGAAACTTCTTTTATATACAAAATATAAAATGACACATTTTTTTTTGTAAACGTTTTTAATATAAACGTCCTGAGAATATTATTTAAATACACATTTCTAAGAAAAAAAACTATTTGGAAATAAAAATAAATCTTCGAAAATCTTATGACCAAAGAAGTAATAAAATCATGTTTAGGTGGCGTTTTTACCTTCCACTATCACTAGTTCAGATTGTTTGTATTTTAAATCTAAATTTTTCTTTAAAATTTTCTGAAAAACTACCAATGAAAAAATGTTAAATGAATACCGAAAAATTGAGTTTAGGATTAGTAAAATGCCCAAACACAGTGCAATATAGTAGGCCTAAACAACTTTACGCTAAACTTAAAGATAATAATTTCCCTATATATAAACACCACATTAAAGATTACAGTAAAATATAGCATAATATTTTATTTTAATAACTGGTTAAGAACAATAATTTGACAAATTAATGTTTCAGAACATAAATCGAAGAGTTAAATTTTGTAGTCGGTGCACTTATACCATTACGCCATTCAATTACAACAATTGTCAACAGGGAAATTTTCTATTTTATACTTTAATTAGTTAATAGCTAATCTGCAAAGACATCTATTGTGCAGCTATTTCTTCTGCTCTTGCTGACAATGACATGCAATTTGGTTTCTCTAAGTTTAGCATTAGATTAAGTTTACTAAAATACTCCATGTGTTGATTTAAACTTATTCGAGATTTATCTATACTGGTCTTGTTCGGATATGATGATGGTTATTATTAATGAAATGATTACTATTTAACAAATAAAAAGTACTGATCGGATATTTACAATTATTAATTTTATCTCGGCTTTATTTTGCATTCATAAAGCTTTAAGAAAATTTGTTAATATTATTAAACTATCTAATTAACTAGTTGATTTTGGTTTCTTCCGTGCATTTTACACAATTTTATATATTGGATCTTCTTTCTCAATTATAAACATAAATGCTTGCCCGTTTGTTATTTTTGTTTTCAGAATTGACCCCTTTCTACAACATACTTTTACTTTCTCACTATACTATAACTATAGCATAGAGAAAGTATATTGATCGCAAAAAAATCGGTGTTGAGATTTTTGTGGAAATATCAGTTTTGGGACCCCCTGAGTAAAAAAAGTGGTTTTTACAAAATGTCTGCCTGTATGTTTGTAGGTCTGTCTGTATGTATACAAATATAGAGAGGAAACTATTCGACCGATATCAAACAAATTTGCATCAAACATGTCAATTAGGTCTGTATAGATGCACGAAAAAGGTTTTGAACAATTTTGAAAAACAACCCCCTTTTTGGCCAAAAACTTCTAAAAAGCCAGTTATTATTTTTTATAAAAAAACGGCTCTAACGATTTTGATACAATTTGGCTTATTTGTAGCCCTTAATGAACCCTACTATATACAAAAAACAGCATCTTTCTAAAAAATCTCGTTTACTTAATAATAATAATAATAACTGATTGTTGGGGGGGGGGGGGGGTTTCAAAAAAATTCTAAACTTTTTTACTGCATCTATTAACAGGCCTAATTAACATGTTTGGTGCAAATTTGTTCGAAATCGATCGAACAGTTTTCTCTTTAGCTAGTAATAATAATAATATTTATTAGTTAATCTTCTACTTTAATGTATCCCCTCTCCTACTTGAATACAATTTTGAATCTGTTTAATAATTTAAATATGTTTGTGAGAATGTATGTGCCAGTTTCTGGTTCCGTTTATTTCCTTTCTTCTCACTCATTGTGCACAATTTCTTTTCTCCTTTTCATCTCAACTCATTATAAGAACTTTAAATTATTGTTTTTTGCAATGTACATACAAGTATTACTAAATGATATTTGCAATATATGAGTAAACTTTAATTTAGCTTGGAGTTTGATGAAATGAATTATCATTTAACTGGGGATCTCGAATAATTATTTGCAATATGATTTTGTATTTTTATTTACACTTTTATTAGCAGTTATTGCATTTTTTATTTACAAAATTCTAACATATTGTACGAAGGATTGTTTCCAAGGTTGTAAAAATATATTACTTTCGCATCGATGGTGGAAGATGACAACATACTTTATAATGGAGAAATATAGAGCAAAACTGGTCTTAAGTTTTCCCTTGCTTTCTGGATGTTTTGAAAGAAAGCTGTGTTTTCAGATGAATACTTAAAATCATGTCGAAAGTTTGAGTAAAGTTTAAAAATTAAATCAGTTTAAATCAGTAAAGTTTAGGGCAAAGAGTTGAAGATATTATAACTTTAATGATTAATGGGTTTACAAATCCGAGGGAGGTAAACCTAGACCCTTTTTATTAAAGATGACGAGAAGGAGCGTTTAAATGAAATGAATTTATCCTTGCTTTATAAACCTTGTACAATATAATACATGTGGAATTAAACATAAATATAAGACATTTTAAATAAAGTACCAAATTAAAAACACAATTAGGTACCTTCTATAGGAATCCTATAAAGAGGGTTACCTTTACTTCAAAAACCAAATAACATTTATTTTGTCAGAGTTGTTTAGTAACATTTAACATAAAAAATGAATTATAAGGGGTTTTACGGCAAACATTTTCTTTTTATATAAGCATTTTTTATAGAGCTAAACAACATTTTATTAGATGAAATAAACTTGGCTTAATCAAATTTTAAAACTGTTAAATAAATAATAATGTCGTTTGCATTTGCGGCTCTTCCTGTAGCGCATGCATCAAACGACTACACGACAGTTAACCACACTGACACTTCCACACACTGCCCAAAATACTGACACTTCCCCACAACCCTTGGACGCGGTTACCCGTTTAATGACTCAGAAATAATCTCGAATTACAGTTCCCCCCCCCCCCCCCCCTCTAAGGCTATAGGCTTCAGCGATCATCGTTACAGCCACACCAGTGACAATGCACCTTAACATAATACTCCTTTGGAGTGAAGAAAAGCGATCGGTCTATTAAAAGGGAACAGTAGTTGGTAGTTTACCAAAAATCCACTCCGAGCGCCACCAGTCTTTTTGCGGGCTGCCGAGACCGAGAGTGAGGAATGAATTGGAAGGTTTTTAATTTCGATGCTCCAGCCGAGCGGCGAATATATATGTTTCTCTCGCCAACACACACGAACAACTTTCTCTTTCACCCCCAGTAGATAATAATTATCGAAGTGTCAAAATTCTGTAGGACTATATAGCTCCAAGTTGGATTTTACCCCATAAGGATTAAATAGGCCGACAGATATAATTTAAGCCAAAAATAAAGTAATTCCGACTGCTTCCGCTTTGCATTTAACAAGATCCAATATTGCGATAAGGCTGCACAGACTCTTGAAATTGTCCATGATGGAAACAATACATTTAACGTAAAAACAATGATTAATGAAAGTTAAAATATTATGAGATTATTAAAAAAATAATTGTCTAAAATAAAGCAAACTCAACATCTCAGTTTGTGCTAATATAAAAACCGTATTTTTGTAAACTTTTATTGGTTCTAAAAAAATACTCAAATCATCAAGTTGAAAGCACAATGATTTATTTTTATAATTTCAATTATGACTGAAAAAACAAAATTACAATTACACAACTGCAAATTTAATGTCTATGTCAAACAAATTACACATTTCTACTAAACTAAAATATAACCCACTGTAATTCAGAAAATGTTATAAATGTTTATGGACATGATCGTTAAAATTCTTTTTAAAATATAAATTACATGTTAAGAATTTATATTTCAGTAGGCAAAACAAAGACATTCTATATTTACATTTAATTAAATACGAAATAAATCAATGAATACAACTTTAAAATATATACATTTTGAAAGTTTATAAATCATTGTAAATAGAAAGTAAGAAAGGCAATTTATATCTACAGCAAATTACATGCAAAACAAACAAATAATTTCTGCTTTAAAATACTTACATTAGTAAAAGTTGCTTGTCATTGCCAAAAGAAAGGCAATCTACGTTTACAGCAAATTACGTACAAAACAAACCAATAATTGCAGCTTTAAAATATTTTACATTACTATTTACATTACTAAAATGTAATCATTATTGGCAGAAGAAAGGCAATCTATATTTACAGCATATTACATAAAAACAAAAAACAAAATATTACTTCTCTTTAACAAATACATTTGTAAAAGTTAAATATTATTCGCAAAAGAAAGGCAATCTATATTTACATACTTTCTCCCCGTATCTGATAACATCTTTTACGTACTATGTGTATGGTTAGTTCATATCAAAGGAAAAATGTATAGTTAAAAACCGCATGTTTGTGAGAACAAGAAAAATTCCCCTTTTAAGGTTGCGTTCTATACAACCCATTGTTGTGCCGAATTAACATGGGCTCTTATGGAATAATAATGCGCGCGGACGTTTAAGTGGTCAAAAGTACTCCTTTTCCTAAATGGTCAAAACTACGGTTCAGTATAGCTTTTGTTTTAGAAAGAAGAAAATTTCCCTGAATAAACCCAGACAGTCTCAAATTTATATAAGCTGTGAAATATTAAAACTTTTTTTTCGGGAATAGACAAACCAGTAATAAGAAACAGTTGAAAATATTAACTCGCTGAATATATTTAGAAATAATATAGGCCTATACCTAAATAAAATTATCATTTAATTTAGCTATGTTAGCTTTTAGCCGATTTATAATTACGCCTACTATGATTTTAAACGCATTGTTATATTTTAGCCTTAATCCAGTCATATTTTACTTATAATAGATGATCGTAAGGCTACACTGGATAAACCATTACAAACCAATATTTTTTAAACTTTTGATTTGTTTAAACATTGTTAAGCAAATAAAAAGTATACAATATTAGCCTAGTCGGTGTAGGCAATTACTACAGTAGTCATTGGTGTAGGTTACAACTAACAGTAATTTGCAATACGGCTGATTTTGTTTTTATAAGTACCTTAATAGGCCAGTCGGTAAAGGTCAATTTAGACCAAAAGTACCAGTAATTTGCAATACGGCTGATTTTTTTTTTATAAGTACATTGAAGTATGTAGATTAACATAAAAAAAAGTTTACCAGTCTATCGATTTCCTAAAGTCGAAAAAAAATCGATTATCATTTTTTTTCGATTATCCTTAATATTTCGAGCTGGGATGAAGATAGAGGAAAATAAAAAATACCACCGTATAGGGGAGGTATTTTTCAACAAAAAAGGTCATATGTATTTATTCCGTCCGAGCAATGGTTTGTCTGGAAAAAATTCGATAATGCAGGTATGTATTTTGCAGCAGGGGAAATCACTAAAAGGGGACATCTTATTCATATATGAAGCTTTGGCTCATTCTAAATTGGCCGAATTTTAATATATCGAATTGAAACTTGACATAGGAGTTAAAATATATATTTTAAACATTTATGCTGAGTCTCAGCTTGTTATCTTGAAAATGACCCGATCTAGGAGTCGATTTCGATTATCGATTTTAGGAGTACCGGACCCACAAACTAATTTCAGTCTATTCCAGTTTCGTCAATTTTTGGAATATGAACACCAAATTTGTTTTACAAGTTGAGTACACCAGTATAAATATTCTTAGTAAGTATGAACGATTTTTTTCTTGTTATTTTTAAAAACGAGGCGCTTGAAAATAGTCTTCTGTTTTACCTATCTCGTTTTAACTATAACACTTTTGGATTCAACGACTCCATTTTCGACATTTTTGAACATATCGATTTAAAAATTGGTACAGAAGTTAAAAATACAATAATTGTTTTTTGCTATACTTATTTTAAAAACTATATTTAAAAGAATGACTAATCTGCAGCTGATCAACTCAAGCGTTTTGATGAAAAATCTAAAAAGGTCTAAAATTATACTTTTTTAATTTACTTGTGCTTTCAAAAGTAAATAATGAAAAATTTTTATACTCCTTGAACTTGTTTGAATATATATATTTAACTTGTAAAAAAACTTTCAGGTTGATATTTTGAAAATTTTCTAAACTGGAGCTGTTTAAAATGAATTGGTGGGTCCGGTATTCCTAAAATCGAGAAACCCATTAATAAGTCAAGTGGCTCTAGATCGGGTAATTTTTAAGATAACAAGCTGAGACTCAGCATAAATGTTTAAAATATGTATTTTAACTCCTATGTCAAGTTTCAATTCGATATATTAAAATTCGGCCAATTTAGAATGAGCCAACGCTTCTTTTTTATAAAGTAATTCTTTTAATTAAATATGAAACTAATTTTTAAACGTTAACCTCCAACTTAACTTTTTGTGTCCACTACAATAATATAAAATTTTAATTATACATTATAATTAGTTTATGTTATAATAAAATGCTTACTTTTTTTCTAGCTGGAATAATTAAATGGGGACAAGTGATTTACTATATTACGTTAAAATAACAATATGTACATAAACGTTATTCCCGTATCAAACAACTGTACTTCAGGAGTGGCGGCAAGTCAACTCCTCGCGCTCATTTAAAAAACGATTTCATAATGATGTAATACTTTTATCACAAATCGGTGAATTGGATAGTTTAGATCAATTCATTGGCTATAAATTTCCCGCTGGAAGTTTGTTTATAAGCCAAAAATAAAAAAATGCCTCGCTTCAATAATATCAAATTTTAATTATAAATTATAATTAGTTTATGTTAAAATAAAATGCTTAGTTTTTTCTAGCTGGCATAATTACCTGGGGACAAGTGATTTGATGTAATAATTTTATCACAAATCGGTGAATTGAAAAGTTTAGGTCAACTCATTGGCTACCATTTTCTCGCTGGAAGTTTGTTTGTAATCCAAAAATAAAAAATCCCTTTCTTAGTAACTTTTCCATGTCAATCAGTGATAATTCTCAAATATTTTCAATTATTAAAATTCGAAATACCTGTTAAAATAAAACTTTTTTATACTGTTAGAATCCTTAGTTTATGTAGATTAAGAATATCTAAATTTTATTTTACTGAAGCTTTTCCGTCGAGTTACAACAGCGAGTTAACGACTGCGCGCACAAGGAGTCCACTGCTCTAGAATTGCAGTTACCAGCACAGTGACGTCAGAGTGAAACTGGCGGCACAGTGCCGAGATCAAAGAAACGGTTTAGCCCTTGTTATAGAGCCCTGGAGATTTTAGTTATACTACTGTCAACCAGTTAGGACTAGGGTGAGTACAGTGTTTCTAAAGGAAATGAAAATTAACTAAGAATTATATAAGATCTGTTACCGTAAGCAAAAATGCAACTTAAGGTTTGAAAAGTTGGATAGATTCAAAGATACAGGCTGGATAGATACATCTGGATAGATAGCTGGACAGATACTCGTTTTCGGGAGGTGATTTCCAAATAAATATTATTGTTGTACCCACAAACTCTTCAGATAAAGTGTTTCTCAACGTCGGCAAAGCCAGAGTAGAATCTTCGTAACGTTTAAGTTTTTCAAACACTTACATACTCTGGGCATTAATCCAAAATAGTTCGAAATGAAAATCAAACAATACAAACTCAGATCTACTTTGTAGCGGAAACACTTGCGCACTACCGATCATTAGTTCTTTAGGAACTTTAAAAGAGGTAATTGACCTATCCACCTAAATTAGGAACCAAAGATCCAACTTACTTGACAGGAATTATACCAAATGTCTTTTGAGCCGAGATATAGTTTTAAGCATAAGCCCTACTTCTATTTTTAGCGAATTTCCATAGGAAAAATGAGCTATTGCAGTGGCCCTTATGGTAAGACCCAAGGTCAGGAGTAGCAAATGAGCACCGATCATGGTCCCCAGAACACGTTTGGGGGTCATTAAAAATCATATATATATATATATATATATATATGTTTGTGTTCGCATTCTAGCGGCCGCATTTTAAGTCCGATTTGGTACAAATTTGGTACACATGTTGAATGTCAACGTCGCTCGGACGAGTTCGTTATCAAACAAAAATCCAACAACCGGAAGCACGTTTTTTGGCCGGAAGTAACTATTTTTTTAGATTTTTCCTACTAGAATGATTTTTTTTAGAGTTTTTTCTACAAATATAAATGTAGGAAGCAATGCTTTGTGTGTTGAAGATGTCCACAGTATTCGGAATGGCGTGCGAACCAATTTGCAGCTATTCAGCACCGTCGTGAATAGACCTATTTCGCTATAAACTTAATTTTGGAAATTTGCTCAACTCACGTCGGCGGTTCACCTGCGTGGTCGAATTATTATATTTGTTAAACAATGATTTTTGCCATGCATGCTTTAATTTAATAATGCTTACCTCTCAAAATTGGGGAGCAAACATTTCAAATACTGAGATTTCGCTAAGTTTGTAGTGGAAATTAAGAGAACAACAGCGTAAGTAGTAACGTGAAACGTATAACAAATAGTCTGAAATAGTCGATTAAGAATTTAATTTTATAGCATGCCAATTTTAATTGGGGTTAGCGCCAAGACAAACGGCTTCCTGCGAATAAACTCATCTCCCCACCGCCATCATGGAATCAAAATTTATCGGAAACCAAGCATAACATTTAACACTGCATCGTAAATACACTCGTCTCGTCTATTTCCTGTCTGCAATATTCCCTTAATCATTTTACAATATTGAAACAAGGAAATTTTTGTATTAGTCAAAACAAACGTTTGATTAAATTTCAAACCTTGATTCCTGGTATTTTTGATATCAGCTTAAATAAATTTGTTTAAAGAAAACTTAACTACTTATTGCAAAATTGAAAAACGTATTATATCAGTTATATTTTTACATACTTACATTTACCATGTAGAATTATCGATATTCTGAATCAAACGACAAATCAATAAAAAAAGGCTGAAATAAACTGTACATCGGTGACTCACGAACACAGTAAAACCATGATGAAAAAAATGTGTGCGGTTGTGGGATCCCCGCCAGGAATGAAGTTCACCACGCCTTTTCCTCAAATATTAGGGCAAAAAATGTACAGAAAACATAAATTATGTGTTTATGTTGACGTTAAGGCAGTTGAAACAAATTAAACACTAACCCACTAATTTTAGGTTAGGCCTAGACTGATGAACTAATATTTTATGTCTATTGAATGTATTTTCAATGAATAGACATTTAACTGTATTTATCATCTTAGCTTTGAGGTTATAATTAATTCTACACCTTTATTATAATAACATTAAACGCATGGAAACAGTAAATACTTGTACAAAAGACAAACGAATAATAAACGGCAATTGAAAGATTAAAAATATATCATTCGAAACGTACTGTGTCATAAATGTACACAAAACATAAATTATGTGTGTATATTGCCGTTAAGGCAGGTAAAATAAATAAAACGTACACACAATAAATAATGTTAGGCAACCAACATTTACTGATGAACCAACATTTAATTTTTATTGAATGTTTTTACAATTAAAAATGTTTACCATCTTAGCTTTACGGTTATAATTAATTCTACACCTTTATTACAATATCATTAAACGTATGGAAACAGTAATTCTTGTGTCAAAATATAAAATTATACCAACTTACTTTTCTAAGTTAATTACACATACTTTCCATTTCTTGAATCTACATTACAAAATTACATTAGTCAGATAATTTAACTCACTTTTAATTGTTAATACCAGGGCTTGACGATAATATCCGAACTACGCCGGAAAGAACAGAACGTCTCCTAACTTAAGTTATTTGTGAACCAAAGTACATGTTTCTTGAATGTATTTACATTAATTACCACATAAACCAATTCGATAACGGGTTTTTGTTACGCGTTACATTTTCTATTTGTCAACTCTAATCGCAAGCCGCGTAAAGGAACTTCGTTAAAAAAAATCTATCCACATGGTTTTGTTGTTCAATAACTTTAATGCCGATTTTGTTATATATAGAACAGCAATTAAAGTAAAATGTATATAATAATGTATAAAATAAAATATATATACAAATATGATTCGAGTCGTTCTTCCAATCAAGTTAATAAACACTTGGTTTAAGTTTAAGTTAAATGAAAAGAAAGTTATTACTTGGTGTAACAGACCAACTGTACAAAGTGTATAATTTGGTTTATTATTTGATTTATTATCAGTGAACTAAACACATTTAACGTCGAGTGTTCTTTAATTTAATTTCACACCTGCTGTGAATTGCTATTTGAAATTATCTAGATATGTACTTAATTAAGGTTTGTAAAAAATTTATAAAAGTTAATATGTCTCAAACGTTGGAGGTTTAGAGTACAATTAGTAAATCAATTTTGAAATATCCTCGAAAACCATGCCTATTAACAAAATTTTCTTTTTTAGCCTTGCGGTTAGAAAAAAATAGATGCTTTTTTGTGAAACTGTGTGGATTCAGGCAAAATAAAAATCTTTAAACCAAGCATGTAAAAACAAAATTAAAGATTTTCAAAGTAGTCGGGTTTGCTTTGAAACTTTGTAACAATTTAAGCGCTATTAATGCCAAGAAACAAAGTTTGGAATTTTAGAGGAGTGTTTGTACGAAGAGACATATTTTGTTGTTTTATAGCTGTAAATTGTTTTGTCTATAAATTTCAAACATAAAAGGAAAAGGTTGAAATATTGATGACGGGAAATTAATGAGAAGCATGTATACAGTGTTGAACGTAGGAAGTTACCCTATTAATTACACCGTGGCGTGAACAACGGCTGACAAAGTATTTCGAGAGCCAGATTTATATGCAGCTTTGAAATTTAGTACAGTGGTATTGATTTTGCATTAAGACTGTATACACATTTTTATTTTCTATGATAATTTTTATTTTTACTTGGATCATACAAAGAGTCTAAGATTGTAAACATTTATAAACATTAAAATGTTGTCGTCATCCACTAGTTCCAACATTTTTAGACCGATTACACAAAATTCCTTCTGCCTTCGTGATCATCGTTGACAGCCCCTTAATCGGAAGAAAAAAATCTCTTATACATATGTTCCTTCCTTAAGGAAAACAATTAAATAGAAGTCTGAGGATGACTGGAGAGGTGTGTAAGAAGCTCGTAGTATAAAGAAAGTCGCAGTTTGGTTGTCCGGTTATAGTGCGATCATATCATACAAAATCAATTAATTACCAACATAACTTCTTGGCGTCGTAGAAAAATGTTGTCAATATTTTCTTTAAGTGATTTGTCCCTTCTAGCTTTCTTCGTTACCTGAGTCGGTGACTTTCCATTACACCAATACTGTTTTTTTTTATAATTAAAAATAGGTTATATACCAATGATCATCTTGGGGGATTACACCTTTGATGAATTCTGGCCATTGATAACTCCCTATAGAATAAAAGTTGCCAAATTGACGCTTTTAATACAATGTTTGAGGAAATTATTCTTGGCAACGAACAAGTTGAAACTTTGTTCTGCCTCAAATTCTGGTACAAATGTATTTAACTTATATCACACTAAATCTTAGTGACATACTTAGTTATGCTGCTAACTACTAGTTAGCTGATTGTGTAGCTACGTATACATATTTATGGAACTGTCAGGGGACCTAATTAAGTTTTAAACTATCTAACTGCGGACTTATATAAACCGCCGGGGACGACATTTTTAATTTATTAAATGGGGAACTAAATAAATTTTGATCTAACTGGGGACATAACAAATTTTTCAACTAAAATGGTAGAAGTTTTTAACTACGGCACTTATGGACGGGTCAGAATAAAACACACTTTTAAAACTTCATAATTTTGATTCTATCTTTTTGAAGTATCGTTAAATACATTTTTATCTGGACACTATATTCCGTTTCTTAATTTAACAAAACAACAGCTAAACTCTCACTAAAGTAAATGAATATCTAGCAAACTAATTGGCGAATAAGTAAATCTTAACGAACCTTACTGAAGACATAACTAATAAAACCTACTTAAAACTAATGTTTTACTAGCCCTACTTGGGAGCTATCTAAATTTCGACCAACTTAACTGATATACAACTAAATTTTGAGGAGTTGTACAACTGAGTGGGTGATTAAGTACCTCAAATTATACAAACCAGACATAAAATTTATGAATACAAGCTAATGAACATCATCTTAAAACTACGATGTCATGGAAATACACATTAGTGTTTGATTAAACACAAGAAATAGTTCATTAACTTGTTCTTTAAAAGACTTATTCTAATAATTTTTCCTGCTCCTTTATAAATTATGCTTTTCGTCGACATTGTTATTGTGCCGTCTGACGAAAGAAAATTTAAATTGGAAGCCTAACTGGACCGAACCTAAAGACAGCACATGTATCTATCCTTCTATATAACGTCACCTCATTAGGTTAACGAAAATATTCCGCAGTACATCAAAGATGCGATCCATTATTGGCTGACTAATACTGTAATCAAACTTGATTTTTATTGTTGCAGATACTGTTAGTAATTGCTCTAGATTAAAACTAGGACGAATTGATGATATAAAATTATATGTGTCATGGTATCTTATTTCTGTCCTAAAATACCACTTGGAGAAGAGCAGAAATATGTTTAGAATAACCATGACCTCAATACAACTACTATGACGTAGACAGGACAAATCAAATCATGGTGTTTCTGTAAAATAAATGTTATTATTAGTCAAACGTCATAAAAACGAACTGCTTTGAATTATTTAATTTTTTTCATGATTAACAGTAAGGTCATTCTTCCGTAAGTATGTCACATCTTTTCACACCGCGGTCACAGTGTGATACGTGACGTCACTTGACAGACGTGCAATTCACACCGCCACAGGTATTGGGACTTCGTTTCAGCTGTATCAAGTCAGTTCAGTTGCTGTTCTACTGTTGTACACTATATATATCCCTGCCTGTATCCATGATTTTTTTTATATATTATGTACATTGTTTTATATGTATTTAAAAAAAAGTAATTTCTGTATAAAAATAATGACCTCAGGAAATGCTCCAAGGACCGGACCTAAACGTTCTCCGTCACCCCTAGAAATGGCAAAAAACCACCATTTTTAAGGGTTTTTCACAACAACGTTTATGTCACATTTAAATAATGTTATGGACTGCACAAATTATGATTAATATTTAGAAATTTAGTAGCTCTATAGAAACCGGCCAAGAAATTCACCACAATTATTCGCCGTAGGGGTTGAAACCACCCCACCTCTAATTTGACGGAAAATTAGGAAATGACGGAAATTAAAATGTTTGCTCTACTTTTTGGTGGAAGGTAAAATGTACGGGGTCGTAAGATTATCTGAAGTAGTTTTCAACCCCTGGGGGTTGATAGGTTTGAAAATATTAGCTATCCTTATTCGCGGGTTCGAACAATACTTACCTATGTTAAATAAGGGGACAGATCAATAACAATGCATTCCAGTGGTTCAGTGGCAAAACTTATCTCTCTATATTTATTTGTACAATGCAATAACATAAACATAATATGGTTTGATACATTAGACTTTACTTATGATCTACATACATTTCCTATACCAGGTATTGACCTTTATAAGACAGACTGGATTACGGTATTGGCGACTAGAGCGTGTTACTTTTATCTGAATAATCCCAAAACTCTGAATATTACGTGACTCTAACTATAGACTGAAATACTTTGGTTTGCTCACTTAGTTTGATGTCTTCACAGGTATCTCGATGGTCCAAATCTCGAGCTGAATTCCAAGTCCCGATTTCCTGGCCGCACTTTGCACGACGAACCGGCCCAACTTTTTCCGGCCACACGCGATAATAACAGACTGGCCCAGCTACCGGCCCAACACCTTAACAGACTGGCCTAACTCGCAGCCCCTAACTGGTCACCCGACCAGTCCACTCTGGCCCATCGACCACAATCCTCTAGCCCCGATTCTAGATTCGGATTATACTTTTATAACCCATCTAGCTTCCTTGTTGTCATCTTAAAACAAACCAAAGCAAAGCGAGTTCCGTCTTCCGCGTTTAACGAACTCTCCCGCGACCTCGCTACAATTTCCGTGTTTATACCGTACTTCCTTGTCCGTCTTACTGGTCAAAACCTTAACATTCAAAATACTATTTCTAATAACTAAAATACTAAAACATATTCCTGCAAAACATAACAGGGTGCAAACTACCCCCAAATTGCGTGCAATTTCAGGGAAAACAGATAAAATGAGCTGAAATGAAAGCCTATTTTCTTTCTCGTTATTTCTGATAAACATTTTTGGAGTGCAAAATCAGAACATTTTTTATTAGAACCACCTCTAAATGTATATGAAATCGAAAAGTCCCGGGAAAAATTATCTTTTCACTTTTTGATGGGTGTCCAAGTAGAGGAGATCTCAAATTGATTCACTTACTTTCAACACCATCGGTTGGTGAGAACCCTCCGAAAATTGCAATTAAATACAGGAAAAAGCGAAGAAATGAGTGCAAATGCATGCTCTTTGTAGTTTGGAATACTTTTCTTGTATACTTGAATCAGCGACCCAAAAAACGTAAAGTACAAGTGGTCTGGTCCGTGGGGCATTTCCTGAGGTCATACCCCTCGTTTTAAATGGGGCTTTAACCGAAAGTTCTTCTTCACATGAATACATTATTTAGCTTTGTATTGTATCCAGTTTTGGTTAACTGGCCCGACAGGAAGATGAAGCATTAACATTGGCTAGTCCAAACACGTCTATCTGCAGAAGACGTGTTTTTGAAAAGGTGTTAATTTACAGAAGTCCAAAGGGGATTGCGATGTTACAATGAAAATTGGCATTCACTTGTTGCAGGTAGATGATAAAATGATAAAAAATAGTTTTTATCCTTTTTAGCTTTCAAAACGTGTAATTGATCTTATTGTAATATTCTAGAACAACCTTTCAACTATTGCATTTTTCTTTAAAGTAAATATTTAGTTCCGTCTTTAATTTTAGATTAAAAAAAAAAATGTAATTGCCAACCTGCTATTAAGCTTTCAACAAATTAATCACAAAATAATAACATTAATTTTAGATTAACCTCATTGTTCCATTTAAAAATTACAACAGGCCTTTTTAAAAGTCCTAAGCTTTCTGTCAAACGTTACGGCAAAATGTAAAGAATGTAACTATGACAATAAAATATAAAAAGTTAACATAACTTAAAAATTACAAAGTTATTGAATTGACGTTTGAAAACCAAAATTCTTTCTCCACATGATCAACTAAAGTTAATAAGAGGTTATAATATTGTAAAAAATAATACGAAATGTAATCAGCCATAAGATAATCTATGATTTATTGACTAAACATTAATTGAATGTTCTAGAAACAAGCTGGTAGTATCAACTGCTAAATATTTATGGCTAATTATACTCAACACACACAATATAATCGTAAAGATACATTAAACATCCTATAATCGATAGGAACTTAATAATTAGATTAATCAATCAGCAATTACACTTTTCTGAGATTAACAAATTTACATAAAAATATTACTGTTGCCGCTAATGTGGCATTAGGCTTCCATCTATAACGGGTTATATTCAAAGCATAATAGAGCTTAATGTTTCCATTAGCTGGGATAGAAGTGAATAAATGTTCATCAACTCGTCTGCTGCAGTTACTTTCTGTGCATGACATTACACTATTATTAGCACACAGTTTAATATTATAATGTTAAAATATTCAGAAAATATTTAGAATTTTATAAAATTTAATTCATTGCAATTTTAAATTTACTTACAGTATTTTAACATCCCTTAAGCCTGTATTTTAAATAATTTTCTAAAGTTTTTCTAAACAATGTTATATTTGTTTTCTTAATAATAAACCATAAAAGTATTGTTTGAAATAAGAGTAGTAATTTATTTTAGACCACTCAATGTTTGGAATGTTGCAATGTATAATCCTTACATAGTAGCATCTTTTATGTCAGATGATAATATAATTATTATATTAAAAATATATATTTATGGCTGCATATATATTATTTATAATCAATAAGATGTAATTAATACGATAAACCTGTTCGATCTCTTAACCTGAATTGTTTCGTTCCTAATATCAATTCCTATCTTCTTCCAGGTGTGGTTTAAACTAAAAAACATAGTTGGATAAAAAATAATTTTTGGATTCTTTGGATTAAAAAAGAAAAAAATGTCAGTTTAACGATGTATAATTTTTATATAAACATTGACAGATTATAATTATATTTCTTTAAGTTCCCATTCAATTGTATGATGCATTTAAACTATATTTTAAATTACATACCAAACGATATGTAAAACAGAAGACTATTTTCAAGCACCTCGTTTTTAAAAATAACATGAAAAAAATCGTTCATACTTACTAAAAATATTTATACTGGTGTATTTAACTTGTAAAACAAATTTGATGTTCATATTCCAAAAATTTACGAAACTGGAATAGATTGAAAGCGCTACAGCGTTCGGTAAGCAAAAAACCGTGAGGCACGTTGATAACTCTGATGGCTCTAGCTCATCAAATTTTAAGATACCCACTTGAGTCTTGGTATATAAGTTAAAAATAAACTGTTCACTTGCTATACCAAGTTTTAATTCGATATATTACAAAATGGCCAACTTAGATCTGCTATACATATGGACGGAAATGATCATATAAAAACATATTCATTGATAATTATGCGTTCATAAATTTGCTGGCCTATTTAGTTTAAAACTATCGCAGATGTATAATTTTTGTATATTATATTTATACACATATTGTTTATGTATATTTTAAATTTCATACAAATTGGGTGATTATCTTTATTATTATTATGAGAAAATGGATTTTTTTGAAGACAAGTTAATCGAGACTGCATGTAGGCTATTAAGCTAATCTTAACGAAATTGTATTATTTTGAATATACAAAATTGAATTTTTAAAGAAAATGGCAGCCATTTTGAATCCGCCATGTTGAATTTTCATACTTTATATGCATCAGTTCCTCCTAAAACCCCCAAATAACCAGTTTTTTCGCGCTGCAGCAAAATACATACGTTCATTATCGAATTTTTTCCAGACAAAGGTCGGACGAAATAAATACAAATGACCTTTTTTTATTGAAAAATACTTCCTCTACGCGGTGGTATTTTTTATTTGTATTTATCTTTATCCCAGCTCGAAATATTAAGAAATATTGAAAAAAAATGTTTTTCGATTTTTTTTCGACTTTGGGAAATCGATAGACTAGTAAACTTTTTGTATGTTAATATGTACTTATAAAACAAAATCAGCCGTATTGTAAATTACTGGAACTTTTGGTCTAAAATTACCCCTACCGACTGGCCTAATATTACTTTAGGGATTAAATATATTAAATCTATTTAATCTATCTATTAAAAATTTAACCTTTAATAGTCACGTTAAGGAGTATTGTTTATTACTCCGCTCTTTTGGAACTAACCGACTTGTTAGTCTATTATCTCAATACTACGAAGATATGTATTCGTCTAAACATGTATTACTACCAACAAGTAAGTAATATATACAGTTACATAGGTACAGTTAGTTGTATCAAGAGTGACAGACAATGTGTATTCAAAAATACTTTGCTTGTCATATTCTGCTAAATTGACTGGTAATACCAAAGAATCTTATTTTGTGCAAACCAAACATGATTCGACAAGTAACTTCTGGTTGGAGAAACCCAATGCTTAAACAACCAGACTGAAAAATGTCATCCTTCACTATTCAGGGTGATTCAGAACTATGTGGAAATCTTTCAAAACTTCATTCTATAGCCAAAAATAAGAAAAAATTGTTCATATAATCACAGGCCCGAAAACTCTTCGTTTTCCAGACATCCTTCATTTTGTTTTTTGTACAAAATAATTCATATCTACACCCGATTCCACGTTCACCGTGCAGTACAGAGCGCCCATAAGCCATGTTATCCTTACGATAAGTCTCAGCGATAATAGCCAACTAAAAAACATCAACTCTCATGCTACGCTCGGTCAGTTGACGCAACCCGCATGACAATAAACGTGATGTTCGCTGTAATGGTAGTAGCATATCTATTCTCCCGTAAGACCTGTACTGCACGGTGAACGTGGAATGGAGTGTAAAGAAATGTTTGACTGATTGAGATCAAACTTAGCATTAAGTTTAACCTACCAATGATATATCTCGAGAAAAATAAGCGATTAAATCCAATCATGCGTTACAATATGGCGGCTTTTTGAAAATTTTAAACCTAAATTACTAAAAAACGTACATTAAAAAAAAAAAAAATCAAGACTCCATTTTGGTAGCCCTTTTGATTCCCTATTGGATGGTCTCAAGTCAAAACAATTAGAAAAAGGATAGTAGCTAAGTTAAAGATAATAACGGCATATGTACATATAATATTGTTGTGTTTACTGTGTTGGTATGGGTTGCCGGGTTGAACAAATCAATTATTATACATAAATTGACTATTATCCTTCATCCGATTGTTTTGGTAGTTACACCATCCGATAGGGAATCAAAAGGGCTACAAAAAAGGTATCTTGATATTTATTGTTAAAATGTTAGATTTTTTAGTAATTTAGGATAACAATTTTCAAACAGCCGCCATTTTGAAACGCTTGATTGTATTTAATCACTTATTTTTCTTGAGATATATCATTGATAGGTTAAACGTCATGAACTCAATCAATCAAACATTTCTCTAGGTATGAATTATTTTGAACAAAAAACAAAATGGCGGATAATGAAAAACGAAGTGTTTTCGGGCCTATGTTTTATATGAACTTTCTTCCTTATTTTTAGCCATAGAATGAGCTTACAAGAGATTGCCGAATAGTTCTGAATCACCCTGTATAAACAGGATGATTTACTTGCATGATACTGGTAGTTAATGACGGGGTTGTGGCAACGGTAGATTTGGATAAACAATAAAAACAGGAAGCACACCAAGCAGACTAAGTGGATCATTTCCTTCGTCAAGAGTGTTCTTATTAATGATGTTAAAAGTCACCAATTGGAATCGAGCCAAATTAAAGATACTTTTGCTCCCTTGAGAAACTAATTGACGATCCATGTACGTTCTTCTTTTTCTTCTAGCTGAGAATTTTTTATTTATATTTTGTTTGGATTAACGTCTTTACTTTAAAACAATTAGAATAATGAAGAGTGTTTAGCGCACCTCTAGTAACTAGGTTTGAACATGCGCATAGCTGTGTTGGAATATCTGATCGTCGTGACTGAGTACGACTTTAGAACTGGTTAACCTTTTTTTAAAGATGCAAAAGTTATGAACTGTTTGGTAGTCGATAATATCAACAATAATGTATTTCAACGTAAAGTGAATTAAAAAAAAAAATTACAATCGATTATATTTGACATTTAAAATTTAACGTATTTATTATTTTCTAAAAGAATGTGCAACCCCACCTTTGGACACAGATTTAAATGACATTTACATGTATTATTAGTCGTTACTTCAGTGATGTTATTTTTTCAATTCCAAATAAGATGAAGAGATGGAACACTTTTTCGAGACTTTGGTTCGTGTTGCTTTTTCTTTAAATAACTGTCAAGATTGGGTTTAGCGTAACAAAAACTTATAAAACGATATCCTTCACTGTATTAATGTTGACCCCAAAAAAGTGACCCCGGTGCGCTACGACCCTTTAATTGTCAAAATCGAGGTTACCGTACTAAAAAACTTATAAAAAGATATCCTTCATTGTATTTTTAAAATCTTGACCCCAAAAACGTGACCCCGGTGCGCTACGACTCTTTAATTTTAAAAATCGGGTTTCCCGTACCAAAATACTTATAAAACGATATCATTCACTGTAATTATGTTGACCCCAAAAACGTGACCTCGTTGCTCTACGACTCTTTAATTGTCAAAATCGGTTTCCCGTACCGAAAAACAAATAAAACGATACGCCAAACTGTGTTTTAAAAATGTTGACCCAAAAACGTGACTCCGACGCGCTACGACTCACGCTAGAAAGCTCAAAAGCTTTTCAACTCTCCACAATAAAATTACGAAGGTCTTGGCACCACCAGAAGTTTTCTACGACGTCTGTGGGTGCATATATCGTGTAGACAGACAGACAAACATATAGACAGACACACAAGAATTATCGCAAGACTTCAATACTTCGGCATTTTAGTGCGAGCCAAAGTAAAATAACTAAGTTATGTGTCAAAAATTACCAACTGAAGAGTTTTCATGTCAATGATGGTTTAGGTGAAAAACAATATAGGAAATCGTTAGTGTTGGTGCGGACAAAAATATAACACAAAAATAAATGACTACTGAAACTATAGAATCTGTCCGAGTTAAACTATTTAGAAATACAACTTGTGTTAGAAGGACCTTAAATTTCAATTGAACAACGTCCGCTAGACCAGACACATTCAACTTAGACTAGGTCGAGTGCACCGTCATGCAAAACGTGACTCTATTAATGTGCACCTGAAAAATGTAAGGGAAACATTTTATCAATCCCTAATATACTTTATTAAATATTCCTATACACCAACATTGCCATTTGTTTTTTTAAGGTACAAGTTTTTTCATTGTTACGAAATCTGTATTTGTTTTAATGTTAAACTTGTGGAAAGTGCCCAAATTGGGCTTTGTTTCAAACAAAAATAGAAATGTTTGAAAACGTTTTTGAGTTCTGCGAGTAAACCTGTTTATGGTGGCAGTAAATGGAAATGCACAACAATTTTTAAGGATCCTTATACTGAAATTTTTAAAAGATACTTTTAAAATATGTAACATTTACCTTACTTTTACTTGTTAATTTCTTCAAAAACCTAGCCTGCATAAGGGCCACTGGAACTTTAAAATTACATATTTTTGTTAGATTATGTAGATTCAAAATAATAGTGGGTTTTCAGTTGAAATAAAATGTCTAAATTAATTTCTTTACTCACCATACAAACTACACTGGTGGACTCATAATAAATACTCTTTATAACATGGTTAAACGACCTAGTGAAGTTAGGTACATAAAGTATTATAATTGTTTACATACCGTACTAACAAAATTAAAAATAAAATAAATATATAAGCAGATTGGATCGAATGTTATTTTTACTGAAAAATGTAAGAAATATTTCGTTTTTATGTCGAAAAATTACCGTAGCAAATAATGTTTAGTGAATTTGTTCATTGTTTTAGATAAGAAGCAGCTTATAACACGTGGCTGGACTTTTTAAACATGTATTTCAACTCTTTATAAACCTAACCTCAATATGTCTCTTTAAATCTGGAATTAAATTTGCGTCAAAGGTTTTATGAATCTGTATTCAAAACACGGCAGGTCAATTCCCGACATCCTTAATGTAGGGGAGGCAAGGTCAAACCTACTCCTCCCTCAGTGACATCGCAAGTTTGAACTCATTAATCAGTAAAGGATACTTTATATAATCTCATACTCCAAGAAATTATAAACCCTTCACGTCAGCTTTTTTGGTAACTTATCTTTGTAATTTTATTTCAACTTATGCAGAATTTCCTTCACTATTTTCTGAACCTTTAAATCGTAGGTACACAAAGCACTTTTTTTCATCGTTTAGGCTTTAACGACGATTAGTTAACAGTTTTAAAACGTAACAACAAACCTTGATACAAAACTAAAAACTATTAGATTCGTAAGGAAATTAAAAACTGCAATATTAAAAAAGATAACTAAGCGTTATCTTGTTTTGACATAACATTTATAACAATAAATAACAATAAAGTCGGCTTTCCATTAGAAACAAATTTAATAATATATTTAAATTGACAAGATTGAAGAAGAAAGAAACATGAATTAAATGTACTTATACAATTCATACACACACAAATTCACACAAACCCACCCACACACACGCATACATCAGTTGTCTATTATTATTTTCGTATATATTATTCCATCCATTCAGAGTACAACTGACAGGGTAGGCAATTAAAAAAAAGTCAAAAATATTTACAACTCACTAAATAATAATCTTAAAATCCAAAAAGTTGGGAAATTTGAGATTTTAAAAAAAGTTGGAATTTAGATTTTTTGATTAAATTGCACGTAAAATCCCTCAAAAACTCCAACTTTTGGTTTGGGTTTTGAAAATGTTTGTTGTTAATTACCAACATTCACAAATAACAAGAGCACGTTATACTCCCCAATCCAAAAATGTTGGACAAATCCAAATATTTATATACCCAATAAATACATTGTCTTCTTTTAAATGATGTTCTGGGAAATTTAGTTCCAACCCTTGTTATTGTGACAACACTGACTGTCACTGACTTGCCATGCACTGCTCCAGGCCGCCAGACCAGTCTTGCCAGATTAAGGTTTTTTCCAAAATGGGGAAATTTTTAAGTTTGCGGCAAATATTTGGTAAAATATAAAAAAAAGTAGCCTACTCAATATAGCACCTGCAGTGTTGAAAACCCTACTTAGAGAAGACCATTTTTCAACAAAAAAAAAATCCGGTGATGAGCCTTCAGGGCACATCTTTACTGAGATTCATTCCATACCAAATAACCCAGAACCTCCTTCTGCGCGTTTGTAACCCCCACACAAAAGTTGGGAAATATGGTCAAAATTTTTGTTAAATTTTAGATTTTGGCTCCCACCCCCGCAATAATCTTTTGTATTGACGTCCCTGCTCATACTTATATCGTGGAAACCCAACTTCAATAAAAGGATTACAGAAAAGCCAACTGGTAATTTAACTGTAAACTTAAAAACAAAAACTGTCCAGCGAATCATAGATAATTTAACACAACCTTCATCCTAGTTGAGCTGAGTGATGGAGAAATGAAGGAGAGTTTGACTAACGAGGAAAACAGTCAGAGGAAACAATTAGCGTTTATTTCATCATATTAGAGTTTGTTTTAGAAACACTTGTATGTAATCAACAAATTATTTTATTATTGCAAAAATGTTAGTTTAAAACAAACCCAACAAACTTGAGAAGTTTTCGAAAGCATAACAAAACTGACTGAATGTTTTCTACAATGAATTATAGGTTCAGAATAATTCGATCAAGCAGCTGAACCGCTGACGTGGGTTGAGCGAATTTCCAAAATTCAGTTTCAGGGTTTCAACCAACTATTTGGAAATTTGTTTTACTCACTAAGGCGCTGAATAGCTGCTTACGTGTACGATATATATTTAAGAAATATTGAACTCTTTTAAAAAGCTGGCTTTTGGTCGTGGATTGTGTTGAAGGTCAGTTGGAGGTTTTGGTATTCTTTTCTTTTAAAAAAAATATTTTTGTGTAGTATTGTGTTTCTTTTTAATATGTTGAACTTGTAGCAACGAATGTGTATATATAGGTATGAGAGAGAGTGTCTATTTATTATTTTGGTATGTGAGTGTATATTACGTATGTGTAATTTTAACTAAGTTATATTTATGTTATGAATGCAAATCTTAAGGCCTAACTATCACAGAGCAAATTATTCTCGTTTCCTTTTATTTGTAATATTTTTTAATCAATTTTTAATTTTATCTTAATGTATTAAGAATTTAACTGCTCCCGATGACACGGCCTCTGTTTTTTCTTTGTCTTTTACTTGAGAGATATGCAGCATCAAAACGGGCAGACCTATGGAGGCTGCATTATTTCATTCCTTTTTTTCTTTTTCTTAAGTTTGTATCTTGTTGTTTATATTGTTACCTTAAGCTATGTATTAAAGTGTCACACAAAAATGTGTATAATTTATTTGTACCTCAGCCTCCAGCCTCCTTAAGCGGTGCTTCTTTCCACTTGCAGCTGAAAAACTCGCTTTCCTGCATAGGTGTCAATGTTAACGTAGTTTAGTGGTATTTCACTGTTTATTTTTGTTTTCATCAACTACTAACTTCAAAATATACCAATTTTTAATCCATTTGTGTTAGTTGTGAGCAAATTTAAATTGGATAGTTGTGTAAAAAAAATGTAACTGCTTCCACTTTTGACGCCGTTTCACAACGTCTCAACCTTCGGTAGATTTCCACCAGATTTTCAGAACCACTTTATATGGAATTGTTTCTGAAAGGTGTGTTTTCCAAGTACCTCACTGACCAAGATGGGTGAATAAGCAGTTCACCTAACGCTATAAAAGCAAAGTATTCAAATTTGCATTTTCTGGACCACTATTAGTGAGCTGATAGTTATCTGGACAGATTTGTATCTGTAGATGAGACATGGGTCAGGTTTGTAAATTTCGAAAATAATTTCTTAAACTCAAGCATTGACGAGGAAAATATTTGCGGGCCGTAAGGTATCACCAACAACCATTACAACAAAAGTTTATTGTGTTAACCTGAAAAGGAGACAAGGAAGTTGACTGATCATAAAACAAGTTTCCTCAAAGCTAATACCTCTTCTTCAGCCCTCAAAAGTTTTGCGTTTAGTTAAGTTAAGATTTTGTAACAGCCGCAATACAGCTTTTAATAAGTTCCTAATTACTCATACATATTCACAAAAATTAAAGATTGGTTTGCTAATTATTGACATTATGAAATAAAGGAAGAGCATATGAATGGCGTCAAGGTTTGTGGAGGCAGAGTTTTTGATTTAGGAATAAAAAAGCTGTTGTCACCATATGAACGTTAGCTGTTGTTAACGTTGACTATGTAGATAATATTATAGATACGTAAGTAATTTCGAATAAAATAAAAAAGAAAATGTTTTTAGTTTCATTTATTGTCCGGACGGAAGTTAATTTCTGTACATTATTCGCACATTATATTATAGTGGAAAAGTTTTTTTTATTGTTTAATACGAGTTATCTTTAAAAAAAAGTAAATGTGTGCAGTCGTGTGGCAAAGTTCATCACACCTTTTCTTCAATTCTTTTATCAGCTTTAACGGACACATACACACATAATTTTAATCTTTTCATCCGTCTAGGCCTAAGATAAAATTATTGTGTTTAATTTATTTTAACTATCTTAACGGCAAAATACATACAATAACTTCAGGTTAGGCCTAGACCTAAAATTATTTTCTAGGCCTAACCTAAAATTTCAGCGCTTGACGATAATATCTCAACTGCGTTGGACGGAAACGATCGTCTCTTAATTTAAATTGACGAACCAAAACACACGTTTCTTGAATGTATTTACATTAATTGCCATAGCAACCAATTTGGTAACGCTTTTTCGTTACTCGTATTTTATATTTGTTGAAATAGTAAAAAATTAATAACACTTTTTTCGTTACGCATTACATTTTCTATTTGTTAACTCCTCCCGCAACCCGCGTTAAGGAACATCGTTCCAAAAATACTCGATTCGGAAAAATATGTATGTACAATTTTAAGCAACACCATCAGATTATTAATTTAAAAAAAATGGTACAAATAAAACCTCTAACAAGTTCTCCAAGTGAGTTTCTTATTATCTATCCTAGTTCCTAATCCCTAGGGTAACACTATGTGATACTTGAACATGTGACCTTTTCCATAACAATAACGTGGTGCGGTAAATTTAATTTAGCGAAACTTTAAACTAACAACAGTGGTACTTGTTAATTAACTAAGGTGTCCTTCGACTGTATATAGCAGCACTAAATTAACTATATGTGACCGTGCATAGGAAAAGGGACCTTATCTTCACCTAGACAAATATTGAGTTATTGGTATCCATGGAAACAGCATTAAAATCTGAACATATTGTTGTTAAAATCACTAAGATATCTTGAAAATTGACGAGTTATGTTAGTTTAAACTTTACTTTTTAACCCTAGAACCGGCAATGTTAATGAAAATGGATTTTTTGGCGTGTGCAAGCATTTTTTCAAAAATTCGCCAAAAATAGTAAATGAACCCCAATCCAAAAGTGTTCCATGGCTTTTTTATAGAAAAAGGTTCAAAGAATTCATATATGCAATTCAAAAAATTATTGATGTAAAATTTTAAAAGTTATTAGCTCAGGAAGCAAAAGATGTTCAGTAACGGAAAAAATAAAAAAAACTTTAGGCCTACATAAAAAGTAGTAAATATTTTTTGTAATTTTTTCCAAGATATACAAAAGTTTTGCAATTTAGTTCTAAATAGAATTGTATGAACAAAAATATCAATTTCAAAAAAAGTTTTCACAAAATACCAGTTTCTATGATCCTACTACAATACGGCTAACGAAATTAGGCCTATTTTGAAAAATTAATTAGGAATATATGCATTACCCAAAAATGAAATTTTATTATACCAAACTGTAGAGAATAAACTATAGAATTGAACTGTAAACTTGAAAATTGTATGTAACCTTACGTTTTGGAATCAGATATAACAGAATGAAAGAAATTGTCTAAACGTCTGACGAATTTTACCAAAAATATTATAAATAAAGTTGTATAAAATTCAATAAATATTTTTGTAATTTTTTTCAAGATATACAAAAGTTTTGCAATTTAGTTCTAAATAGAAGTGCATGAACAAAAATATCAATTTCAAAAATTTTGTTCACAAAATACCAGTTTCTATGTTCCTACTACAATACGGCTAACGAAATTAGGCCTTTTTTGAAAAAATAATTAGGAATATATGCATTACCCAAAAATGAAATTTTATTATACCAAACTGTAGAGAATAAACCTTAGAATTGAACTGTAAACTTGAAAATTGTATGTAACCTTACGTTTTGGAATCAGATATAACAGAATGAAAGAAATTGTCTAAACGTCTGACGAATTTTACCAAAAATAATATAAATAAAGTTATATAACACTGAAGAAATATTTTTGTAATTTTTTTCATAATATGCAAAAGTTGTGGATAATACTTGTAAAGAGTAATCTGTAAGAAAAAATATTTTTTTCGCCCAAAAAACTACAATGCAATCACATTAGTGCAAACATGTCAAATGGCTAAAATTCAGTATAGGCATCCTATTTCTAAAACATGTGTAAATCACTTTTATACAAACTAAATAGAAGATAAGTGAAACAAAATTTGTCTACTTACATGTTTAGCAGGCAGGGGGGTCGAAACGTTGGGGTGGGATGGGGTCACCGACGAGGAATGCCAATTATTGATGATTTGCACGCCTACCACTTGGACGCCAAGCCTTGCCTGCTCTTCTGTAATGTTTTAGAATAGGGAAACATGCCTTGTGTACACCGGCGTTGCAAGGTGGACACCAGGTACGTACCCTAATCCGTGAACCATCTCGTTCGGCACAAACTGCGCAATACCTACTGTTGTCGCCAGGAAGTCTTGCTAGTTCGTGCGAAGGAGATGGAGGTGTATCTGTGAGACTCGACCGTGTTTGTGGTAGGCTAGGCATACCCATCAGAGCTGGAGAAGGAATTGTCACAGATCGTAGTGCAGTAACAAGTCGCTGCATGAAGTCATATCTTTCGCCGTGATTTGGATGTTGTAATGTATACAAAACCCAGGCATTCAGAATGGCCATGTCGACAAAGTTATACACTATTTTCCGCCAATACTTTTTAGAAGGCCTAGAACAAGTTACATGGAAGACACTCTTGTCTTTCACGTCTACACCACCCATGTACTGATTGTATTCATGTATCATGTGGGGTTTGATAACAGGAATACCACGTCTACTTATAACTTCAATATCACTAGCATGACAAGCTGTGGACATAACAATTACAGGCTTCTTGCTAGGTCTAGACTGGTATTTCACGAGAAGTGTTTCACCTTTCCTGAAATATACAGTCTTATGTCTCGCATCAAGTTTTGCCTGGACAAGTTTTTTAGATATCCCGATGCTATTTTTTTTTATCGTGCCTGTCAAATAGGTTTTTCTCGATAACAAAAAATCGCATAGAGGAATCTTGGTATAAAAGTTATCAGTAAAAAGGTGGTATCCCTTATCTAAATAATCCACTTGATCCATGAGATACTTGACTACTTTATACGTAAATGGTGCATCCCCTCCAGACAAGAATCCTCTACCACTATACAAAGCTGAATGGAGAACGTAACTGGTAGCAGAATCACAAAGCTCAAATTTTTTAATGCCAAATCTAGCGTGGCGTTTGTTAGGCATGTATTGAATGAAAGCACAGCGATTCTTCATCCCCACCATACTTTCATCAATGCATACCTGTTGTCCTGCGACGAAATGTTCTTTGAAAGAATCATTCATCATCCGAACAAAGGTGTCGATTTTGAACCACGGGTTGTTAGCGCCACCTTCTTCAGATGATAAATGAAACATTGCCATAATAAGTTCAAATCGTCTAAGGGACATTCGTTTAGGATAAAATGGAATCTGCTGGTCCTCAATAGTCGACCAATAATGCTCGTGATTATTGCGATCAGTTAGGCCCATGTTGATCAAAATTGCCCAAAATTTCATCATTTCTTCAACGGTTACATCAACCCAAGCTTTGATTCTGGAATACCGCCTTAGTAAACCAGCTTCTGTCAGATTATGCAACACAGTATTTGCAAACTTATTGGTTTGAGTAACCATAAGATTCCAAACAGCTGCTGTCATGAAGAGATAAACAAAATCTAAGGGATTATTACTATTAGGTACGTTTCGAGGCCCTGTAATTGGTACGGTGAAATCTGGTCGAATATCTTTCACCGGTTCTGATGGGTAAACCCGCACCCATGGTGTTTGGTTTCTTAGTGGTGTGTCAGGTAGGCCTACAGGTGGAGAAGGTATGTGTGGTTGTGCAGAAGTTCCTGGAAGTGAAAAGTCTAGCGATGTAGGCCTACGTGGTGGTATATTAGGAAGAGTGGCAAGGAAGTCGTCGTCGATATCTGTAGTGTCCAACTCATCAATGTTTGGCTGATAGTTGTCAGAAGAGCCTGCTGTCCAATCGTCCAAAGGATCATCGTCATCGGATGAATATGGAATATCATCCGCTGGCAAATCATCATTTCGGCGATTGACCACCCTGTTCCCCTGGCTACCTGAAGGGACTGATGTTATATCCGTATTATCCCACCCATCATCTAAGTCCGACAGATCTGAATCGGGGTCAGTTCCAAGTAATAACTCCCTCAGATCTGACGAACGGTCGATGAATTCCCTGCTTGCCATTGTCTAGGTTAGGTAGGCCTAGGCGAAGTAAATTGTCAATAAGTAAATATAAAATAGAACAGGCCTAGATTTAGAATTTTAGTTTATAGGCTAGTTTGATTTTACTATTATAGTTTGCTTTTAGTTTGCTAGCTATAATATAGGCTATCTGGTAGCTATTATATTTATAGGCTATCTGGAAAAAACAAAATTAGGCTAGGCCTATAATATCACTTTTATAAAACTAATTTCACTCACAAACACAATAACACATTCTACACTTATTTCTTTATAACTGATACACGATGTAACACAATTTTATACATTTATTTCACTAAAATAAAAGATTCACAAACAAACTTACATCTTTACCAAGTGAAAGACAACAGTAAAATGGCGAAGGACGCTACAAAAATGTTCTTTTTTGGCGGAATACAAAGACCTTCCTATGAACACTAGATCACATCTTCCTTATACCAAAATAAACTGTGAAATCTCCTCTAAACATAGATATAAAAATGTCTGTAAAACTATATCGATTTCAACCTGATAAATCGATTTTCAAATGAGCTTGCTCATTGGCCGGAAAATCTCTCCAATAGCAAGGGTTTACAAGAAATCCCACAAAATCGAAAATATAACAGTGACGAATATTTTGAAGGCAGCTTTAGAAAGTCCAGATGTTCACAAATCTAATGGTATATAATAATTCTGTTCAAAACAGGTTTGTCTAACCGTTATACGACTTAGAATTGTCACAAAAAGTGACTCATTTCTCCCAGTTTTGTTCACGCGAAGTAGACGTTCAGAAAAACTAAATTTTCAAACGATGATTACACAAGTAAATAAACGTTTTAGAAAGAAATTTTAAATACAAAAGTTAAAGTTTGAAACATTACCTTTCCAACGGTGTTTGTCTTTTTGAGATTGGAAGATTTTTAGTGGGTCAAATATTCAATACAATCACACGTTACAAATGTGTTGTCATGATCGCACGTTTCGTGCGATCTGCCGGTTCCAGGGTTAAAAACAGGCGTTTTCGGGAAATGAGCTTTAAAGTTTGTTGTTTTTATACTTGTGGTAATGACCATAATACCTAAAATAACATCCAGTGTAAGGATGTTGTTATTTAGCACATTTTCTCCACAATTTAGTGGTATTGGTTTTATATCCTCTCATTTTTAGTTTAAGAGCTGGAAAATAAAATATGAGTTCATGTCCTCTGGAAATAAAGGAAAAATGCGAAAAATGAGTGTATTTTATTTATTAACTTACAGCTATCATAATTTTAAAAATACATTTTTGTCCAACACTATTATTTTATTCTTTTTCTACGTTAATTTCTTAATTAGTCTTATTTCTAATACTTTTTATTTTCTTAACAATACTTTTCTTTTTGCTTCCTTCCTGGCCTCTTTGCCTTTTTTGTGGCGGCGGATCATCTTCATTGGCTATAGTTTTAATTGCAATTTCTTGCTCTGCCTCTTCATTGTCAGGTTCACCAGGGTGAGGACAAAGAATGTCTTTAAAAGGTTCCTCACAATACTGTCTGATTTTGTCAAACAAATACTGTTTCCTTTTGTATGTTAACCCCAGCGGGTCAATCTTCTGCGGAAAACCACCCAAGTCCATTTTCTAAATATCCATTGTTACCCTATTCTTGTCAGTGGTTCCATTTATGGATGGTTTGGTTTACACTACTCCCTTACTCTCAGCTGAGAAATGAAAATGGGAATATTTTGTTATGTAGGTAACAGATTTCCATTTTTTGTTCTGGAAGTACCAATCATAAACGGGTAACAACACATCTCCATTTTCTGTGCCTGTTAAAATACATTGGTTTAGGCCTGATAGTGTAGAAGATTTAACTATTTCCTCAACTTGTGACAGTGAGCTTGCTTTTGATTTTCTGAACTTTTTTTAAAGATTCAAAAGCCCAATCACATGAGAACTTTGTATGTCCCACGGGAAGAAATGATAGGGTTATAGTTTCATTTAAGCCGTTAATTATTCTCCAAATGAAGTAGCCGATTACAATGTTATTTTTGTTTTGGGCAACGCAGTTGTCAGCATGAAAATAAACATAAAAATACTGTTATTAATCATGTTTGCAATATTCTCTTCCATTATGGCAAACTAACCATTCAAAATAGCTGCAACTTTGCAACAGGTTATAATACTGTAAACAAGCGTAAGAATCAACAAAAACAGTAAACAACAATTCTGCTGACAATAAATCAGCTGGAATGTAAATCACCTGACAATAACATAGAGTAATAATAACCACATAAAGCACAAAGAAGACGTCCTCAAAGATTATTGTTGTAAATTTTGATTGTAAATTGATTACTATTAAAAGGGACCTTAACTTCACCCATTTAAAATGCACAGGGTGAAGATAAGGTCCCTTTTCTGAAATGTGTAAGGGTTTTGGAAAACATTAATTTTGAGGTTTTAAAATTAAGATATATATATAAATGTGACATTTTTGTATTCACAAATAAATATACTATACAAATATATATAAACCTAAAAATGTGATATTTTGACCCAAATCACTAAAAACTGGTCTCCTGAAAATTTTACTCGGTGAAGATAAGGTCCCTTTTCCTATGCACGGTCACATATACCTTAGGAATAAGAGTAATAAAACAAGGCCTGACTCTTGTCGGGTTTTATTGCATTTCATAAACTGCTTTTAACGCACTCTGTTAAAATTGTCAGACCACTCAAATTGAGTAGTCTGCCGTAGTGAATTGTGTAGTCTGTGACAACTCAACTTGTATTGAATATTCACCTACTAAAATCATCCAATAGTAATAAATCAGAAACCGTTGGAAAGGAAAGGATCTAAACTTTAACTTTTGTATTTACAAGTTTTTTCTAAAACGTATATTTACATACGTAATCATCGTTGCAGTTTTTGAGTTTTCTAAAATCCAATGTCGCGCGAATTTTAATGCGCCGAAACTACCTTCAATTCTAGTTTCTATGTCTCTCAATACAGCCCGCCCGATATTTTTCTGAGTTATATCTGTATACTGAAGGATTCATCACACGTTTACCTATCTGAAACTGCCATCCAATCAAAAATCGGACAAATAGTTCTAAAGTTGTGGGGCGTTTTGTAGACCCTTGCAATTGGTCAGATTTCAACCAATTAAACGGCATATTTTGCGTTCGAGATATCTCTTATAATTCGAATTATTTCGATAGACTTTTTTTATATCTATTTATAGAAAAAAGTTCAATCTTTCGTTGGGTGTAAAGCAAACTATATTTGACTGGTTAGGTGTTATTCAAACAGCAGTTGAAATTTCATATTTGCACAGAATTCATACTACCGCTTGAGATTGCAAAACAAGGCTGTTTCCATTGTCTTCAGCGGTCATATTTTGAATTTCCTTTGTCCGCACGAGGTTTCATTTGTTTCATCTCACTTTTGAAATTCAATTGATTTTAAGTAAAACACTTTTATGATAAGGTAATATACAAGTATACAGTTCAATTCTTTGGTTTATTCTCTACACTTTGTTATAATAATATTTCATTTTTGGGCAATGCATAT
Source organism: Philaenus spumarius (assembly GCA_018207615.1). Lineage (NCBI taxonomy): Eukaryota > Metazoa > Arthropoda > Insecta > Hemiptera > Aphrophoridae > Philaenus > Philaenus spumarius. The sequence continues at coordinate 64,731 of JAGFPH010001181.1, forward strand.
ATTAGTAAAGTACGTTACAACTAGGCCTAGTTTTGTTAGCAATCGTGTATTTGGAACATACAAACTGGTGTTTTCAAAATAAGAAATTTGAAATAGATAAATGTTTTTATACAGTTCTATTTAGAACTAAATACGAAACTTTTTTACGCTTACGAAAAAAAATACAAAACATTTTACTAGTTGTTATTTAGGCCTAAAGTTGAACTTTTCCTTTCGTTAATGAACATTTTTTGCTTCTTGAGCTAATAACTTTTACAATTTTACATAAATACATTTTTTAATTACATATATGGATTTTCTTAACCTTTCTCTACAAAAAAAGTACAGAACACTTTTGGATTGGTAAACAATTACTATATTTGGCGAATTTTTGAAAATATGCTTGCACACGCACCGAAATGACTTGGCGTTGCAAAACTTTAACATTGACAGTTTTATTGTAGGGTTAAGAGAAATGAAATAGTTAATAAGATTATATCTCGTCATGTACATAAATCACTTAGACACCTAGGTTCTGATTCTCGTCTTAGGTCCGTTCGTCCGTAGAATTTTTGTTTTACATTTTCCTTATCGTTACTGTTAAAGAATGGAGGTCGGTTTACCTTGTAAAAACATACAGCCGACTCCATCTGGTGGTCCGGACTCTGGTGGTTCGGACGACGGATGGTTCGGACGACTTCTTGGAAATGAGCTATCTGGGTTTCTTACGGCAGAAATCGATAGGAATGAAGGTGTCTGTTTATTTCCGGCATAAATGAAGCGGAAAATGGCGTGTAAAGTTTGACTCATGCTGAGGGGAGGGCAACACTGGAACTGGCAACACTACCCATGTCGAGCAACAGGCTGTCGCATCAGCTTTTGATGATATAATTATGGAAATGGCGTGATTGTGCGTTTAAAAAAACAGTTGAACAAATAAAGAAGAAAATAAAAGATTTCCTTTAATATTCTTTTTTTCATCATTAATTATACATTTTGAACAATTTTACGAATCTAAAATATGTGTTTCGTTGTTTCATATAATTTGACGTGCGTTACAATTTTATGGTTATTCCTGTTGTCTAGTGTCACTTGCTTTATATCAACGTCACGAAAAATGACGATTCAGTGAGTGGGTGGCAAAAAACTATAATATTTGGGTAAGTACGCTTTGAAAACGTCGTAAAAGATGATTTTAATCGTAGATACGATATTATAGGTTGTACTTTACATGTGTATAACCCCACAAAAGTGTCCGCTCCCGAGGTGACCGGAATAGAGAGAATCGACCCCACATTGCACGATAAAATGCATTCAATTTATAAAATAACGTAATTTAATATAACTATTTTTATATAACTATTGGAAAATGTATTATTTATTTCAACCACTCTAACTTGTCAATTATTACATGTTTCTTAACCGGTAAGACTTATAAAAACCAAGGACAAGTAGGGGTTATTTGTGTTAAAAAAATAAAAATTTAAAATTACTATCTAAAGTTTCTAGGCGAATAATAACAGTTTTGATTCTTAGGCCAAGTAACTCAAGGGAAAAAGTGCCAACAATAACTATTTCGTATTTTGTATTCACCCTATTTTAAATAATAACTTATAATATATTTATCAAGAAAATATATTATTAGTAATAGGTTATTTGTGTTAAGAAAATAAACATTTAAAATTACTATGTCAAGTTTCTAGTCGAAAAATAACAATTTTGATTCTTAGGCCTAGTAACTCAAAGGAAAAGTGCCTAAACCTAACTATTTCGTATTTTGTAAATAATAAATGATAATATATTTATCAAGAAAATATATTATTAGTAATAATAATAATTATTATATTTAAAACTATTGCGGATATTAAATACAAAATTCTGAAGTATTGAGTATGGCGTATTAGCTTTAAAAAAATCAACAATACAATGTGTAGTACGCTTAGATTTGTTTTTCAAATTTTATCAAGTTCTAAGCTATGTGTAACTAATCGAATTACATTGAACAGAACGTTACCACAAAAATAACAGTTGTTGCCTTAAAATGACTTTGGCTCTTTACAGATTCAAATGAGTCAGTGTATAATGAAAGGTACTTTGTTTTGTTAAATCTGGAACATGTTAACAGGGAGAGAGGAGCTTGGAGAGGAGTTCACCCTTAAATAAACCTCATCCTCTTGCCAACAAACTGTCCCGAACTAAAGTAACAAATCATTTTGTAACCGTATTTAACAGAAAAACAAAGGAGATACATATTTCAGAGGAATACTTCAATCTTTATATTTTGGATAGTACTACAGTTTCACTTTCACTAAAATTCATAAAAAAAATATTAAAAAAATAGACGAAGGGAGGGAATTAGAGAAGAGTCTTTAAAACCTTTTAGCATTTTATAGTTATGTATAGGAATTGATTAACTAAATCATAGTATGTTAAACAATAATAACGGCAGTTACATTATTGTAATTTGTTTTATAAATAAATAAATGTAGACTATTCCTCAGACTGCACTGTTTACCTGCATCCTACCAAGTGATTTACGCAGTCACAAAAATCACACGGATTACCATGGACGTAATTAGATGTTATTTGTTTGAATTGTTGTTTAAGTTCGAAACTTGATTTGGAAATTGTGGTCACTTTATATTTTCACGTTATATTAATGGAAAAATAATACTTAAATAATGTTCGAATAATTATATATCTAAGTTAATGCACAAACAAATACATAATAAAGTTAAGGTCATATGGAGAACTTTACTTAGGTACATATTAAACTATCAAATAAACGTCAAATTCTTTGATCAAAGATTTGGAGCGTTGAAGCTATGAACCACTTTAATTTTACATTATGAAAAAAAATATTGTTAGTGGAACATTCACACGAATGCCTATAAAAATCGCGATGTAAGGCAAAAATCTTCAGAAGAAATTATTACAAATAATGTTTTGCAGTCTGTAATATTGGCCTAAGTTTATGTTTCTTGTAAAACATTAAAGATACTTTCATTATGTTTAATTTATTGTAAAAGTGTATTTACTAGTTTTAAAAATCTTAACCCGTTATTTTCTGAATTACTGTCTTTCAACTGTAATTTTGTAATAATAGTTAATAAAGTAATAAAAATATTAGAATAAACCGAAACATAACCCCAAAATATGTCTATGTCAAAGATCTTTGATAAAACTTTGACCAATTATTTTACAAATAACGCCTTAGCAATAAAGAGCAATTTCAAATTCGTATAGTAGGAATATTACACTTATAATGGACAGTTTAGTTCGGTTTACTTAAGGTATTTGGTTCTTTACTAAGATTACTACAAATGAAATATATACTTGAAGGTAAATATATAAAATAAAGAATTAGCATTAAAAAATTTACGTAAACTTTAAATGTAAAATTATGAAATATGTATATCGTCAAACGCTTCATTTTTTTTTAATAATACTCACAAATACGTTAAATTACACAAATTCATTTCAAGTATTGTCCTTAGTTAATAATTAAACTCACACGATTCAGTCTGACACTGAGGCAAAGCAGTTACAGATTTCACTCTACAAGATTCTGTTCAAATCCTAACACAACGTTGAACGTCTGATAAATGCTAACACATCAGTCAGATACATTCTGTTAAAGATATATGAATTATTTTAAAGGTTTCTTAAAATATCAACTTGAAAGGTGACGTTTAGTCAAATTACTGAATCTAAATCTTTTGGTGGTGCAGAAAAATATAAATTGTTACAGCAACCTTTCAATGCTTCTTTGACAGCATTTATTTATATCAATACACGTGCCTGTATTGCTTTATACTATTTCTATGAAGCAGGTTTGTATGATGTTTTCTTCTTTTTGTATAAGTAATACCTTCACATTAAAGTAACGACTTCAAAAACGCAATCACATACAGTGGCATGTCTAGTCTGATTCGATTCTTAGTAACTCTTTCTGCTTCCTTTTCTAAAAGTGAAATTGTTTGTAAAAACGACATTTGCGTTTCACTTCAACACAAATCTTTTGATTTATTTTTGTCTGCCTCGTAAATAACACCAAAGAAGTGATTTGTTTGCAAATTCTTAATATTGTTGTTCTAAGTAGATTTCAAACCAATTTAAAATGTAAATACAGGGTTATTCAAAAAGAATGGTGCAAAAGTAAGGTTAATTCATTTACATACTCTGAGTTGCAAAACTGTTTCTTATATTAACAAATTTTAACTTACATTAGAAAAACACATTTATATGCATTACAAGTGCTCAATGTGAGCTCCATTAGAAACTCTGCAAATATCCAGGCGAAATTCCAACTCATCCCAGACATTCTGTAGCATCTTCTGGGTTATGTACTGCACGGCTTCTGTTATTCAATGTCTTAATTCTTGCAGGGTTTGGGGCATAGGAAGGTAGTACACTTTGTCTTTGATAAACCCCCACAAGAAAAAATCACATGGCGTTAAGCCAGGCGATCTTGGCGGCCAGTGCATCAAAGGACTGCCTTAATTTCCAGAGCGTCCAATACAACGGTCTGGCAACCTATCATTCAAAAACTCACGCACTTCAGACTTGTAATGTGGAGGAGCACCATCTAGCTGCAACACTATGTCTGGAACATCTTCTATAAGCTGAAGAATGAGCCATTCTGACAAGGTATCCAAGTAAACGATTCCAGTTACAGTGCATTCAATGAAAAATAAAGGGTGGGTTCAATACACTTTACGGTTGCTAAGAGCACAAAGAACATTCAGTTTAGGTGAATCTCTTTCGTACTCGATAAACTCTCTTGGCTTTTCTAACCCCCATATTCTTACATTATGGCGATTCCCTTGTCCACTGAGATGAAAAGTAGCCTCATCACTAAACACTAGTCTCTCAGCAAAGCCATCGTTTTCAAACTGTCTAATCATATCAGGGCAAAAATCTGTGCTTTTTGGCTTGTAGTAGGCTTCAATGCTTGTAACAACTGCAGTTTCCACGGTTTTCGTCTCAAACGCTTGCGTAAAACACGCCATACCGTGTACTGCGGTATGTAAAGTTCCCTACCAGCTTTGACTGTTGAGGTTTTTGGACTCCACGCAAACTTACTTCGATTCTCTCCACAGCGTCTGGCGTAGTCTGTGGACGGCCCGAACTCTTCCCGGCACACAAACATCCAGTTTTTTTTAATTGCCTCACCCAACGAGCTGTACAGTTCCCATGAGGAGCCTCCTTCCTGAATTTGGTCCGAAAGTTCCGCTGAACACTAACAATAGCATTAGTACGAACAAACTCTAAAACACAAAATGCTTTTTCTTGTTTTGTAGTAGCCATTTGTTGACAGGCTTCGTGGTACTCAACTAAGCAACTGAGAAAAAACATAACCATG
>JAGFPH010001181.1:80737-92906 GCA_018207615.1 Philaenus spumarius
CAGGTAGGATCTTCGTCACTGTCATCATCTGTAAGTAACCAGTCCTTTACAGGTAGGATCTTCGTCACTGTCATCATCTGTAAGTAACAAAAACAATCATAAATTATTTCTTAAAAGTAACTAAGTAAAAATAAGTATGAGTTAAGTACCCTACATTATGTAGAACTATATTATTCAAAACAGCTTAGAAAAGTGTTGGATTAGGTGTAGGACTAATCCTTTCATTTTAGGGCTATCTAGCCTCTAAGAGATTACGCTACCGTTAATGTTTTTTAGGATATTTGTAAATTTTAAAATAAATGCTATTAGGTCTGCTTTTCAGTTTTTATTGGTCTAGATTAAAATACTATTGGGATGCAAGGTTATTCATGTTCTATGTATAAGCAAACATCATGTTGACCAAACGTAAAGGTTAATCAGTGAAATACGGAAGCCCAAATAGTTACAATTATGAAGAGTCAACTTTATACAGCCCTTTTGAATAACTAAAACCTTACTGTAAGAACACAAAAGTATGATAGTGGCTAAGAGGAAATTTTACCGCCAAAGAGGTTAGCTACATGATCATCTGATTTAATTTCACTTATTTTTAAAACTTGTCCAGTATATTGAATTTGTTGAAATTATTCTAAAACTCTACTGAGTTAAATAGCACAAAATAATTATTTTAAAATTCGTATTTATTTATCTACAAAGAAAGCACACCAACAATCAACAAACAAGATCCAGACTAAACAACTCAATCCTTAGTACTAGCTGACCTCCAAAAAATAACAGACTGCTAACCAACTTTTTTGTTAGTTGTTTTTTTCACCTCTAGATTTCAGCACTGGACAGATATTCGCTTGAATCTATTGGCCACCAAATTTGCAAATGCTTTACCTATGCAATTGAGCACTTATCTTAGTTTTTTTTTTACAAATGTCACTTGTACTCCTTTTCTTCTCTCCCACCCATCTAAAATACTGATAAATACTGTAGTATTGTAAACATTGTACACAAAACGATAGCAATATTTATATTAGTAACTAATTAAACTATTATATGGAACAAAAAGATGTAATTCACTATTAGTCTTGATTTTACTAATAGTAAGTTTGAATTTATAAAATTGTAGTTTATCGTTGTTAAAACGGATATTACAAGTTACAAGTTATAGAATTATAGTTAGTAGATTAGTAGATACTGTGAAACTGACGTCAATGTCAGTTAGTTATACTTTTAATAACTTTTTGCACACATTTGTTTTGTTTTATTAAGTTTAATCAATATTTCTTTAAATGGTTCAAAACGTGTTAAAATATAATTGTTAACATCAATATCGACCGATTCAACGCAAACAAATTCGCTGTTCCACTGTCGCTTCATAAAGAATTAAGAACGGGTTAGGAAAATTTTAATTGCATTATTCTGCATAAGCAATGCTAGTCTGTGGTGTTCCTGCTGGTTAAGTAATTCGGTTTGCGTTTTTTCTGTTACAGAATGTTTTGCCCATTGGCTGTCAGAGATGAAGAATTTTTACAATAGCAAACACGACAAACAAATATAATTTAATTATTTCAAATTACGTCTAATGCTGTTTTAGCAGTGGCAAATGCTTCAGAGCGAAAGATGTAGCACTGAGCCAATTAACTCCTCGCTCCTGCACGTTACGTATAAAATTCTGTTCGCCCAAGCACAAGCGCAATCATAAACACAGGGTGCCTCAAAAGTAAGTGAACTGCGTTTTGTAACCGTTGCAGATTACGCAACAAAATTTGGTTCATCGTTTCTCAAAAAAAAAAAAAAAAAATCATTTTTGAAGCAAGTGTTAATTTGTTACAACTAGGTTGAGTTGTACTTCAAATTAAAAGTCTATCTCAGGAGAACACAATGCCACAAATCCGACATCAAAAGGTCCATCCTACACAAAATGGCAGCCGTTTAAAGTAACAATATTGAGGTTTTGAAAATGGCCCAATTTTACTTATTGGCACATACTTTAAAATCGAAACTCCGAAAATGAACATTATTCAATGTAGATTTTATTATAAAAAATAAACTAAACATTCACATTTTTAAATGGTCGTTTTTTTGACCATATCACCTTTTATTTACGTGCTTCTTGGTAAAATGGTTGTATATAACTTCTCATTTTATATACAAAAAGTTTGTACTTATAGTACACCGTCTCGTGGTCTAATTACTAATTTTTTAAAGGCTGTGGCCGTTTCGAAGACTCTAGGCTTCCATCATCAGGCCGAACAAAATCAGTCAAATCACTCAATCAAGGTTGTCACGTAAGTATAAACACAAAAAAAAAAACAACACAACACACAAACGTTAATAGAACTTACATTTCTTTGGCAGAAATATGTAGCCTTTACAAGATGAGTAATTAGACCACGAGACTGTGTAATATACTGTAAGTACAAACTTCTTATATATAAGCATATAAGCATGTGGTCCGGTGGCTATAGTACATTAATTAAACTTTTTTACATTTTAATATATTAGTTGTACATTTTAATTGTTCCTCCCTACTGAAGGTTATAAGTCACTCACAATCCACAAAAACTGTTTCTTCTGCTACAAGTTGTAGTTATAGATAGTAATAGCATAGTGCCCACCATATTATTCTGTTTATTCTGTTGGTATAGGATGCCGGGTTGAACAAACCAATTATTAGACATAACTTATCTATTATGCTTCGTCCGATTGGTTTGACAGTTACACCATCCGATAAGAAATTAAAAGCGCTACAAAATGGTGTCGAAGTTTCTTTGTTAAGATGAACGGTTTTAGGGTAATTCGGGTTTGAAATTTTCAAACATCTGTCATTTTGAAATTTATTATTGGATTTAATAGTTTTTTTAAAATAGATCATTGCTAGGTTGAACTTCTTGCCAGGTTTGAACCGAATCGGTCAAACCGTCTTCTAGATATAAGTTATTTAGTAAAAAAAAAAAACTAAATTGTGGATATCTGGAAAACGAAGCGTTTTTCGAAAAAATATTATTCTCGATTTTCTCTTTATTTTGACCCACAGAACCATTTGCCGAAGTTTTTAACACTTATCACGAGCCACCCTTTATACTTATTTTCTTAATTGTTATTATTTCTCCAAAATCTAATTAACATTGATTTCCTTCGCATTCTGAATTAAATATAATTTTTGTTGTTTATAATATTTAATAAATGTTTACAATTCCTTAAACTAAAGAAATGGCATTTAAATTGTATAAGTCATAAAATATATCAGGTAACGGATATTATTTATCCATCAACGTCTAATAATAAGTGTTTTCAAATTGCATATTTATAATTTACAATGTTTAAATATAATACAGAAGCATTGTTACGATTTAATAAAAGGCATATTATTTACAAACATATACATATACATTTATATTAATCAGCTGTCACTAATTATACCAGAACTAAGAAGTAAACAAAAATGAAAAACAATATTAACTTTTCGATTCATCAATTCAAACAAAGTTATATATAGATTTTCTATTTAAGATTTGTGATCTGCTCAGTTATTTACAAGAATAAAGATACTTTGTTATCCTCATTACTATGGAAACTGCAGGAACGGCGATTAAGTTAATTAATCTTGACCAAGACTTTATTACGCTTAGTGCTATGGCAACAGTGTAAATTAATATTGATTAGTATAATTAGAACTACAGTAAACCATGCTTCCATTACTGCTAAAGTAAATCCACTAAAATAGGCAGGTAATTATAGTTGTCAATGTACGTTTATATTTAATTTTTGAAAGATTGATTGGGATGAGAATAGCCTAACTTGTTCTGAAGGTTATAATTGTAGCGAGTTTACCAACCATGCTACTACAATCATTAACCTATCAAATAAAAAATAAAAACAAAATTTCTGGCATAAAAATGTTTCAATGAATACAGAAAAGATACTTACATACATTGTTAGATTAAAATCTCACATACATCTGCAAGAACTCTTAAGTCTCAGAAAGCATAATCTGAGTAATTTGTGCTTTCTATTGTATGGAACTCTATTCTTCAGTGAATTGTATTGAGTGGTTCAATATTGAACTGAGAAAATGTACGGAGGGCTTAAACACAGGAGATAGGGATTAAACAGAGCTACTTTGCATTTTACCCTAATTTAATAACACTCGTAACATTTTATCAAGAAAAATAATATAAATATGAAACTATAACGTTAAAGTATTTTTAGTTATTTTACAATTTCAATACTTGTACAATACAAATAAAAATGTATAGTATAATTATTATCTGTTTCTCAGTCCTCCGTTAAGTTAGGCCTATATAAATTTAAAAAAGAATAATATTTAAGAATACAATAACTATCAGTTTAAAATAGCTCTTTAATTTATTAAACACACAATCATCAAAAATAAATCTCTATTTAAACATAAACAGCTGACATTGTAAGGATAATAATGCATATTTAATAATTAACTTCTAAACAAACCTAGCACGTCCAACGTCAATCAACACAAATAGACTTTGACTATCTAGTTTTGAAATACTTGCCTTTATAGGTTAACATTTATGAAGTATTAATTTTTTCAAAGATGTTTAAAATGAATTAAAATATTTTTGAATTCATCCACTTCTTCACAAACATAATACAAAAAGATAAACGAGCAACTAAGAAAAAACATAAGAAACAAACAAAGAAAACAACATAAAATATTACTCATACAAAATACCTACTGCTGAATAGCGATTAATAAAATACAATTGACTTCTAGTGCGTGTGCTAGAGCTCAGTTTTAGAATTTGTAAATAATCACGTGTAGGCCTATTCCAATAATTATATTTATAATTTCTACATTTGGAATATGATGGAAAACATACAAATCAAATATTGTGACTTTACACAAATAAATACTTACACACATATTATATACATACATGTTATATGTACATTCATTATTCGATTTAAATGCTATAGGTTACAACGGACAAAACTCGTTGTAGGTCTTGAGTTTAAATTTGCAATTAATTTTGTAAATTTGAATAATATGGACTTGCCGGGAGTTAAAGCCAAATGTAGGTCACGAGATCAGCATGTATACGCGGGCGGTCTGTTATCGGGTAGAATTAAACTTTTGGACCCTGCCTGTCTGAAAAGGATTGGGAACTTATAAAAATTACTTAAAAGATTCCTACGGGAAGCCAAAATCCAAGATTTGAATAAAAAATAAAAATCTTCGGGAAATGCATTACGCTAACGGCGGGTGTATTTACTGCAAGATTAGATATTAAAAAATCATAAAGTTACGTAAGATACGAGCTTTCAAAGAATGAGAAAATTTTCAAAATTCCTCTAATTTAAAAAAGAAAAGGTTTTTTAGGCTTTTCTTAAAAAGGCCTAAAATAAAGGTGAAATAAGTTTTAGCGAAATTTTGTCATATAAAAAAGTTAATGGTAATTTATAAAGTTTAAAGGATAAAAAAGTAGGTTAAAAATAAAGTTTTTTAAATTCTAACTAAAACAAGTTTTAGTATTGATTAATGTAATTCATAATGTAAAAGAAAAACTAGAAAATTTATAAAAGGAAAAAGGTGATAGAATTTGCACCTTTACAGCTAATTAAAAATTTAAACTCAAACTTTTAACAATTCAAAATAATAAATAGTATGCAAATGAAGTAGTTATGTAAAAATAATCCAGTATTTGAAATATGTTTCGGGAGTAAAGTAAAACCCTAATTTGTGAAAAATCGTTGAAGTCCCTAACCTCACAGCAAGACAACCAGAAGCAGAAATGAGATGAAAATCCGGCTAGTAAATGAAAACCAACGGACAAGAAAAGTGGAAAAAGAAAAACCAAAAGAAGTGTAAAATTAAGACTTTTCCGGGAAAAATCGCCGCGGAAAAACGCGCGCGGGTCGTGTACGCGAACCAGGAGTCGTACGAACGTCACTCGAGTTCGTGTGGAAAGGTAACAACGAGCTGAGGAAAATGATGTCAGTTTCAGGAAAATCGGATAAACCCTGGAAGAGTTATATGGAAAAAGGATTTCCATAGCACAAAACTGAGGGAAGCCAGATAAGAACGCAAGACAGTAGAGGGGAGGTCCAAAGACGAGACTGATGGAAGGAGAACAGGGTGACCAGTTTACGAAAAGGGGCGTACTCAAAGAAACAATAGAAATTTAATTAAAACAAAGGCTAAATCAAGTTACAAAATTATGAAAAAATTATAATAAAATTCAGGATGAAAAGTTACGTAGACTAGTAGTTTGAAATGGGCGAAAAAATGGATTTTAAAGCATTAGGGAAATACAGTGGTAGAAAGCTTAGGTTGGCAATGAAATAGTGCCGAAAAACATTATATAAACGATTGCTCGGGGAAACTCGAGATGCTTAATATTTCTACGATGTAAGTTGACGCATCGAGAGCAGATACTTGTTTTTTATAAAATACTTTAGCGAGCTAGAAGCTGAGTATTTTCTTCGTTAAACTTTAAATTTTTATAACAAGTAAGAAGATACGTCATTGCGGTCATTATCTGGGATGCAGCAATAGACACGGCATTAACTCTACAAGAACTTCAGTGGCAACTTAGTCTATACAAGTTGGCCTAACTTGGGATTTTCTGGAGGAAACACATAGCCTACAGGACAGCTGATACATGGAGTGATTCGTATAGCTTCCAGACAGGACTCCAGGACACCACCAGGCGGCCACTAGGACATGCAACTGTAGCTACGGGGGAATAGACGAACCGGGATTGCAGACACGGCATCACCACATCCATCTTTAAGAAGACATCCATCATACATCCAGACAACCCTACAGGACTCCACCTTCACCCACAAGACAACTCTATCAGCACGCGGAACATCTGTAGCTTGTCATCACTAGACAGCGTTCGCGGATTTCACCACAACGTCGCGACGCCTGGACAAGTGTGAAAAGGTCGGTAGAAGCGTAAACTACGTTAGTCCCTATTAAATTGCCTGAAGTAAATTCAAATAAATTTATTTTAAATACTGGGTTACTTAGGATGTTAGATTAAGAAATATTTGTAATTAATTAAAGAAGTAAATTCATTAAATCGTAACTTCAAATTTTCATTAAAGTATAAATTAGATTCAATTGAGTAATAAAATATTAAAATAAATTATAATAAATTAAGAGATTAGTTCTGCCTTATAGTTTTAAAAAGTTATTATTTTATTTGAGAAGAAAGTTATTATTTGGTTTTATTTGAAAAATATGAAATACAAGAATTTTGTTTTATGTTTAAAATTAGAAAAAAGAAATTATTAAAATTTTATTTTGGTTTTATAACAGGTTATTATTTACAAAAACACCTAGTATTCAAATATCCCAATAGTTTATGAATTTTAGATTAAGAATTGATAAAGTGAAATTTCATAAAATAATTGCAAGCACAAATAAGCAATTTACAAGGTTAGTTCCAGTGTACTCACTCTTCAGAGGTTTACAAAAAGTAAAATTATTAACTTGTGTTCTTACTGAGCTAAAATTAAAAATAAATTACTGGAAGTATAAAGTAAAGTTTTTTGTCAGAATAGTCAGTGAACTGAATATTCGACACATAGTTATTTCACCTAGGCCAAACAAAGTGAGATTGCCTATAAGACTTCCAGTAGGTGGAAATAACTTATTCTCCAACGAAGAATTCACAATTATTCAAAACAAAGGTTGTTCGTTGTAGAATTGGCGTCCCGAAACGTGGGACCCGAAATATTCTAAACCGAACAATTCCTCTAAAAAAGAATATTCGTTGTAAGGTATATTCAAACAACTTTTCAATATATTTAGTACCACAAGTACAGTATGCTATTAAAAAAATGTATTTCTATGCCTGCTATGAAACTAATTATGCCTGCTACAACTCAGTATCATGTGGTGCACTATTACAAGATTTGGTATTAAAAAACAACATTATCATCACTTCTTAAAAACCAATACAGTGCATACTGAAGAAAATAAAATAACTTTTAACTTTGAGTTTCCTCAGTTTAAATAGGATAACCGCAAGTCCATAAATAAATAATATCGTATTACAAATAAACTTTTATCTGATAAAATTTAATTTAATTAAACATAACCACAAACATTAAAGTCGCTCTTAAACTACTAAACTATATTTGGCTCTTTACCGGTTCCACTGAAAACAGTTCCAGTATTTCATGTGGAATATTGTGTCATGTTACGACTAGAAAATGAAAACGGGGAAGCATTGAGATGAGTGGGTATTCACATTTACTTCAGTCTCTTGCCAACAAACTGTTCCTGAACTGAACTAACAAAACACTTCAATTTGCTGGCATACTTAAGTTCTTAGAGATAAAAAAAATTTACAATTCCAATACGATTATGTTAATAATTAATTCTAATTTAACTTTATTCTTTTTTCATGATACATACCTCTATCAACAATAATTATTTACATTTGAAACAATAGAGTGGTTCAGATGACGGGTGTTAACTGCGTCCTCTAAAATTATACATTATAATTATAATTTGATTATGATATAAATTGTATTATCTTTATTCAACAACTAATTTATTATCATCAGAATAAGATAACAATTTGTAAAACTCAGGACAAATAAATACGAAAAGAGAATGTAATGTTATTGTCACCTGAAGCTATTATATCTCCAAAACTTTGTTATAAGAGCTAACGTCTGTATAAGGATAAATCCGATTCTATTTGTGTATTTAAACAATTAATGTTAAAATGTATATGTAATGTAAAATGTACATGCAATGTATTTCTTGAAGTTATCCAGACACTCTAATATATTACTCTTTAATTGATTATAATGAAACGTTTGACTGTCACCATTTTGAATATTGATTGTATTAAATAATTATGTGACTTACTGTCTCCAATATTCTAATTTTTCACCTTTGTTCTACGGCCGTTTCGGCTATTCAGCCAATCTCAAGTTTGGAGTAAGATAATTATTTGTGAATCTTTGAAACATAAAAACACTTAATCACACTACTTCAAAACCCCAAAACAATAATAAATTAGTGTACAAACACGACACGTTGTAAGACAAAAGAGTCAATTTCAAATTCGCCGAATAGTTAGGCCCAACAGTCCGATACGTACTGTGTTCGAGTATTTGTGTTTCAAAGATTGACGAATGATTATCGGGCTGAGAAATTTGAGAATGGCTGTATAATAGTAGGCCTACTAACAATTTGACCTACATTTGAATTCAGAGGTTCAGCTGATAGCTATATGAATGAGATTGTAAACTAGCCTAGGTTATCAATAGAAATGTCCACTGTTAGGCAAAAAGCAAGTAGAAATTAGAATAACCTATATTCTATAGAACTATAGAAATAATTTATAAGTATATATACCGGGTGTCCCAAAAGTTCCCCCCCTTTAATTTTAGAACGACAGTAAATTTTCAAACAATCATTGGTAAATGTTACTAACATAAGTCAAAGTACTTTTTCTATGTGGTTTAGGGTTTCAATCCTCACTCCTAAATAGGGGTCGCTGGGGGTAGTTTTTTATTTTAAAATAGCAACCCCTTGCAAGTTGCATACCATTTTAAAGAGGGTAAAAAAAGAAAACGAATGTCACAAACTAGACCTCTCTATGACTTCTTATGTTAAAAAATGTATCACCGTAATTAGATTGTTGAACTATCACCCACTAAAAATAATAGTGTACGACTTAAACTAAGGACACCGAAAATGTTTCCTGACAACGGTCACTCTAGAGCTTAGTTGTAAAATTTTAGAGTTTTTTGTTATTTTTAGTGGGGGATAGTTTACAGTAGTTATTCAATTTATTTGAATTATAAAGATTATTTTATTTTTATTTTCATGCTTTAATTTCATTATCATTTTTATTACACCAGCTATCCACGATGATGAAGTGTATTTAGTAAATAATGAGTGAAACATGTAATATTGTTACAATAATTATTATGTAAAATATACGAAACTTCCAAAATTGTGAAGACTAGTCTAGTACAAATACATTGTCATTTCAAAACTGCCAACGCTTCCTTTCGCTCCGTTATCGTGGTTTTATACAAAGTAGTGGTTCAGTTAGATCAAATTAATTTATAATTTATCTCGAAAACGTAAAATTAATACATCAATAAAATCAACCAAATTGAAATCCCTTAATTTTGAATTCAATTTAAAGGAAAATAAACGGTATCAGTTAATTGACACAAACTTTCTCCCAACTTACTGTAGTCAAAATAATATTGTTTTTAATCATTTAATTTTTTACTACTTTTTAGAACAAAACAAAAAAATAATATTCTACCTACGTCAATCGTATAAAAAAATTATTGTCCCAGGCGGGATTCGATCGCGCGACCTTTGAATTACTGGCCGTGCTCGCTACCGTGGTGCTACCCCGTGCGGCCGCCGCCGCGATGCTAGATTGACAACACAAACTTGTTTATTTTTAAACATTTCCCCATAATTATAAAACGCCGAAGTTTTGATAAAAGCGGGTGGTGTCATTTTGTTTGGCATCTTAAGCACTATAAATATTGAAAATTTGATCAAAATCGTTATAGCCGTTTTTGAGAAATTTGCATTTTTGTCGTTTTTTATGGGTTTTTAGGTGTAAATTACCCTTAAAAATTAAAAATTCCAAAAAATGAAAAAAACACCTGGAGATATTATGGTTTAGTACCTACATACCAAATTTCATGAAAATCGGACCAATAGTGTCCTCTCTGGTCGTGTATACATACAGACAGACTGACAGACAGACACCACTCTAAAAACACTTTTTTGGGTTCAGGGAGCACCAAAACAAAAAATTCCACTAAAAATATTTTTGGGTTCAGGGAGCACCAACACAGATAATTGCACTAAACAATTTTTTGGGGTTCTGGGAGCACCAAAACAGATAATTCAACTGAAAATTCAAATTCGAACATTTTTACGAAAACAATACTTTCTCCATATACTACGTATAGGGTGGAGAAAGTAAAAATTAACAAATTTGTAAAATTGTAGACTTTTATTTAATACGTTAAGACTTGAAGAACCTTTTGTAATACTTTTAGTTTAATGGATAAAAGTTTGCTCTCTTGAAGGATATTTATTTATACATCCATCTTGAAGGATATTTATACATATTTATTATAATGCATAGCACAAGGTCTGCCCTTTCATAAGTCATGATTTCTTAAATAATTTTAATTCATAACATATATTCCACAAGTGTTTTGTTTTATTTGAAAAGATTCTTACATTCAGTCGCTGGTTGGAAGTACATCATTAAATTATATCGCTCATTGGATCTATTCATTTAAGCAGGGTTTGCTGCATTATAAGAATGTAAGCCTTCATATTTAGTTCAAACTGAATGACGTAAGTTTTAAACTTATTTGTTCATTGAATAGATCAGCTGTACACATAGTCTTGAACATTATTGTCCTCCTGGATTATTAGTTTGTTGTTTGTCTGAGTTTTCTTTAACATTTACCTATAAACCCAAATAATAATACAAATAATTAGCTATCACAATTTAAACTCTAAACACTACAGAATTTATAAATAATAATAAAGCTTTATTGTATAATGAAGGTTACAATAATTGTTTTGCAAGCTTATTAGACAATGCGTTTTTTTACCGTCTCGTCTGTCGGTTGGAAGACTATTTAATCTTCTTAATTTAACACCTATAGCTCTATGTGTTACATGCATAACGCTAAAGAAACATTACAAAACAACAAGAAATAATTATCCTAAGCCTAATTCCCATACATAATTACAAACAAAATACACGCATAACCACACACAAACATACACTCAGAAAATACTATGTACTAAGATGACAACTAAACATGTATTAATTATGAAAACTAGGCAAAGATTACCAACAATATAAACATTAAGCAAAGATTGCCAACAACAATACAAATATTAACAAATGATTAACAAACTCTGGTTTCCCTTCAAATCGCCTTTTGTACATAATTTTTTAACTTAACATCAATAATATAAATCTCAACTTATTTCTATTAGGACTCACTTATTCATTGGTTGCTTATTTAGAACTTGAAAAGTGTTTTAGTTTATTTGTAGACTGAAAAGTTATTCAAAAATAAAATGCGTCCATGAACTCTATTTTTCCTTTTGTAATCTACTCTGCGTGAGTTTGGTTTTTATTAAAGGAAAGAATTCAAGTTC
>JAGFPH010001181.1:94014-137303 GCA_018207615.1 Philaenus spumarius
TCTACTTCATGGGTCGGCGCTTGGCACTAGACTGATTTCTGGGTCAATGTCAAACTACAAGGTCGGTTCTGACGCGCATGCGCGCAACTAGTCCAGGTGTCTGGTACAATATTGTAACGGAGTTCGGTAATTCGTTACACAGTAATTCTGTTACATGTGCAAACAAGGCTTGTGATACGATATCTCGTGGTTAATTAATGTGTGTTGTTAATTAGAAGAACGTTCATGTTTCTCGTTAAATTATTGAACTAAGCTGTAATACGTCAAAGAAAGTTGACTTACTGGGTAAACCTTGGCACGTGGACTGCTCTAAAACATATTATTTGTGTGAATAATTCATAGGAAAGTTTGCAGCAAAATATTTGATAGAAAAGGATGGAATGTTTTAAATTATTATACATATAAACAAATTCCTCAAATAATGGTTATTACATTTTGAGTTTTCATCTCAAAAAGAAATATTACACAAAGAGAACGTTATATGGTAAGGTTTTATTGCCATATTATTTAAATAGGTAGACTCAAGTTATTTTCTACTACCTTACCCATTAGGGAAGAATGCAATATAATTCAAATTCACCATCTAAAAAACAAAAACAAAATAACATTCGACCTCAAAAGTATTTTTACGTTTTACCATTGGATGATTAAATTATTTCATAAATTAAAACGTTTCCCGAATTACTATATCTGCAACAGTAGACTATTTTATTTTACCTGTTTTAGGCATAGGTCACTTTTATACTTTTCTTCCTTTATTGAAATTACTGGTAAATATAAACGATGGTTTTCAACGTAGAATTTAATATTTTAACTAATATTGTATAAACTTAAATATACCTTATAAATATATATACATTCATATTTATAAACTGTATTATAATCACTAACAGATATCGATTCAATGTGTATCTCTTACTACACAAATATACTTTATTTGAGTCCACACAAGTATATATGACATGATTGGAAAGTCATGTTTATATAATGTCCCTAGGTAATACGAAACCTAGACGCCATAATAAATAGTGTGCCTGATTATTAGTTGCACAAAATATGAATACTTTTCAGGCATTTTAGGTAAGTATATTGTTCATAAAAAGCATACAGAGATCTAAGACAAATGTATACTATTGTACCACTAAGAGAGAAAACACTTTCTCGTGAGATTGATAGCGGGTATAGTCTACAGATCAGGCCTTGCCAAATGAATACATGCAGACCTGTCCAAAAACATTGTCTTCTACTATCCTTGTACGAGTATCTACTAACGCTAGTAAAAGATAAACTAACCGAAACATCTCCTAAACAAAATATACAACGCAACAAATACTCAGAAAAAGCGTCGTTGTTCAAACGTTGGCCTTGTTATTATTTCATATTCGCATGTTTTTAGAAAGAACAGTAATTTCTGGAACGCATGCGTACTGTCAGTGCGTACAGATGTCTACGTATTTTCTCATGGCAATTAATAACCATACCTTTAACATTTCCAATTTAAAATTGTGTTCCTCTTAAATGCGGTTTTGTGTATACATTTGCTTAAACGGACAATACTATACATCACTTGTTTACACATAAGGAAGTAATAATACAACTATACAGCACTCAACATATTTGACTTAAATGTGTAACAAGATAAAAAGAATATCTTGTATCAATCATTTCAGCAGGAGGAAATCTAGGCGTTATTTGTTGAAGTATGAAAATTATGTATTCAGAGACTAAGTAACGCTGCATTAAAAACCCCTTTTAAAAGACATTTGAAAACCAACGTATGTGTAAGCAAAATATGGAATACATTTTAATATATTATTTATTGCTTTAGTGAGGCATTTTACATCGGGTACTATAAATAGTACTAAAGTTGTCTTCTGTTTTATAGCATTTACTTAATACATATCTTTAATAAAACTTGTATTATGTTTTAACCTAGTTGATACCTGCATTTATATTAGGCAACTAATTTAGATAACTTTTCAATAATAAATTGTTTTTATTTAAATTGGACTTTTTTGTTATGTTCCTAATCTATCTTTCAGTTATTTGTATTTTTTAAACCGTAGGCCTGTATTATTTATATTATGTTGATCTGTATTTGTTAATATTGGATTTTAAAGGTTATGTTATTTTATTTTATTAAGTATTTAATTTCTTTTGTTTGTTATTTATTTCATTAGGCCCATTAAATTTTTATTTTATTTTATTTTTATTACTGTTTTACTGTTTATAGTTTTAGTAGACCAGTTTGTTATTTTTTTTATTTAATAGTTTTATAATGTATTGTTAAATTGGCTTTTATTGTTAATAATAGATACTTGTAGTAGATTTAATGTGGCTCCTCCAATTCTACCACCAGGTCGGTCTTGGATTGACCGGTATAGGGAGGAGTGGGGAGAGGGCGGGTATTTATAGCTCTGTAATATTGTCTGTATAATTTAATAGTGTCAAAACACTCTGAGGATGATGACCATGTCATCGAAATGTACATAAATAAACTTGTTTTGTGGTTCGGGGGTTTTATTCAAATCAGTGTGATTTTCTCACCACAGTGCTCTTTTATTTGTTTAACATGACATTTGGCTGTATCTCGGATTAAGGTTGAGACTAATGTTCTTTGCAACTAGGTAACTACCTAGATGATTCACTAAATACACATAATTTAAAATTCCTCGACTATATCTCTTGCGATCACGATGACTTAGTGATAAAAGCACTGGGAAGTGTAAACGAATATCATGGGCTCTAAATAAGTTGTTTTTATTTGTTGTTCACGTAAAATTTAATTAGTTAATTTTATCATAAACAAACTGCTAAAATATAACTAAGAACCAATACTAGAATTAATTTCCGTCTGTTTAGGTTAATTAATTTACACTTTAATAAATTCACGTAAGAATTATATTGTGCAGTTTAGTTATGAATAAAATAATGACAGTAGGGAATGTTTCTTTTAATATTGTAATTTATTACTAAGTTAATCTGTTTTAGACAATAATACATTTTTAGAAAAAAACTTTCAAGATTGAGTAAATAAAGTAGATCAGCTTCTATCCTATCGCATCGCAGTTTTAACTTTTGTAACTTCTTTGTTTACATTATAAAGAACATGTTATATAATTTTATGTTTCATCACATAACATAAAAAATATGTTTCAAGTTTTATATGTATAGACGAACAACCTTATCAGCTCTTTTCGTTACAATGTCAGATTATAATAACTCCGATTTACTCTGTTAAAACTTTCACGAAGTAGCTTTAAAATTACTATCCTTTCTTTATGAAATTAAAAGGAAAAATTAACAGAAAATTTACGGAAAGGAAATACTTTTAGCAATTATTTAGTAAAAGTGATAATAAACTCTATCCAGATCAAAAGTATGCTCAATAAATCAATGCCAACAGTTCCTGACTCGCCCTCGATATAAGCTAAACCAAGTACACAAAACTAATCGAATACAAACATGCTCAAATAATAACTGTTTTATTGAATTGTATGAATTCATTATCAGTTGTTTAATCAGACACATTTACTCAGTATAGCGAAAGTAATGTGTCAACTGAAATATTACTTTGTTATAAATACAGTTTTCCCAAATATTGTGGTGTCGTTGTCGGACAAAGGAATATTAGTCTATGTATTTTTTTCTAGACGTATTTATTTCATGCTAATTAGACTTCTGAAGACGGGGAGCAGAGGAGAAAACTAGTAACATATTTATTTTGGGTTATTATCAAAAAAATCATTTCATTGTTGCTAAACAAAATTGATTATAAGTTCAGTTATTCTAGAAGGGGAAGAACAAAAACCTGTTTAGTGTACTAACTTTAAAAGTAACAAAATTAAATAATGTCCCTTAAGTAAGAGATTAATGAAGTACCTCAAGAGATAGTAAACAAGAGCATAATAGGAGAACCATTAAATTTACTTTTTTTTATTATTAAGTATACCGTTTTGACAAGCTGTCTAACCAAATATTTTGAGATCAATCTTGTCAAAACCTCTTATCATCACCTCTTCAAATAACATCTTCTTCTTGTATTTTCTGCAGACACGTAGAAGCAAAATTGAATCGACAGATACTATTAAATGCAAGCGTAATCTAAATTATTTGTAAACTACCCGCTTTGATTTTTTGGCAATGACAAAGCCATATTTGAATTATTACACATTACAAAAATTAGTTCGTTACTGCTAGATTTTTTTAACTATATAAAAAAAATCTTTGTTTCTTGATACGAATAATTCCTGTTTACTTTCGTATTGGTTTAACTGAATAATATTTGTGGTATTATACATCTTAGATACCTTGATAATATAGATGTTTGCCCGACTAAATACTTTCTTTCGCCACTTAAGTTATATCGAAGAAAAGATAATCTTTTGTTTTTGAAACTCTTGTCCACCAGTGGGATTGAATTACAAGACCCAGGTGTAGAGGACAAACATATCCGCTTCTAAAAAAGAATAGTCTTATACTTCTCCTTTCTTTTGTGCGTCAGTTTAGTCATAGTAATATGAGACAACTGCTTTTGTTTCTTTATTTTAATTTTAGCTTTAGTTTTTCGTTTTAAATTAAAATTAAAATTGTTTATAATTACTATAATTGAATATTTGATTTCCATATATATTTGTTAAGTATCTTAAATTTTTTGAGTATGCTGTTGGTGCTAAAAAGTTAATTAGATAAAATAAATTATAACTCAGTTATGTAGGTGATTACTTGCAGTGATACCCGATACTAACATAACTACTTATACTATAATCATCATTTAGATAATGTTAGATGCTTTAGTTCTTTGTTAAATTCCTTTACAAGTCTAGCTATAGCACTTATCAAATAGTTATGTCCTAACTTAAGAAACGCAGGACGATTGATTGAAGGATAATGCAAGTCGAGCAGTAAGATTGATTGTTAACGTTTGAAAGAAAATGAACCAGAATTAATTGTGTACATTACAAAATGAATTCTTAGTCCTATACTATATACACTACTTTAACAAAACTAACTTGTGTAAACACATAATAGGACATGATCTGAACCTGCGACCCTCTTTCAGCAGCTGACAGGTAAATATTTGATCAGAAACAGGCCCAAGAAGGAGCACCGAAATAAGTAGAGATTTAGGACGTAAACACTCCAAGATCTCACAGGAGAAACCTGATGAGGCGAGGAGTAGATGGCTGATAGGTCAACATCTAAAGGACTTGAGGACAGTGGTAGGTATTCTGATAGGACAATAAATAAGCGTTTTAGGTAAGAGGGATTCACCCAATTGGATTTGGACAAGAGAAAATATAACTGCATTTTGTTACTTCTTTCGATTTGTAAGGGAAAGCTATCCTGGGGGGGGGGGCCTTTTTTTATCCAAGGTAAAGGTGGGAAGAAAACGACTTAGATAAGGCAGTGAGTAGAAAGATCCTTTTTGGCATACTAGAAAAACGCAAATAATGAGCATGTAATTTAGGAGGAACAAAACTACATGGAATTAGTTAATAAAACTAAATTTTAAATATTGGTTAAATTCAATTGGGACAAGTTTGTATAACACAAAATCAAATGAGTCATCCAAAGAAAATGATAATTTAGGTTAGTTACAAATTAATTTTATATATTTCTTGCATATATTTTTATGGCAAAAACGAATTTGCATCGTTACGAAAAGAAGATTTTAGGTTAGTTTGGGCTACATCTTATATATTAAAAAAAAAAAAAATATCTTTATATATATATATCATTTTAATATGATTGTGACAAGAAATATATCTATGCGTTTCTAACTAGCTTTAATATAAATTTATTGGCATATTATCTTTCTGGAAACGAGGTAATATTCAACAGGTTACATGTATTAAATACCTATTGATATTTTCCTTGTCCTCTGGTTCATTTGATATTCAATAAAAACAGTTATTGTTTTGTTACAATCAGAGTAATTTAAAATTGTATATTATTGAAAAGAAAAAGAAAACAATGTTTTGATAGTTCGGTGGTTTGCATTTTATCAAACTACTTGGTAATTCCATAATACTTTCTAATTATTATATTACTAGGGGACACCCCTGCGTGCTCCGCACGCCAACCCCCAATGGTACCTTCTAAAAACATATGTTATGTTTTATTTATAATAAAGGTGTAGTATTAATAATAACCTCAAAACTAAGATGGTAAATATTGTTAAATGTTCAAACCAAATTATTTCTTATATTTTATAACAGCAGTTAATAATGGTTAAAAGAACCAGCAAGGCTCAGGTTTACACTTTAAAACCCTAACCTAAAAGGTGGAAATACAATAATAATTGCTTCAAATTTTGAAATCAGCTGTTAATGGAAATATTAAAGCAGCTATGTTATCTGTTATTTTATTAAATTGGTTGCTATGGTATTAAATGTAAATACATGTGTTGATTTATCATTCTAAACCTAACCTAAGATTTTTTTCCGACTAAATTTACAAATATATTGAAATAAAAAAAGGTTTTTACCAAAATTAATTATAGCCTATGTTACTCAGGGATAGTGTAGCTTTTTATTAGTAAAACTATTTTTTCAATCGGTTCAGTAGAGCCAGAGATTACCCCCTACATACAAACAAAGAAACAAACAAACAAATAAACAAACAAACAAACTTTACCTCTTTATAATATTAGTATAGATGTATTGTCATCACAGTTATGTATGGCAGTAGCGAATTTCTAAACTATTGTGTACGTAGCAGTGAGCTGCCCTCTTTTTGTTTACAATGTTATAAGTTAAGCTGACACAAAAGTTGTATTAAGAATAAAACTTTATTGGTTCGAAACTAACTTAATTTTTTTTATAAGTAAAAACTTTAAAAATTAAAAATCTTTTCCCCCATTTTTTCAGATGAAGAAAATATTAGTTATTTTAAATATAAAAAGACTCTTTTTGTCTTTTAAAGTACGAACTCAATAACAGTACAAAGTCAATTTCTCAATTACTTGGATTGAAAAGGTTCTCCCTAAGCACCTTTGGTTCTAGATCACCACATCCACTTAGCTCTCCCCTCAACGCTGACCACCAGTGGTTAACTTCAGACTAAACTGTTATCTTGACTTTATAAGTTTAATGCTTAGCTTTATTACATTTTACTTAAGTCTTCATTGCGTAGAGTGGTGTTTGTATGTGCATAGAACACCTATCAAAGTTAGTAAAGTCTCAGTTTATTGAGTGCGATTATCTGAAAACCCGTCAAAATCAAATAATTGTTGTAAAATATTTTTTTTGTATAAAATTTATTTAGTAAACCAAAAATTGTATTTGATTTAATCTCCAATTACAATTTTTGTTCCTTACTTACCATTTTATGTACATTTCTTATCTCCTAAACCAACAAATTTATATATTTTGAATATGCCACATTAATAACCTTGTATCTTTTTTTAAATACTCACAAAATGACTATTAAAATAATCAAATTAGTGTTCCCTGCCTGTAAACTAATTTTATCTGGTATGTTTCCGAAACTTTGCACATTAGGCCTATGTTATAGTATACAAATAGTAAAAATTGAAGATAATCTAAGTAAGCTATTATTATTATGTTATTTTGTGCTTGATACTATTTTATTTTCATCGCCCAACTAATACAAATTTAATGAAAACCGTTGTCGTTCACTTTTTGTAACGGTTAACAGGTTCTTTGATGAAGTGAGTTAAAGGTATTTAGAAACACACAATTTCAAAAATTGTAAACAATGATGAGTCAAAATTCATGTTATTAAATTGAATTATAACTGAAATTGTTAAACTTATTTAAATATAGGGAACTCAGTCGTTTTGTACTCTTGCCTTGTGAATACATTTAAAAAATATTTCATTAGGTTTACTATAAACCAAAGTAATAATAATAACTAAAATTAAAATAATACAGCATCGAGAGAGACTAAAAAATAATAGAGAGAGAGAGGGGGAGAGAGGGGGAGAGAGAGAGAGAGAGAGAGAGAGAGAGAGAGAGTGTTTGAGTTAAGTAGTTACCCTTCAGTATTACAGGATTATATTCCAAGAAAATACCTCTCCTTAGCATCAATATTATACGATGTTAATTAACTAAGGGTCTGCTTTTATAATTGCGATTCTATTGAAGTAGCGTTTGGACCGTTAGGCTAGACCTTTAACTTAAGCTGCTTGCAGCATGAAACCGAAGTTTGTTACCATGAACAAATAAATGGTAATGGGTTTTCGTAAGTCAAGGTTTCTCTATAGTATTTACATTTTCAACATATTCGGCTATAAAAACATATCGTAATGGCGTACGTTAAAGTCGTGCGTATTTGAATCTCTCTGGTTTTGTATACAAACTGTATGAATACAATGCCGTGTGTGAGAGAAAGGTGTTACAGAGAGATTGTAAATTGTGAAAGGGTACAATGAAAGAGCAGGCTTTCTACTGTTGTAATTGAGATATATTAACGATCCATAGGAACGCATTCTCGTCTTTTGTATTATTCAAGTAGCTATTTTCTCCTCATTCCATTCGGGTCATGTTATTGTGTAGCACATAACGCGTTACATTGCTGATGTATTTAACATGGTTTACTTCAGTGTTGTAAACAGTTACCAGAAAAATACAATTAACAATTATTTGAGGAAGAGAATACACTGCATTGTTTGTTTGAGAGAGAGCAAAGTTTGTAGGTTTAATTAAAAAGGCATTGTACTTGGTGGGATATACATTTGTATAAAATATAATGTGGCTATCTTAAAGCAGTCAGGAGTACTAAAAACTAGCTGACCCGTGTGAAGCATTCGCATTTTAACTTACTTAAATCCCACTTAATTAAATTACACCCGTATATTTAGTATCATTTAGTGCGTCATGGGCATAAAGAATAGATGTGTTTAAAATGTATACTATTATTTTTTTTTAATAGCAATGTAGTGGCGTAACGGCAGCTCTCCAGCTGAGTATTGTTGTCATAAGTGTTGCCAACGCCAGGAAAATATCCCTACAACTTACTTGATCTTACATCACTGTTACTTTCGGATTCTTTATTTCTTTTTTCTTATAATTGTATGTTGTATATTTTTCCGTTGTAGCGGTTAAGGAAAGCTTTAAAATGATGCTTCATTCATGTAATTTGATGATGTATTAAGGAAGTTATGGCGTACCGACAATAAAATGGCTTTGAGAAATAATATATATGATAATATTGCGCAATAAGATGGTTTATGGTATACTTTTTCATACAATTAACATTATAAATACATTAATAATTTACTTATAAAGAAAAAGAATGTTATTCATTAGATAAACAAGTGTTATAGCTATTTCAAATTTTAAAAAAACTGCTTGTAGTCAGAAACATTCCAAATATTTTATATTATTTACAAATAAAAAATCTATTTTAGCTATTGCAATTCCGACTATTAATTAAAATTATTTTAAGATGACTCAAAATAGTCAATAAAATAGATTTGTTTGCATTGGGGCCGTTTCGTCTATTGATCCATTAATGTGTGTTTTTGTGTTAATTTGTTCCCGTTGTTATAGATTAAAAATATACAGCCGCATAACACTCATTTAAAAATGACTGAACAAATAATTAAAGTTTTTGGTTCGCACACATAGTAGGATGGTTTGTCTACGCAAGTTGTTCAGCACATGTCTCTGAGCTGTATCTATGCATAAAAAACTTTATTGGCTAAATATCGTTAGTGACTAATTTGACAGAAAGTCATCTTATATAATCTTTGTAACGTAAAAACTGGTCCAAAATGATCTAATGTTTAATACTTTTGTTTTGCATTTTAGCATACATTTATTTACTTTGACATCGGTTATTAAATAAGGTTTTATGAATAGGCTATTCTCATATCTTTTTTTATATAAAGGACTAAAATATTTCAACAATTTCCATTTTAATCTGTTAAATTAAATTAGTCATACATTTTCTTATATTATATTTTAGAATATATTTAGTTTTAAACTTATTTACAAGCATTTGTAAATAATTATTGCTGAAGACATTTATTTTTTATAGAGTTTTAAAAGTAGATTGAAATATGTCTCATTTATTTTACTAGACAATTTATGAAAGTATGATAACATGCGTTAAAAGACGGATGTTTACTAAATCCACTGGTTATTTGCTTAAGGAATTTATGTGGAGAATGGTGGTGCAAAACGTAAGTAGTTCTTAAATTACAGTTCTTACACTAAATTTTAGTCACTCGAGTGGTGGTGCTTCGTTTGAGAGATCCAAAACAATAATATCTAAAAAAAAACAGAGACGATGCCGTCAGAAAGAACAGCACTTCTCGATCGGGACTTCAAAAGGGACAGCTATACAAAAATTCCGGTTTTAAAGTAGCGCCAACCCTTCGCAAACAACAACAAAAATGGCGTCGGGTCTGACAGACGAGAAGCCACTACTCCAGAGATGAACAAAAATAAAATTTCCGGGAAATGTAAAGCCCATAACTAAAAAAAATAAAGCAGTTGCTGGATTTCCGACAGAAGTAAAAACTGTTATGAATATAAATCGTCGGTTATGTTGGTTAGACCATAAATTTGATCATTATTTTATCTTGTTTCATTTAAAATTTAAATCTAAAAACTACACACACGTTATTGTCTATAGTCAAATAATAATAATAATACAAAAACATATTTTTAGGTTAGATCTATACTGAACTAGCAAACGTTTCTTTAATGCATGTATATTAATTACGATAGCTACCGAGTTAGGAAATTTATACATTTACACAAATTTAGAAAGCACTATGTCAATTTTATAGGTATCACCAAGTACACTACTTCAACACAACTTACAATATTAGGGAGTGCAATGTCTATTTCAGTGGTATTATCTAGTAAACTATTTTATCAAAACTTACAAAATTTGGAAGAACAATGTCCATTTCACCAGTAGGATGTCGTGACTAAAGCCAAAAAGCTCTTAAGCCTCTCAAGCCTCTGAATTTACCACTGCCTACTTTATTTCGTAGATTTCTTCTTCTTTAAAGATCATATTTTAAATTAAACTTCTTACTTACTTCTCATAGTAAGTATGTAAACCAATGCAAAAGAAGAATCATCAATGAAATCGAATAAGGAAAGCGTCTCGTGTAACGAGAGTTCGTATATTTTACCTCATCCAAAAAGTGCTCTGTGCCAATTTGTTTTCATTTACAAAAATTCAAATGTGTAATGTAGTTAGAGTGGGATTTCAAATTAAAAATAATTTTAAAAGAACTGACATTTACGTGTGTTTTTCATTTTTCCGAAATTATTAGAAAGGGATTGTAAGTAATTTTTGACTTCTAAGAGTAAAACTGTTCAGTGGTAGAAAATAAAAGTAAAAAAGCTAAAATTATTTACGCCAATGACCAACTTAACTTTTTTTTAATGTGTATTTTTAAGAGATTTTTGAATTTATGTTTAATTTATCTATGAATGACAATACGACTTTTGGAACACTAGGTTAAAAATAAAATAATATATGTTCTGGGGTTCTTTAAATTTAAAATAGTGTACAATCGATTCATTTGTTTGCTCACTTAGTCTATATAAGATTACTTCAACCAAATTTGAGAATACAAATACCTACACACTTAATACAATTCGATCCTTCATTTTAACAAATATTTTCTTAAAAAAATTTCGTCAAAAACCATTTTGTATTTTGTCGAAAACCATTTTTTTACTTTTGGAAGAGATGTGTTTAGGATGGAAACAACAGACAGACACACAAATAGAAGCAGTTTAAATTTAAGGAAATCGAATTGTTGTAAGCACCTAACAGGTTAAAAATAATAACAAAACTTTAAAAAATAAAAGTCTTGCGTATGTTAATATTTTAAAAGATTTTATGTTCTTTTGAAACTTGTTAAAAATTGTATCTGTAAAAATATAATTTAAATAGCAAATTCAAGGATTACCAATCTAGAAAATCGTATTAAGTATGAATTTCAAACCTTTGATCCAAATAAATTTTATATTTTAAAATATAACAACTCTAAAATGAAAGTTTATTTTAGCGTCCCAAGATTGAGTTAAATTGATGTAGCAATAGAAAGGTTTCCGATCATTTTTATAAACCCAAGTGATGCATAATCCAGGTATATATATTTTAACTCTAATTCTAACCACAAGCTTTACTGGGAAGCTATGGCTATTCATAGTACAAAACAGTTAGCAGAACAACTTGAATGTTTAACCAAAGAGTTTTGAAAAACTATTTTTTGCTTACAGTATTTTTAATGTTGACAGTGGTTAAATAGGTACTGTATATATTATAATTTTTTATATAAGGTACTAAAATATTGCAATTAGTAACAAAATATTATTATTATTTATTCGCTCAGATGGAAAATACTAATATTCGAGTTATTTTAGAAATAAGTTCTTTGTGACACAAATCCGTGTTTCATCAATATAAAACTGCATAACTAAAAGCTCTCTATTCAGACAGATAATAACAACTAATGGATTGTATTTTATTTGAAGACACTAATAATTGTGGTTATGGTTTACAACAATGGGAATGATTGTCTGCGTCATTGAAAAAATAAATAATTGTTTGTTTGTAAGCATTTGATTGCGTTATTATGGTCAGAATAAAAGGAAGCAAATAACAACAACCAATTTGATGATAATTAGAATAACAAATGTTACTTGTTTATTTAATTATTGTTCAACTGTAAAATTTCTCACATAAATAATTGTTTAGCTTTCGGAATAATATTAATGAGTTTTTTTCTGAAACAAATAATGAATAGTATTTCTAATACGGATCAAATTGTTGAAATGTATAAAGTAGTGAATTTATAGGGCTAGTTTGGAAGCGTAGCTGAACTATTCCGCTGTAAATTGGCAAACATACTCAAAGTTATGTGGATCGATTGAAATATTATACTAGAGAAGAGTTATATATTTTACTATTTACTAGTGCAGATTTAAATATTTTATTGTTTGCTATTGCAGATTTATATATTTTATTATTTACTGGTGAAGATTTATATATTTTCCTATTTACTGGTGCAGATTTATAAATTTTATTATTTAATAGTAAAGATTTATATATTTACTACTTGCTAGTGCATATTTATATATTTTATTATTTATTGTGAAGATTTATGTATGTTTATTATTTAATAGTGAAGATTTATATATTTTACTATTTACTAGTAAAAATTTATGCATTTTTCTATTTACTAGTGCAGATTTATATATTTTACTATTTGCTAGTGAAGTTTTATATATTTTACTATTTACTGGTGAAGATTTATATATTTTATTATTTACTAGTGTAGATATATATATATATTATTATTGACTAGGGAAGATTTTATATATTTTACTAATTACCATTCGAGCATTGAATGGCTCAGGTCGTTTTGACCGACAGTCAGGTTGGTAACATGCATTATTTAACATTTCATATTTACATTCTTATTTTTAAAATAACTAAATAGATAAATATTGAACTACCATAATTAATTTCACAAACAATACATACACCCCCGTAGACACATCCTCACTCACAAATTACAGAATATTGAATATGGAAACCTAACCAAAAGCAAACGGAACCTTAATTGACAGACTTCTGCCTACACTGTATTAAATACATAAACAAATAAATAAAACATTTTAAATAAATTAAAACAAAATAAAACATATACATGAATAACTATAGTAATAACAAATCCATACATTATATATCCCTAAGTAGCCTACTACCTGTGTATTCTTCGGACAAACTATTTGAGTAAATAAACTATTTTATGAGCTTCAACCTATACTTCCAGGCTGTTTGAAAATATCTTGCTAACTTTTCCCAATCCCGACCATTTAAACATTGTTGAATTCCTCTCGGGACTGCTCAAGTTTATTAAAACAACCTTGCCGGACACCTTTTAAAATTGGACACTTCACTACGAAATGAAGGTTTGTAGTTTAGATGGAATAATTCCCCTCTGCATTAAAAAACCCATTTAATTGTGGTGGTAGTGCGAAAATTTTGAAAATAACTCATATCCCCAAGTTCCAAATATAAAGTTCTATAGGCACTGTGATAGCGACCTGTCTTAGCTGCGAGAAGATTATTTTGTTTGTTCTGGTTAAGCATCGGTTGGACTAAAGTAAATAACTGCCCCTTCCATTTATAGATAGACCTGTGTCAAACTTATCGCATGTTCGTCTACTAACCGCAACCATTCTTTATACCAAACAACTTTATTTTGTAATACCTGTTTTGTTAAAAAAAGTTTGGAAGCCACTGTTCCAGCATATTTAAAGTTTTTAACACATATCTTGTGGGTAAACTAAACGTAACATCAAACAATTTGTCTAAACCCAGCCCTAAAAACAAGACATAGTTTGGAGTGTTTAGGCAGCCCTTTATTATAGCTGAAGTATGAAGTATAAACGTTATAATATTACGTCATAATATACCCATAGTGTATTCACTTATGTTTTTCTGCGTTCGAACAACAAACCTCAAACTACTTTCATTCCAACCTTCACTGAATTTTAATTAGACGCAATGTGGAAATTAATTGAGTAGTCCATTTTTAATAACAAGTGTAAATAAACAATGAACAACAAAAAACGTGAATAAATAATCTTGGATGATCAAGCAAATGAGCCCTTATATAACATTATCACAATTCAGTGAAAAAAATTAACATTAAATTATTTGTTATTTTTTACCTTTTTTCTATATGCCAGTTAGTCTAATGAAGTAGGGGAGCAGCGTGTAAATCAAACGCAAGTAACTAGGTTCTAACATACGCAATTGTGTTGAATGTTCCAACTATATCAGACTGATCGGTCACCTTTAACTACTGTGCCACCCTCATCATCAGAATTCAATCGTCACAAGCATTAGTTCATTATGTGTAATATCACACTTGTTACAAAACTCAAATTATCTGGAAAATAAAGGTTTACTTACTGTCCTAAGTGTCCGTCATCTAACTTCTTTTTTTCCTTTTAATGACGCGTTTCGGAGTTTACTTCATCATCAGAAATGTTGCCACTCGTATGAGCTTTTCAAACATTTAATAACTACACAAACATTGAGAACATAAACACTTATTTTAAGCTTGGGATGCATTCCGTAAGGTGGTCCAAGGACAGTGAACTTCTCGTTGTTATATAATCACGCGGTTCAACCCGTTATCTTGTATATATTAAAAGCTGGATCATAGAGTGTGTTTGATGAGAAATGAAGATGGTCGTTAATAACTCCAAAGTTATGATGATGGAGTAAACTCCGAAACGCGTCAGTAAAAGAAAAAGGAAGTCACGTGACGGACACACAAAACCGTAAGTCAACCTTTATTGTACTACGTTGACTTACCATAAGAAATATGAATCTATCTGGAAGAGTTCAAACATGGATAAATATAATTATAGAATTCAAATCATAATTTCATAGCAAGAATAATTTAAACAGTGTTTATTCAGTGTTGTTTACGTTAGGAAGTCTTACAACAACTGATTGCCTCTCCAACACAAGTTAATACAGGAAATTAAAGCAGACTTAAGTGGGAACTCGTACTGTTTAACTGACGTCACAATGGATCGTTTAGGCAAATCTCAGTAAAGTTTAATAAGGTCGGAAATTCGAATATTTTGCAAAGTAAATTAATTTTGTTTCGTGCAATTATTTTACAAGTGGCATCCTAGTCAGTGAAATAATAATATTAAAATTTGTTTTAATTAGGAAAGTAGTATTACTTAAAATTCATCAGATTGATATTTTTATGGAATTTCTTAAATAGGTAAACAAATAATTTCAATATAAAATCTATAAAATTTGTACACGCCGTTCAAAATATATATATTTCAGAACTTAGTACTAAGAGTCCAATACTTTTTACTTTCCATAAATAGTAAAATTTGGGTTTTACAATATTTTCCTAGAAACATTTTTTTTAAAATGGCGTTTCACTAACCCTAAAAAATAAAATAAAAATTAAAAACTACCAGTTTTTGACCCTATTGATATATGTTCATGTTTTGGTAAAACATTTGATCAAAATCAGTTTTGAATAGGCGTAATTAATTAAAGAAATTACTTCCTGGAGTTAAAAACTGAAGTAATCATTTTCTATTGGCTTTTTGAGCACCTAACCTGATTTGAATAACCTGAAATTTCAACAATTTAAACTTACAGCAAACGCTAGCCAAATATTTGAAATTAAGCACTATTTATAGACTTTTCTAATACAATACAATACATTTGATATGATTAACAAAATTAAAATATGTAAAAATATTTAAGTAAGTCAGTAAAAAAAAAAAAAAATTAATGTACTAAGAAAATTGTCTTATACACTAACAACTGTTCAATTCAGCGGTTTTCTTAATGATTAAAATTCTTCTGTTCTCTGAGAACTTCTCGAATTAAATTATTTCGTTTCTATGCAATGTTTATCTGTTTTGAAATATCTTCAATTAAAAAAAAAAGTTACTTTAGGAACTGAACACTTAAACACAATAGCTGGCAGGTTTGTTTTAGGGTAGTGACTGTAGGCTGTGATAAAAATTGGTTTAGTTTATAACTACTATAACAGCTATTTTCTTCTTGACAATAACCACAATAAAGCGATGTTTGCAAATGTACGACAATCCATTAGCCGTTGGGCGAGGAAATGGAAGGCTTTTAATGCTCCTGTCGATATTGATAAAGCTCGTATTTGTGTAACAAATATTGTTTTACGAACAACTTAATTAAATATTATCATTCTGAACGATTAATAATAGTAATACAGTTTATGATATATTGATAAAAAATTACGGACCATTTTATAAATGATTAAGTTTTTAATAAGACATGGCTGATTACAATAGGCAAACATGGTTTTATTGAACCTCTCAAGTTAAATATTTTAGTTTCGTCTATAAAAGTTGATCTATATTTTTTAAGTAGGCCTAAACAAGCAGGGCTAGAAAAATATCCACGTATGGGTGGATTAAAACACAAATATTTAAACGAAATATATGAAAAGGGTTTATAGAAATGATGTGAACACTTCATACCTCTATTTTCCCCATAAATAAGATATATCATAGTATTTTTTTTAACTCAACATGCCACTTCGTAAAACAAAATAAACTTCCACAAAAGATGTGATTTTAATTTAAATGCGAAGTTTACAATTTACAAGTAATACAGTGACCCAAGAATTGTTTGTGTTGTATTTTATGCAGCAATAATTAATAATTAGTAATTATACAGGTTGTTTTAATCTATTTACAGAGGCATTCAGGTTTGGTTGCATTTGTATCTTATAGATTGTTTCAATGCACTTTCATTAGTAGCTTAGCAGACATCCCATTTGAAGTCGATTTTCTGCCTAACCCGCAAGTGAATGTATGTAGAGGTGTAGATTTGCAGGGTAGATTCTCGTTCTCAGCTCAGCGAATGATCCGATAAGAGCGATTTATGTTTGATAAATTCCCAGAAGTAACAATCGATTAGTGCCAGATGCACCTTGAAAGCCATTGGAGAATTCATCAAGGTAGTCTGTATGATATGATTTGTTTGAATTGCATGCTATCAATGTGCGGGAATCTTTGAAGATTTGGTGTTAATTCTAGAATTATAATTAACTTAATGTATAATTCTACGAGTACTAGTTTCCCATATAGTAGACTTTTCCTAACAGAGAAAATAAACAAATACATTAAATACAACAAAAATTACAAAACTCTCCAACGAGTACAATGCCAACTGAACTTGTCAATCCTAGTTATAAAAAAAAAGAATTCGATTGTGTTTTGAAAGGTCTGTAATTTAACTCAATTACAACAATAGAGTGCCATGTCCTTTCTTTACCAGTAGCCTTTTTTTGTGTTACATCTTTCTCTCACACATTGCATTGCAATCTTACAGTTTGTTGCACAATTCCAGAGTTATCTCTTTGTATATTCTTATCCACAAACACTTTAAAGTATACAATTTGTCACAATGTTTTAGATTACTGAACTGTAAATACAGTGTGTGAATACATATTAGACATTTTGCTATATTTAAGAAAACTGTGAAACAAAATACATTCGAACCCTCATTAAAAAAGATTGAAAAGAAATTTAAAAAACGTTTCCAGAAAATATTAAAAGCATCCCTTCGGTTTAAAAAGTGTCTTTGGATCGGCTTAGAGTTGAAGGTGAAATTTTCCCTTATGTACAAAATTCCCGAATGTAAACTAAGGAATGCACAGAATTAGCTGCCACTTATGCTAAGGTGTACAAAGTGCGAGAGAAGGTTTTGTGTATATTTAGGAGATTTATAATTATTTTGAAAGGGTTAGATTTTGTGTCTGAAATAACCCTTTAATTACATTTGGGAGGAATGGAATTACTGCCCTGCAGTTCGGTCAACACTTGCTGTAAGGTCTGCGGTCAACACAACAAAATTGTTTCACACAAAAGTTTCGCATAACATTTATAGGGTTTACAATAACTTTCTTTTGTAACTCAGCTAACGTTTAGTGT
The DNA here is from genome assembly GCA_018207615.1 of Philaenus spumarius. Lineage (NCBI taxonomy): Eukaryota > Metazoa > Arthropoda > Insecta > Hemiptera > Aphrophoridae > Philaenus > Philaenus spumarius. Next base: position 112,494 of record JAGFPH010001181.1, read on the forward strand.
TAACAAAACAAACTACAAACAAATATTTTTTAGATTACATTTAAAAACTTTAGAAAGGTTCAAAATTTTTCTTATTATTTATAATGAATTGTTTTTTTATATACCTAGTTTTGGTTTACACACAACTTTGAATTGATATTATGTTGTGCCTACAATGGGGTACTGAATTTGTTTGTCCTTTACTCTCTAGTTGGTATCCCTTCAGCTAATTGTTGGTGTAATAAAAAAAACTTTAAAATAAAAGATATATGTATTACTCTAAAGAGGAATAATAAATCTAAATGCAGTGTTTTTCATATTAAAAATTAATATCCACATAGGAGAATCATACAAATATAAAAGCGTCTTTTCAGGGGCTAATAGGCAAAACAAGAACTTGTTCCGAAAGCCGTTTAAAGAATTGTCATATATTTTAATTGGAGTTATCTTCAATTTATTGTTTACACTAATGGCGAATTTTGTTCATCATATAGCATTATTAATAACAGAAATGAGTAGGTTAAAAGTCTCCTAAAATATTGGTCAGTTTTACTTAATTGCATAAAAGTTATGCTTTTATTATGGTTATTTATTTTTTCATATTTAAAAAACTTAAAAGTGGTTTGAAATTTACACAATAATAACATAGAGACACACAAAAATACTTAAACGTGAATTTAAAAAAATAGGTACCCCAAAGGAAAAGTCTATAGTGGCAGAGCATCATCGAAAATGTTACACAATTATTGGTCACTAACAAAAAACGTGGCTCAATTTTTTGAGGATTACTCACGGAAAATCGTAAATATTCCATGTGCATTTAAATACACAATAATTGACGGTTGTACGAGTAGCTTTCGCATTTGAAATCGGAAACAATTTCCTTTAAAATATGATCACCCTCAATCTATTTTTGTCATAAACTTCGGAAATAAATTTCATTTAACCAGCTGTTGGTACAACAAAGTAAATTTCACCAAATATAATTAAATCTAATTTTTGTAACTCGGAAACAATAAAGTTTCCTTACCACTTTATGCAATCAGTTTTAGCAAATAGTGAAAGAACGTCAAATATAATGAAATGTTAACATTATTAAGGTTTTAAGAATCTATAATCGTCGCATATGTTTAATGTAAACGCATTTTTCTTATTTATCTGTTGCAAACTGTTATTATTTTTTTGTTCTTTTTGAAGTTCCTTGTCTTCAAAAGTAACTTAAAGTGAGTTTTAATGAAATGTAATATATTCTGAGGGTTAAGTAAGGCAGAAACTTAATAAAGGTTTCGGAAATATTTAACAGATTATTTTTGTTCGAATAAAGTTCTTTTCTTTGAGCAAATATATTATTTGTATTCCGAAGCATATTTGAAATAATGTATTTATTTATTTATGTATTTAACTTATTAATGGTCTGTCGTATAATCCGTGTATTTCGTTGTTGTTGTATGATGGCCGTTTCGACTTTTTTATTCAGCCATTTTCAAATTTCCAGCTGTTCGCACACTGGGAACTTTGTCAACATTAAAACTTTAAACACAAATTTGTCCAACATCTTATTGACACCATCCACGGATATACAGATATAAAATCTAGTTTAGAAATAATACAGAAATGCAGAAAAGGACTCTTAATGAACGCAAGAGCTACAAGAAAAAAAAACACACAATAATATTTTACTAAACAGCAAGTCCCAATGCCATTCACACACTTTTAATATAGCCTACTACATGAACTGGACAACAATACCAAGTTGAATTTGAGCAACTAATAGCGCTATTCAACTACGGTAACTTAAGACGCTAACGTCCGTCAGCGCGATTTTGTACTGAACAAGGTAGCATTTGCCGAATACCTTCTGCCGTTAACTTTATATATTTGTAGTGTGCATTTATGTGTTTTTATGTATGTATAAGTGTTTGAATGTTTTAATGTTAACAAAGTTCCCAATGTGCGAACAGCTGGAAATTTGAAAATAACTGAATAAAAAAGTCGAAACGGTCGTCATATAACAACATCGAAAACAAGGATTGTATAGACCATTACTAGGGTAAATATATTTGTATAAACAATCCAGTTAGGCTATATTTTGTTTAATTGTTTTGTATTTCAGATAACTTGACGCAACTAATTGATAGTTTAACAATCATGGCAATTGGTTTCTGTAATTTTTAATTTAATAAAAGACAAAAGTTGTGTGAAGTCACGAGGCTTTGCAACATAAAGTTCGAACAAGCGTTGTACAACATCTAGCTGTCTAACACCTTAATCAACGTTTATAAAAATTCATTCCAGAAAATCATTCATTTGAAACTAATTTCATTGAAAAAATTAATATTTATAATTTGTACAAAGTTAGCGTTGCTGGAGTAAAGGTTGATCTGTTTCAAACATAATCCCAGATATAAAGCTTGTATATTATTGAAGCTAAGGAGCAACATCCTTGAAGTAGAATCCTGTAATACAGTAGGGTTATACAGTAGCACGTAAACCGTCCTTCTTGTATGAGATTCAGGAATATTTGACGTGAATATTCCAGTATGATTTAAGTTTATAATGGTTGTCTAATTATTTACGACAGTTAAACTTGTGATATAACCAGTATCTGTTGTATGTATGATGAAGGATGATACCAATGTATTTATTTGAGTTTCACTTGATGCTTTGTACTTTTATTACTGTTAAATCCTGCAATTAATAAACATTGTTTTTACAATATCTTTTTGGAACCATCCATTTGACAAATTGGTGCTGTAAGGTAAATTTATAAAATTAGTGTAGTCTCATGATTCGCTCGTAAAAACTATATAGTAGCCAAGTACACTGCATGTGAAAAATATTTAACTATCAACTCGAAAAACAGTGATCTACACCGTGATCTAAACATGATCTTAGTGAAAGATGAAATAAAGAAGGTGGCCCTCAGGCAAAATCTACGTCTCCAAGTCCATGTTAGTCTAGCATTGAAGACAATGATTGACATTCACGATGTTTGCCGCCTCAATAGAACCAAACCCAGGGATTTTACACGGCAAGAATAATAAAACTTTATATAAAAGAGCTAATGTATAAAAGGAGTCCATATTGTAAATGCTAACTGTGCAAATGTGATTTTATTAGAGAAATAAGTCTTTGGTCGATCCTAATGGATTCGTGAACATATGCAAAGTTTATTTTATTAAACTCTGTTTAAAATAACAGTAAAAATACAAAAATTAAAAGTGTTAGGCAAAAACAGTTTCTATATTAACTGCTAATGTAATACGCAACATTATATATAAATGTTCTTTTATACGTAGATATAAACTTATAATATTCTGTCCGTCAAACAGAACGAGAAAATATTCCAAATGATCTACAAATAACTTCTGGTTTGTATGTGGAATGTAGAATAATAAAGTGCAATGTGAAATGGAAGTATACTACATGAAGTAGGTTTACGCTATATGAAAGGAATTTCTGCTATTTAAATCGAGTTTTATGAACGAACTTTAGGAATGCAATCTCATTTTCTTTCTCATAATTAAAGCTACTATTTCCTTCAATTTCTGTTCACAGCTTAACTTTAAATTGAATCTAATGCCGTTATTGCTGCGGAAATTTACTTTGGTTTCCTTCAGTGTCGTAAATATATATATATAAAAAAATAATGTATGCAAAAATTAATGAAAGACTGTGTAAACTAAATGTCACCTCTACCACTGATTTGTATTTAAAAACTAGAAGACTGAACAAAGTTTGATAAGTTATGATGTTGTTTGACAGGTAATTTTGTGATGGGTATTCGTAGATTTACAGAAGACAAATTTCGTATTGAAATCATTGTGAACGTACTTTTTCGTTGAATTTTCCAGTCGGGTATTGATTTCAACGTAACTTGTAAATTTTACATTCATTACGACTCTGCAGTGATTACGTACGTTCTTTTAACAGAAATCAATTCTAGTTATCATGATTTCAATTGACAACCCATTTCTATTCGTTTATAGTAACTAATTACAAACAAATAAAAACTGGTTATAAATGTAAAATACTATATATCTCAAAATACCGAGACAATTTAATTAAAATAAAGGAAAAGAGATAAAGAAATTGAAAAACAAATTCGAACTAATTTACTCTAACTAATTGCACGTAGAAGTCAGACTTTCAGCACAATACTCACGACTGATTATTGTGTTTCGCTAATTAGAAGAATATTCTTGTATCATTACATTCTTAAACAAATTTATAGAAAACCCACAACAACCAACTCTACTATTCATGCGGAGATCCACCATCCCGTTGCACAAAAAATGTCTGCTTACAGGCTTATAAGGCTAGTATCATTGCCAGTCAAAGATGAGGATTTTCATAATGAATTAAACACAATAAAATACTAAGATCCTGTGGCGAACGGTTACAGGAGTTCTATAGTTAATATTGTCCTTAAAAACACATAAGAAATAGAGAAAAACCTCAGAAAGAACAAAATAGAAAAATGTTCAGATCTACGAAGTATGGGGTGATTTTATCTAATATCTTAACAAACGCATTAAACAAATTGGATCTAACCATGACGTTCCCTATATATAACAACATTATTAATATAATGAAACCCAAAAAATAATCCCGGTAGAGCAGAAATCAGGAATATACAAAATCAATTGTAACGAATGCGAATGTTTCTAATAGGTCAAATCGGGAGACAAAGTAAAAAACGGTTCAAGGAACATGTACTTAGTAATAGAGGTACCAATTACGCGCGCCACATTATGGATTACAACCATTCATATTGCAATTTTGATACCAATTTCCAACAATTAAACATATGTAAGAAGAGTTAACAAATGGAAGCGCCGGAAGAATTTGAAATTTATAAAGCCAAGAAAAAAGTCGGGAGTTTATGTTAAATTACCAATTGAACTTCCATTCCAATTTGATGTATGACAAAAAAATGGTAATAGATAAGAAAATCAAACATTGTGCGGTGATACACGTCAGATGTCCGATAGCTTAAGTGACCATACTTAAGTGTATTCGACTATGTACACACGCCAAGTTGTAGCGTATGTATTATTGTGTTATTGTGCTCGTATATTGTGTTTGTGTTATGTTGACTTTATATTTATTTGAATGTGTTAAGGACCTCAGTAGAACGAGAATCTGATGATGGAATAAAGTTCCGAAACGCGTCATAAACAAGGAAGTTAATTATTTAAAGTCACACAGACGGTCTAAATTACCCTTGTTAGTAATTCATACATTGTATTGCCTTAAATTGCACTATTGTCTCTAAAGTGAATGAGAGGAATGGTTTAACACACTAAATCAGTTTTACTTATTTAAGTTTGGTCGTAGTCCTATTATTATTGGAATAGTTGACCTGTTGTTAACTAGATTGTTTGTCATTAATTATGTTATGGTTTCAAAAGGTCAGTTTTAGTCTTTTAGTAATGGTTTTATCATTTTATTTAAATGTAAGTATGTAAAGAGTTTAGGTCAAGAGAATTTTTTGATTATTGCCAAATTTTCAAGTAAACTCAATCCTAATACAATCCAACTTGTTAAATTGTATGTACTTTGTACATCATGATTATTATTACCACGAAGTAGCTATTTAATGGCTACAATAGTTTAAAATATTGTCATCAAACAACAATATAGATTTACATCAGGGGTAAATAAATCAAGGGAACTTTATACTTACAAGTCAATCTTATTGAGTCAAATTATTTTTACATTGTTCGTATTTAAGGTTAAAGCGCAATTTAGAACAAATTACCTAATTTCAATACAAATCATGGTATTTGAACAGGTTACTGAGTTTGAGCTATTTATGCGTAAAGTTTCAGCTATTTATGTTCAATGAAAGGTTCTATTAAATTGCTTTACGTTTGACTTCCTAAATATAGAATTTCCTGCAAAAATGTGTTTCATTATTTTAACAACTCGAAAAGAGAACAAGTTTTTACCGTGAAGCCAGCCTGATATAAAAAGTATTGGGTACTTTTTTATAGGTGAAATAAGTAAAGGCATTTAATCCACATGCAATTGGAAGTGGTGAGTAAAATAAAAAAAAAAAAAAAATGTTTCACTTACTGCTTATATTAGGGCAAACAAAATAAAAACCCTGACATTTCCTTTTGATTTTGCTCCTCGGCTACTGAAACTATCCAGTGTTGTCTGAAAGAGTACTGCTACTAGAAACATTTGAAATCCAACGCCTTTTACAACTCAGGTTTAAAAGACGCTTGGTAGCTGTTCCGCCCTTTTTCTTCGTCAGTATAAACTAGCAAAAGATTCCATTACCTGTTGCCCAACGGATTGCAATCAAGTTATTCAAATGTAAAACAGTTTGACTCGGTTGAAAGCAAAGTCTTGAACCCAAATGTTTGGTTGGACCAACAAGTATAATTGTGTATGAGAAAGTGAGGAAAACGAAAGTCGCGATTGACGAAAGTCAAGTAATAGAGAAAAGTCGAAGTTAATGTCCCCATTTGGTTGACGACTTAGCCTCAAAGTTTCTTAGAAAAAGCGACGTCCAAGCTTCCAAAAGTATATGGAAAATATCTAGAGCTTGGTACATGTTGAAAAATATAAAAGGCTTTTGTATTATGATAAAAAAATATTTGTTAAGGTAGCAAGAGGGAGGATGGCGTATGAAGCAGGTGTGGTGTCTCTTGAATATTGTATATCCCATTACTTTAAATGAGCAATTCTTGTATCTATCTTTGTATCCGTCGCAGATCTCGAAAACGGCTCTAATGAAATTCAAATACATTTTGTATTTAGGTGTAATTTTGATTTTTAAGTACACCCATATAGTTGTATTTCGTGTAAAAACGCCATTTTTTCAGAAAATCTAATTTAAAAGTTGAAAAATTATAACATAGGGTCTTATGGGTTGCCACGTTTGTTACAAAATAACAACGAAATAGTAAATAAAGCGATCAAAACAGATGTTTATAAACAAGCCAATTTATACTGTTTTGGCACGTAGAAAATAGAGTGGAATAGAACTGAGATTGAGTATTATCAAAAATCAGCTGTTCATAGATACATTATAGATACAATCCAGATTTAAAAATACTGAGCGATGCTCGGCCACCCAGGTACAAACGAGCCAAAGATTAGGGAGTTTTCCTACTGCGAGCGAAGCGGAGCAGCCATCTGAGGAGGGGTTGGGACGCGAAGCGTCCAGGGTCAGAGTCCCTAGTTGTTGAGTATTCATACTTCGAACTAGGTAAACCCACCTTTGACCATTACGTCAATCTGTCTCCCGTAATCTTGACCGGTCCGGCAAGGGTGGGGGATCTGTCGTTGAAAGTATGCTTAACAAGTCGCATCAATGTATAATAAAATAATCGCTACGCTCGCTACGCATTTTAAGAAGAATATTTTATGTTCGTACCGCAACTAGTTTTATTTACCGTTATTGTCAAGTTTGACATTTTAGTTATATTTCAGTTTAATTGTTTTCTTTCCGTAAGTGTCATCATAGTTATAAGTGAGTGTACTTTAATTATTAATTGCACTAGTTGGCCAACTCGCGGAGTGCACCACCACGTGGATCTTCATTTTACCACAAGAAGCGTCTTCACAACAACAAGAGTGAGTACAATAATTACAGACATTAATTTAGCTATGGTGACACATTATTTGTAATATTTTCAATAACTGACATTTATTTTACTTTGGTCCTCCGGAATATAACGACTTCAGTCGTAACAGTGCCGCTATATCTTATCGCTATCAAACACTAGTATATATAACTGTAGGGTTTCTCATCAGAAGTCGTTTAATTTTTAAACATAAGAAACATTTTTTGTTTTGGTATTTAAAGATTTAAGAAAACTAGTTATTGCTATCATACGCTTAAGAATTCTTAAATATTGATACTTCTTTTAACGATTTTTACATTGTATTTTGGTTATGCAAATCATAAAAATGATTTAAATAATATAGAACAATCAAACAACATAATATAATATAATAGGAGAAAAACTTTAATTATTTCTTCAAAAACAAAAAAGCCCGTTTTAACAGTAAGCTTTTATAGAATACCTTTTAAAATTGAAATCGTAAGAAATTGCTTCAAACTCATTACTTTCCAAGTTTTTTTATATACAGCTCTGGTGAATACTTATTTTTGTGTTATGAAATGTTTATAGTATTAACATTTGTTTCCTTTGTATTTTATTTGGCTCAACAATTTGTAATGACTTTAAAGCCTACCTTCTAAGAACATTACTTATTTTTGTGACAGATTTTTGAAATTATTTTTATACAAGTCCTACGTTGGACGTAGGCATTATCATCATGTGGTACTTATATTTCTTGTCTAGATAAATTGGACGAAATAATTACAGAAATACTTGAAAACCCTTTGATGACGAGTCGATGTTATTTGTAGAAACATATTGTAACTTTAGGAATATGCTTGTAAGTAATGGGACATTAAAAGCTTTTAGACTGTAAAGGATACCGACAAACATATTCCTACTACTTGTATGAATTTAAAAGAGAGAAAAATATGTATTTATATTAAAGTTATTTTTTAAAAGGACATATTAAATATTCATGCATTAAAGTTTAGAGCAACAGTTAAAATCCACTAAAAGTTCGTTGGAAAAATTTAATGTGTTTTAGATATTAATATTTTATTTTTGCTTCGTCAAAATAATGTTTGACATTCTAGTTACCATGGATTGTTTTTATTAGAATATTTTAATTTTGTACGTAGGAAAAAATTGCTATATTAACTTGATGGCCTTACTTTATGCGAGTTTAACTAATGACGACTGTGAAGAAGTGTAGTGGAAACTCCCGATGGTCAGAAACTAAGTTCGAAATTGTGAAACTATGTTAGAAGTATCAAAAGTAGCAAGCTATGCGATGCAATAACTGATCCCGCCACGTTGCTCCCTTGGACAGATTTAATTCAAAGAAGAGTATCGTTATAAATATATACACCAATGAATAACTAAATCACAAATTACAAATACTTGAAGCTATTAAAAAAACAACAACAAAAAACATTAAAACCCATACAAATAATAGCTTGTGATAGCTGATAATAAATCATGATAGATTTGAGAAATAGGAGGAGAGAACAGATGAACGAGAAAACAAATAAAACTAGATAGAAAAAAGTAAAGAGAGAAAAAATGATTAGGTTGTCTTTATTTTGAGAAACTCTACACATAATTTCAACAAAACCCTTAAAAATGAAATTGTTCACATAAAAATATTAAAACTCAAAGAAAATGTAGATAAATCATACAGAAAGAAACACAATTAAAACTAAAACTAATAAATACTTTCTCAGTATTAGTAAATAAAATATAAACTTATTAAAGTGTAATGTTATCGACGAGTTTGACAATTCTTATATCCCCATTTCAGGAAAACTGTTTTTTAATAGGATATGGAAATGTGATTCATGATTTTATTGTAAAATTTGACATGGAATACGAAATTAGAAAGTTGTTTTTTATAACTTAATTACTTTTCTAGTTATGGGTTGTAATAATTGAACAATCGCGTTATCAATAAAACATGGTAAATCACACTGTCAAACATTTTATGTAGTTTTTTTCTGATAAATTTTTAAATCATTAAAACTAAATATTGCAGAATTTAAAGCATGAAGTATCAGTTACCACAGTATTTTAATTTGTAGTTGTATAGTTATTATAAATATTGTTGTACCAGATAAGTTTTGTGGTTAGATGTATTCTGCAGGAAAATCTATGGCCACCTATCTAAAAAAATAATGTTACATTTTTCAGCATGGAGGATCTAAGATGGCGTGAAAAATTTAACATAGAAGAAGGACAAGTTTGTTAAATTTGTAGATCCGCTTTTGATTCTGCCTACATGTACCTCTTAGTTATGCAATATCAAATACTTTCCAAATTAAAACATTACTCAGTGCAATATATTGGTAAAATTATAAACAATTAAATATGATTTTTACTTAATTAATAAATGTCTTTCCTTATACTCTCCAAAAACAGATTTATGGAAATGTGGTTCATTAATAGCTGTTTCAGCGGTTTTAAAAAGTAAGCTGAAACGCATATATTTATGAAAAATGGAATAAATTAAAAACACGGCCCTATCCCCAAAGCGGTATAAAACTCATTCTCTCTTACACCCCAAAAAGAGGGCTGGCTGGGGGTAGAAAATACTGTTTAAAGTATTTTCTAGTTAATAAGAAAATACTTTTTCGTTCTAATCGAACTACTATTCAAATTGAGATCACACTTTTACTATTGTACTAACAGGAGTTTGTGTGACAGAAACAATGTTACATGTGTACAAATTAATGGAAAGGGAGCTGATCAACTAAGTGTGGTAGAACTGAAATAAGTCCTACATAAATAGGCTACTACTTTGTTTTACTGCTTACACAGCTGGCTAAACCATTACAAATGTGTACAAATATACAAGGAAAATTTTTGCAATACAATGAAAACGTCGGCGATGATTCCAATACAGATGATTCACACAACAAGTTTAGAAGTAGTATACATAGTGTGTAAATATAGATGTACTATATTGATGTAATATTGTTTAAATTGTGCTTTGTGGCATGTGACACAAATGCGTTGATATTTTGGAACTACTTATTAAATTCTCTGTTTGAAGTTATTGTTTGTTAATGATGGATGTTGAATTTTATAATAATTACTTACTTATTCGGACATTTGCCATCATTTGTGTGTTAAATAATCAAACACGACGTTTCGGGAATACAAATCAATTCCCATTCTCAAGTGACTAAAACTAATGGTACATAAACCTAGGCAACTAGGCCTATGTAAGGGTGAACAAAGTAAAACTACAAATTATTACTAACCTTAAATATCTACATGTTGGATCTCAGAGCTAAGACTGAGAAGTCAAACACACCAACCACAGACACAACACAATTCATACACTAAGCACACGTAATTGATGGCAAGCGTCTAGTTTACTAGCTAGAGAAAGACTGACAACTGGCCAGAGTATTCAGGCGTGGCCAACAGGAAGGGGTAGTTTCCTATTGTTTCACAGGTACTTATTAAACACAAACAAAACTCTACAAACTTTGGAAGTTATTTTCTATAGATGTAAAATAGGGTGGTCCCAAGTTACCGTGCTTAAAAACAACATGGATTCTGTTTTTTCAAAAACTACTGTTTTTTATATTAATAATGAATTGTTTTTACATTAACTAGGAAGTGAAACTAGGTAAACTACCTGTTGTTTAACTTTCGTCTAACACAAAACACTTAAATAAACAACACAACTTAATTATTCGTTTTATTCAAACAGCTCCTCAATAACAGCAATGAATCATAAAACAAATATAATCTCACATATTCTTAATAATCGGAATAATAATATTTTTAATTACATTAAACTAAGTGAGGTTATTATATTATAGGACTCGCTGTTGATTGATCTATTGTTTCTTTAACTAATTCCATTTTCTACACCTGATTTATGTTTTATTTAGTAGGTACATACATAGGGATTTGTTTTTGCCAGTAGCATAGTTGTTAAAGTGGTACTAATTATTTTTAAATAATTCTTGTTTAGAGAGTTTTGATAGTATATTAAGTCAGAAGCCGGTAGAGGGGAGGTGTGAAAGTACATTATTAACATCGTTAGTACTTGTATTGTAAAGGCATTAATGTCGTTTCCCTGTTGGTCCAAACTATAAAGAGGGTCTATGTGATATTTTCTGCTATTTGTAAATGCAATATCTTCACATTTAGCCAATGCCTCCTAGAAACGTGATCACTATCAGAGTGCCTCTAAATGTAACTCTCTACTGTAAATGAGACATTGGGGTTTCTCACGCACCAAATCGTTTCTAAAGTTAAACATGATGTGGAGTCTAATCTATAACATATATAGGGATATATATATAATTTTAACTGGTAAAAACTGTACATTTTCTGACTAAATTTCTATCTAATGAACATGACTTCAAGTTTGAAAGTAAAGTACTAAATTTTTCAAACAATTATAAAGACAATTTAGTTATAGAAATAGTAAACACAACTAGTATATTTATTATTTTAAATGTAAAATATCTAGTATTGTTAAAATAGTATTGCTTTCTTTACATGTAAAACGCACGAAGCTTTTCATTTCGATAACAATACTTTATTTGTTTTTTTAGATTGTTTTGTTTTCGAAACAACTGTCCAACAATTTTTGGTTTATTCACTACGAGAAAAAGTATTTTTTCACTTCGATTGTGTATATTAATTGTAAATAATGTTATCAATAAAGGTATTATTATTTTCATTCATTATTAATTTTATTATTAATTATCACTGTAAGTATTAATTAATAGTTTTTTATGAAGTGATATAAAGTATGATGACAATAATAAAAATAATTAACTTCAAATTAAGTATTGCTTATAGATAGATTTAAATCAGATTTGTCAAATAAACCCTATTCATTAAACAGTAAAGTTTAATTTGATTCCACAAAAACGGAAAACTAAAAACATTGCTTTAAAACACGATGGCGATCAATGTGTAAGCTTTAACTCAATACATACTTCAATTATTTCTGTTAATTGATTTCAATTTGTATAAATCTCTGATGGTAGTTTTTATCATTTGAGTCTACGCTATAGAAATTGGAAATCTATTTTCAGCGTTAGAATAATTGTACATTTAAATAGGGAGTACATGATGTATTTTCTAACTGCGACGATATTACAAATATTTGTTTTACAAATACAGTATTTTGTTCCACTTACTGAAAAAATAATTACTCATTTTTAGATTGTATTTAGGTGAGTTTCTGCATTGGAGACTCTTCGCATATTAGCATCAGACCCCCCTCTTTATTGTGCCCTCTTTGTTACACCGTCCTTGGCTTTTTAGAATTACAAGCCGGTGTTCTATTCCTGCCTTTTTTGCTGGATTTGAAAATGCCTACTGTTGTTAGATATTTTATAAAGTAATCACGTCCAGTGATGAGTGCGACAATTATTCTGAGCTGTTATTCCCCCCCCCCCCGGTTATTTTACCAAATCTGCAGTTTTGTTTTTTATTGGCCAAGTTCATTGTGCGGCTCATGCAACACATTGTGTTTTGGTCGTATGAAAATTAAATGCAACTTTTTAGGCGAGGATGCCTGCCATCTTATTCCTTGTGATGCCACGTTGTCCTATAGCATCCATCTTCATTCCAACTACTTCTTGGCGGAGGAGAGTTTTAATAATGGTGAAAGACACACAAGTTTGGAAGAAATGTGTCCAGTGCTGTAAGTGCTGCTAGAATATCAGAAATGTTAACAATAAAACTTGACCGAAAGTACCTGAAACTCACCGACTTAAGATGGCGACATTGTCGTTGAATCCCGTTTTAGTAAGTAAACGTATTAGTTGTGAGATTCTGTGCTAGTTTTATTCTATCAAGTAATATTACATTGTAAGTTTGGAAAAAATATATTTTATTTGTGAGAAATTTCTGTATAAATTCGTTTGGATTTATAAAAAGGTCTGTTAAAAATTTGTCTGTTATAGTAAAATTACAGTCTGCCTATCTGTCTGTATGACTGTGATAGTTTGTGCACCATAGATTTTCTCTAACGTGGGGATCTCAGTTGTGGAGTCTATTTTTGCCTCTGGGTGAAGCAGTTTTCTTCTGTTTTGTTTAAGTAACTGCAGTGAAGAACCCGCCTGTGGGCAAGTTTAAACATAGGCTAAGAGACTTTTTGATCAAAAACCCTATTTATAGCACTGAGGAGTTTTCTGGCCTGGGTTATTTGCAAATGTAATAATTATCTATTTTGTAATTGGGTGTAAATTCCTGCTTAGTATTCTTGTAATTTTTACTGTATTTATGTATTGTTTTTTAAATGTGCTGTAAAAGTGTATAATTTTAAAAAAAGTTTTGATTGTATAAAATGTTTTATTGGTGTAGTTTTTAAAAAGTATAAAAGGATAAATGACAGCTACTTTATAAATTGATGTTATTTTCTACTTATACATGTTATATTGTTTTACGTTTTTGTAGTTAAATATTTTTAAAATTAAATCTGTAGATTATTTACAGTCTAGTTTTATATCTAATAATGACTTGTCTCATGCAATGTACATTGTCAAAGGACTAAATATAATGAAATGAAATGAAAAATGAAATGAAATAACTCCACTACACGTATAAAGGGGGTTTGAAATGCCTTTCTGTGTCAGAATACGTTTTCCGAAATAGACTTATGGTTTAGTAGTATCATTAATAACTAATTGTTATGGATAATTAAAATTTTAACTAATTAATGTAATTTGTTATTGTGGTTTTGTTTTGATTAGCTGTTATCTGTGAGCAATAAAGAACATATAAATTTACGTGTTTAATTTTGGTTCTGGAAAAAATAAAATTAATAATAATATTAACTTGGTAAATCATTTCATACTTCAATAGGATAGAAACGCACACATACTTCTTATAATCGCTCATAACATTGTACCTTTGATAAAAGAACACTAACAATTATGTAAATGTCGATTTTCCAATATTGATGCAAAATTTTACACAATACATCGATGTCATTCATAGGATAAAAATGTAGGTACAGTGTTCCGACAAAGCACCCAAAAAATGTCATTGTATAGAATTTGGTGCCTTGGAATTATTATCTTATGTCTACAATTTAAAGTGTCCGTAATAGGCCGATAATAATAACCAGTGATTGTTTATAATTGCGTTAACTATTCACAATCGAATAACAAGCACATTATGGAAAATTAATTATATTTTTTGTTGATTTATATTTAAAATGGGTTTTTATATACTGGTTTTGTCGGTCTGCTTATGTGACAGGTACGCTCTACTTTATATAAACATAATTAATAATAGTTAGGGAGTAATAGTAATTCTGGATCTACGTTGATAGTGCTCGTGCTAAAATGGCTTGCAAAAAAAATAGCTGTTTCACAGTTTATAGTTAGGGGAGGGGATATTCCACCTTGAGGCTATATTAATGTTTAAGCTTGTGTTAGTCTGTTAGTCACCTTGCTTACCTTCA
Organism: Philaenus spumarius; assembly: GCA_018207615.1. NCBI lineage: Eukaryota > Metazoa > Arthropoda > Insecta > Hemiptera > Aphrophoridae > Philaenus > Philaenus spumarius. The sequence goes on from JAGFPH010001181.1 coordinate 127,503, forward strand.
CCTTCGTTAGTTTAGTCTTATAATTTGGACCAGCAAAGGAATTGACTGTTAACCTTTAAATAAACTGGTTAAAGCAGTCTTTTATTTGGAAACCTTCTTCACCATCCTGACAACTGTGTGCGACAGCACTAGAGTGGAATGACACAATGATCCTTTAAGGAGACAAGCTACCCCTCGGGAACAGCAGGGGTAACCGAACTCGAGGAGCCCGTCACACCTAGTAGACAAAAACTCAAAGTAAATAATCCTCCTCCAAATAATTATTGTTCAGCGTCTTGCTTCTTCTTGTCCCTCCATTTAAATTAGATTTTTGTTATTAATTTATCCTCTACATTTAAATACAATCTTGACTATTTATAAAACTTCTTATTTATTAAACGAAGAAAGTAATACGAAATGGATATAATTTTTTGTTTGTGTTGAACATTATAAGAGGATGTGAAATAATGATCAAATATTTGCGGAATTTGATTATAATGTACAGTTAGAAAAATAAGATTTTTGGAAGGAAAACATATATGGATCTGGTATAGATGATGATAACCTATGAAATGGCATTTATTAAAAATTGTTTGTCAATACCAAGACCGGATAGAAAAATCGTATTTGTCAGTACAAAGCCAATCTATATTATTAATATTAAGTTTCTATTGCATATAGAAAACAAAGGTAAGTTTAAACTTTCATAGTGAAACTCATTAGTGTTATACAAAATTGTGCGCGACCTCGAGATGCTCTATCGTAATAAAACTAATATTATAAAAATCTGCGAATATGTAATTTGATCTGATAATCTGCTTATTGACTTTGTTTTGATTTATTGGCTTCATTAGGTTACAATAGCATTGCTGCAAGTAGACGTTTAAATTGACAAATATAAACCTAAAAATTATAAAAATATTTACAAGCAATACAATACAAATTAATACACATATACATATAATACGAGTAATAAAAATAAGACATACATAACTATATATTAACTATTTCACATTAATCATACAGTAATCATAAAACAACTATATAATCAAAGCTTCAGGTACTACTCCTCCACCGAGTGAAATGCCCGCTTTACAAGTTTATTTGTAAAACCTTTAAAGGAAGGCACTTCCTTCATATCGTTTGGCAACCTGTTGTGCAATTTGAGACCAGAATAGCGCACTTCCGTCCTCGAACAACTTTAATCTATGTACTGTTTATTGAAGCATTTGCCGTCTCATGAAACGTCCATGTTTGTACTGATCGACACCCATATAAAAAAGAGCAGGCCATTCAGGATGAAAATACAGGAAAGAGTTAAACATTTTATTTCGTAAATGAATTTCTACAAGATTACCTACGTTTTAAGTTACAAATTATTCTTATCATTCTTTTTTGGATAGAACAAATGTTTCCAGACTTTACCGAGTCCTCCCAAAGAGCAACACCATATCTGAGGTGACACCTACACCTTTGAAAAATATACTGTTTTAATTCTATACGTTCGGAAATATGTGAAATAGTAAGTAGTGCAAAACAAGCTGAATTAAGTTTATTTGAAATAAAGGTAGGCCTAATAGCCTATGTGATTTCCAGTTTATGCTTTCATCAATTACCACTTCCAGAAATTTTGACGAGCCTGTACTGGGTTCTAAATGATTAATTTAAATTTTGTCATTTAATTGTTTTTATCTGAACTGCATTAACCGACTTTTATTTTTATTAAGTTTTAGACCTTTTGCCAAAAACCAATTTTCTGCCATAAACAGTGATAAAGTAACTTGACTTTTCTAGATTAATATTATTCTTCCCCAAAACAGTGAAGGTGGTGTTATCAGCAAATAGGACAGTTTTTGCTTCCCAATATTATAAGGCAGGTCATTTACGTGGACCAAAAACAGCAAAGGACCCAATATTGATCCCTGGGGCACACCGTTAGAATGTATTTTCCGTAAGAGTATGTTTATACTACTCTTTGCTTTCTACTTGTTAAGTATGACCGCAACCAATCATTTGCATTTCCACGACCGAGCGTGTTATATCATCTAGTATAATATATATTGCAGATTCTGTATAGAGGCCTTTCCGGAATCCAAGCTGGCTCTCTGTTAGAACAATAAATTTATCAAAAAATACAAAATAAAATAAAACTGCACAGACTACTCTTTCAGTAGAGGGTCAGATGTGTAAATAAATTCGTCAAGTTATGCCACACAATATATATACAAAGTTTTGTTAATTTATTTTCAGTAACGAAAATAATGAGGTGGGTTTAAGGGACTCTATGGACACTGTATATAATGTAACAACTAAAATCTAAATTCTATGTTCTAACTTTAGAACACAACCTACTCTCTATATTTAACAAACACTAAGCCAACTGATACATTTATAAGTAGTCGTTCAAATATTTGCACAGTTGATGTTTGCCCTGCTATTCCCAACTCTTCTCCATCTGTAAAATCCTTACACAGTAATTAATGTCTCAGCTTAAGTTTCCTGTAAGTTGCCTAGCGTACTACGTGCATTTGTGTAGACATTACATTAATAATAAATTATATTTTAACCACAGAGCACAGTTATAATACAAACTGGATTTATTCTTAATTATCAACTCCTATAAAATCGAGTGTTCATACGTGAGTAACAAAGTAGTGTAGTGCATGCGCAAGGCATATTTATTCGTTAACATATACAACAGCTGATTTCGTCCATCACCTAAGTGAACCGTTTATGGTTATCTTTAAAATCTTTAGGCTAAGTTTTGTTTCGTTATTATAAGAATAGTATGATTTAAATTAATAATGTTTTGTTTTGCTTTCCAAAATGTATTTCAGGTCTTTGAATAAATTATTTAATTGTAAGATCTGTACATTTACCATGTTGAAAATCCTAAAGGAATAGTCCCGCTTATAAGATTTGTTGTTTGTAGGCCTAAATAGTTTCTTCTGAAGAACATTACACTCGAAATACATCATACACCTTACATTAATTATATACAAGTTTTAAAGCCTAAAACACATAAGAAAATGTTGTATAATTACACATACGGTTAATCAAAAAAGTAGAAATTAGTTTTAGGTTATACTATTGCCTGAAATGACCATTAAAACTTCTAATTTACTTAAGTAACAAAATATCATCGAAAACACAAGAAGAAAATTAACATTACAATAAATAAATACTGTTGAACGTCGATGCGTTGGATACCTGTCAGCTTCTGCACGTGCCCAAGTTCTGCACTTGTATCTACGATAATTTATGATCACATACAAAATGCATGAGGATAGTCACGACCGGCTCATGTAAAATGTATGAACTACAGAATTAGTTAATGTATTGGGAAGTGCTATTTTGGTTTCAGATTTTTTACAAGTTGTTATATAAAGTGTTGAGTAAAATAATTCTTTCTCGGTTTCTAGTTAACGTTGTTCTGTTTAGTATATTCAGTTTTCAACCAATAACTTTGCCATGTTCTGTTTTATCTTTGACAGAAAGTTTATTAAATTGAGGCTATCTGATTTTTTAACAAGGCTCTTACTACTCAATATGTGTATTCCGATGTAGCTGAATTTAAATGTTAAATTTTAATAACAAATGGGCTATTGCTAATTACATAGTGCACATGTTTAAAAGCAAAATAAATCGTATTGTATTTTCATATGAGAAATACAGTCTGCAAAAATGTAAATCCAAAAACAATTTGTGTCCAAAATATTATTGATATTATTTTATATTCTGTTTTAACCAATACAGTGCATACTGTGGGATACATAAATCAAAAAACATTGTTTTCCTTGTAAATATAATAATTATTAAATCAGAATTTTTACATAGTTTATGTACTATCTTTCAAGTTAGTCCCTAAGCTTATATTTTGAAGGAATTTTTAAACATGTATTAGAAAAAAGCTACTAATAAGTAATTTATAAATTAAGTAATTATAATAAGTAATAATTGCGAATTATATAATGAAATGAATATTAATTATTTTATACCTTTAAAAATTTAATTTTGCATGTTTATGGGGATTTGCAGTAAAATAACAGTTGAATAACATATCCTACTAACGTTTTTGAAACTTCTAGTGCCAAGTACATCAAGTTGTTTAATGTTTGCAATTTATTACATCATAATTCACTATCTCGCATTTAGTCGCACAGGTGGATTTTATCTCCGTTGTTATCCAATAATTACTTCCTTTAAATTTATTATCATAACTTTTAATAATTCAATAACATAAATGAAATTAATTGTTACTGTAGAAGTAGTTGACTTACTACTTTATGATGTTAATTGTTTCTAACTATTCTTTTCTTAATTCAAATATATTACCAAGATGAATGCAAAATACACGGTGTATGCCTACTTATGTTATGTCAATAATGGTCACTTGCAAGGTTGACTTGCACCCGCGTATTTTGACCGTATGATTATATAAATACAGGATGCCCTAAAAAAAAGGATACACATTTTGAACTGACATATTGAATTTACAATCCTAAGGGTTCGTAACAAGTTTGAAGCACATGGAATAGTGAACTCATGGAATACCATTGAAGGTCACTAAGAAATGTGAACAAGGAGCGGTATGGCCTGAGAAAAACTTCTACAATGGAATACTATGTCATCGGCAATTCAGAATTTTACACGATTCACAAACAAATCCCTCTGAAAATACTTTCGAAATCTTGTTTTAATTAGAGAAGATACCTTTCTCTCTATCTAACCATATAAAATTGAAAACCCACCCACTCACTCACTGGTCACAGTATCTCAAAAACCATAAATCCTAGGAACGTTAAATTTAAACAAATAAAAGTCACACAGACGGAAAAAATTATTCTTTTTATTTAAATTTAAAGGTGCACTTTGAAAGGATTTTAAAATATTTGGCATTTAAGGGTTACAACCCCTAAAATAATAAATATACATTTTTATTCTTTTCTTAAAGGTAGAAAGCTCATATTGTGTACATTTATTTCTTAAAAGATAAATATAAAAATAAACCAGTTTTACATTTTGTCACGTTCTGCTAAGGAGTCAAAATGTAGTAACAACCCCTAAAACAATTAATTTAATTTTTCTATTTTCCTTAAAGCTAGACATCTGAATTTTTGTACATTTCTTTCTTTCGAGATATATATAGAAAATGTAAACCACAATAGCATTTTGTAAGTTGTTGCTATGGGGTGAAAAGTGATAACAATCAATAAAACAATAAATGTTATCTCTACCAACTCCCGATATACATATATAGAGATTTATAAATATGTTACTTACGTCGTCTCATACACAAAGACGTATAAAACTAATAAAAGATATTAGGTTAAAGCTTGAATGCAATGATTTAATTCTAACAAAGGTTGACAAAAGTAAATCTGTGTGCATAATGAATAAGAATGACTACGTAGGTAAAACGGAACAAACAAGGAATACCAATACGACCTTTGGTTAATTATATCAGAAGGCCAGGCTACAGAATTTCTAAGTTTATAACTTCTATTCCTTAAGTAAATATGGATTTAAAGGGAACCTTCAACATCGCTAATAGTATTGACTTAGTTGATAAGCTGAAACAAATACCGTTAACCCACAAGTCACGTATTATATCATTTGATATTTGCAATATGTATACTAACATCCCCACTGATGAAGTGATCGATATAATAGTTGATAAGCTTCTAGAGGACGACCGCAATTTAGCCTATATAAAGCAAATAATAACGATGTTGAAAATTACTATCAACCAAAATTACTTCATGTTCAACAACCAGATTTATGGTCAGAAATATGGCCTAATGATAGAGACCCGAAAGCTGGTATACTATCGGAAGTGTTTTTACAAGAAATGGATACTAAAATAAATAACACCTTACATTCTAAACACGAAATTGTAGCTTATTTCCGATATGTAGATGATATATTGATAATATATAATGAATCTAAAGACAATGCACCGGATGCAATGGTTGACTCCTTAAACAAATTGCACAATAACATGGTATTTACATACGAGAAGGAGAAGCGTGGAACAATCAACTACCTGGACATCAATATTTCGAGGAATAAAAACGAACTCGAGTTTAACATTTACAGGAAACCAACTTATGTCGACATTACAATACACAACACTTCTCATCACCCGACTAGCCATAAAATATCAGCATATAGGTCAATGATTAACCGTGCTTTAAAAATACCTTTGAGCCTAGAACACTTTAATTTAGAGATTGGATATATAAAAGAAGTGGCAAAATTCAATGGATACGAAGAGCAAATGGTAGACAAACTCCTTTCACAGATACGGGGGAAAATAAACACCCAAAGTAGGTTGAATAATAACACTCAGTTGATAAATTATAAGGATAAAAAAGAAAGTTATGTGTTGTTTCATTATGTAGGCCAAGAAACACACCGAATTGCTAGGCTGTTTAAACAAAGATTTAACTATGAAATAGCGTACAAAACTAATAATAATATAGAAATGAAACTGAATACTAATTTAGACAAAGTTTGCATATACAATAACCCAGGCGTATATGAACTAACATGTAAATCATGTAATAGTGCGTATATAGGACAAACTGTTAATTTCAAAAAAAGGTATAAACAGCATATGGCTGCAATAAAATTGGACCAACCAGAAAAATCAAATTTCGCGAAGCATATTCTAGATAACGGGCACTCATATGACACAATGGAAAGCACAATGAATATTTTAAAACAATGCGACAAAGGCTATAATATGAACGCTTGGGAACGATTTTATATATTTGTTGAAAACCAAAACAGCAAAACGAAAATAATAAATGAACAAGTAAGGTTTGATTCCGACAATATTTATTCGGCATATTTGAACAACGATAAAGACGAGACAAAGATTCAGTACGGACCTGGCCGGCCACCTGACAGGACATAAAGTATACGATATGTGCGTTTGTAATGTATGTTTGTGTATATGTGTGTGTTGTGTAGTGTTTTTTATGTAATAAAGAAGTAGTAGCGGATACCCTGATGATGCTGACTAGTTGAAGCAGCGAAACCGGTTGGGAAAAAAGAACCAGTGTGTATGAGACGACGTAAGTAACATATTTATAAATAAATATACTCATACGATAAAAATGCTAATAAAGAAGCTAATATATAGAGATGTAAAATTTGTTACTTAATAATTATTTTAAGTGCTCTATAGTAAAGCAATAATAAAATATACAATTATTAAAACAGGTGCTTCTATTTAAATAATTGAAATGGGGTGACAGTCCTTTTACAGTAAAGATAAATGACATCTCTTAAACTCTGTTTTTCTTCTTCTATTTTTCTTTTAGATAAGAGTATGCAACCTCAAAACTGGCAGACCCATGGAGGCTGCATTATTTATTCCTTTTTTTATTTTCTTCTTCTTAAGTTTTTTCTGTTCTTGCTTATATTCAGTTTTTTATTGTTTTAGGACCTAGAAGTAATATTGTTTTGGTTTTTCTTTTTTGTGTATTTTATAAGTAATGCATTATTGTGTCACAGTTCAATTTATTTTACCATTCTTTTGTTAAAGTGAGTTATATTTTTCTTTTGTTGTCTAAATCTTTTTTGTATGTTTTTCTTATTTTAATAAAAGGAATGAAAAAATAGATTATTATTCTTTCCATCAAGCTAAAGCGCTTTTGTTTGACACATTTGACTCATAAGTGGTATTGGAAGATTAATGCACTGTCATTTCGAATACTTGCGTCTGAGGGTGAAAATTAAAAAAATACAAGTAAAACAATAAATAATAATGCTCATACTTTTCTTTAAAATAGAGAGCTAAAATTTATTACACTTATTTCTTAAAAGTCGGCTCTAGATGTCGGACATGTTGGATGTCGGACATGTTAAATTAAAATCCAAATTTTTCCTTTATTTTTTATCGGACAATTATGAACGTATGTCATTTTAAAGCTATGACCAATATGCATGCAAATGGCTTTTTCGAAACTAAGAAAAACATTTTGTTTATTATTTATTAACAATTTAAAACAATGATTTTTAATATTTTTTATATTGTCACTATTAATTATAGCGAAATCTACCAAGCCATTCGAATGAAGAATTTTGTCCCCAAGAGTTTGGTATTTTTTTTTAAAACGCTATTTGAACAATTGCGGGTTTTAAATGGATTTAGGCTGAGCAATGTCCGTGTAACCTACCGCCGCTATAGGGTGATTTTAAATATTTTTAACGTTGTAACTATAAATTATAGCGAAAAATTACCAAGCCATTTGAATAAATAATTTTGTCCCTAAGAGATTGTTTTTTTTTAAAAACGCTATTTGAATAATTGCTGTTTTTAAATGGATTTAGGATGAGCAATGTCCGCGTAACCTACCGCCGCTATAGGGAGTCGCAGGTTGCTTTCTGTTTTACTAGAGCCGACCCAAAATGGTACGAGCGACGAACGAATAATGTTGTCTACAAAAACGTTTTAGCATAATAAACATAACTTGTAAAAGTTTAATCACTAATTATCTTGTAAATGTAAAATAACTATCCCGATCTATGCATTCGCATAGTAAATATGTATCTGAGTGTGTATTATCCAGCTGGGACTATGTTTCACCAGTCTGTAGATTTAGTGGTTGAAAAAGAAGATGTTTAAATGTAGATTTAGTGTTTGAAAAATGAATACAATAAATACCAAAATAATTGAAAATATAATGTAATAATTCACTTTCGTGAAAAGAGATGAAAGGAAATGAGAGGAAAATATTACAATAATGTAGCATAGTGATGCAATACAAATCCCTGTAGCGAAACACGGGTATTCAGCTAGTGTTTAATAAACATTAGTTCGGCTGACACAACTCTACGTACTAGCTGTACTCCATGCATAGGTAATGTCTTTCCTCCTATTCCCAACTCATCTCCTACTTTAATTAAATATCCGTTCACAGTAATTACTATTGTCTCATACTTATGTTTCCTGCACGGCTCTAATACACTACGTACAGTTAAACTGGCTTTACTTTTTTCAATTTCAATTTTTTACTTTATACACTTAGTACTTAAACTTTTATTAGCTTTCAAAAAAATCTAATATAACATTAAGTTTAAAAATAATATATAAAAATAACAAAAAATTAAGATAAATACAAAAAATTTCAAAATTATTTAATATAAAATTACTGTAATAAAGGAAATTTAAAATGCTATCCAGCAGTATATATTTCTCTTTGTTGTATGCTTAGTACGTGTTTAAAATTTAAACAAATTAGTTTATTTCAAATAAATAAGAAAACATTTCCCAGTTGTTTTTGTTTTATTTTCATACACTTTACAGTTCTACAAAATGTCATAGCATACTACAATTTAACTATTATTACTGTGTATATTCCAGGTCAAATATTACATACGGTATATAGGTGACATAAAATGTATACAATAACAATCAATAACATTATGAGCACGCAACACCGTTACAAGCTGGCAACGCCGACATCAACTTATGCAAGATTTCATGAAAACTGAAAACTTTGTTCAACGTAGACCATTATCCAGGAATGGATTGTTTTCGACACGCGTTGGAGAAGTGAAACAGTTGCCGTTGTACAATGGTTTCAAACAGACCGTTGCTTATTATAACTTCCATCCCCACAAAACATATCTTGCTCTCTGTGTTTTACAAATTAAGACAGCTGACACAACTCTACGCACTACGAACTCCTTACATAGGTAATGTCTTTCCTGCTATTCACAACAGCTCTTCTACTTTAATGAATATCCGCTCACAGTAATTATTACTATTGTCTCATACTTATTTTCCCTGCAAGATGCTAATGTGCT
>JAGFPH010001181.1:156646-167669 GCA_018207615.1 Philaenus spumarius
AACAACGTCGTTTAACATCGAGGATACAATGCACATACAAATTTTTCTGATCACCCGGTCGTTTTGGAACACCCTGTATAGGCTGTAATATATCTATAAGATGGCGAACTAGGTGACGACGGATTATAAAAGTAACAACGTCGTTAACATCGAGGATACAATGCACAAAAAAATTTTCCGTTTACCCAGTCGTTTTGGAACACCCTGTACATATAGGAGATGTCCGACAACACTCACCCCCACCCAAACACCCACCACCACCCCCACACCCAGGGTCACGTGACCAAATGCGGCTCTCTGATTGGCTAAATCGTAGTCCCATAAGAGCCCATGTTACTGCCCAAGTGGCGGGATGACTACTTATATTAATTATTACGATTTTTTTGAATGTTTGTAATGTTTATAGTTTGGAAGTCAGTAAAAAAAAAAAAAAAAAAAAAACTAGATACTAAATATGTGGTGGTCTTAGACAAACTGAAAATTTATTACTCTTCAAAAACTTATAGAGTTTATTTCAGAATTTCGAATTTAATATATAAACTAAGACTAGTGATTTGTAAATATATCTGCAACAAGCTGTCGTATAAGATTTACCCACGACATAAATAAGGAACACTTAACATGCGTTTTAGAAAATATGTATTTTTAAAAATGAAACAAAAGTAGTAAATTCAGACTTTTTTTACTAATACGTGCTTAGTCACCTTTTATCAACATTGTAATCTACACTTTAGTACACAACAGAATCACTTGTACTTCAACATTAAATTATTACACTTTATACAGTTAATATATATACATTTCTCATAAATAAGTTTCGACAGTTTATTAACCCGTATGCTATGACGTCAGGGTATTATCTGAGAGACAGTATAATGACGTTACCACCCTAGTTAATTAATCGGGTCCAGGCAGATGTTTAATCTTCTTCCTGTACAGCAAGATTTATCCTTCATTAAGAACACATCTGCTATCTAAATGTACCCGTGTAACGTAACCCGTTGTATTTTTAATTTAAACTTATCAAATATATAAATAATTAGTTTTAAACTTTTTATAATCTAAATTAATAGGGATGAACTATGTTATAAATAGCATTGCATTGAATATTTTCGAAGGCACATTTAATTTTAACAATCAACAACAATATCAGTAGGTGAATTAAAAAACTAAAAACACTCGACCTGCTCATACTTTTTAAGATCTACTATCATTAGCTTCCATTAGTGTAGATAGTAAAAATGTAATTTCAAGAATGTTTAAAGATTTTCCAGATGGTTTTACAACATAGTTGGGATTAACTGACTTAATTGAGTGTAATACATAGTTATGTGCTTCTTTAAAACATACTACTTATGATGTAATATTATAGTTAATTGTTACATTCACAACAAATTCTAGTATCTTATTGTACAATTTTTTTATAAGATAACTAATAAAATCGTCATCGTTTTACTTACATAATCGCTTTTGCTTCACATATCCATAACCACATATAATTTGTATGAAAACCATTAAACTTTAGTGCTATTAAAATGTGGTATACGATTGAGGTAATCTCAGAATTTACTGAACATTATTTGACCAATTAGTAGAATATGGACAATTCAAATTGTCCTGAATTAGTTTCATTAATAGGATTGATTATTTTTTTGTAGAATATTAAATTTTTATTTTAATGTTTGAAAATATATAAACACATAAATATCTTTTTTCTGGAGGATACAAATTAGGGATACATTTTAAAATATATACAGCTAACTGGGTCCATTAGTTTCAAAATATGAACGTTTTGCAGTCACTAGAATTAAAATGGCTGCAATTTAAATGGAAAATAAAAAAATAAAGGGTACACCATTTACTGATATTATATGGATCTGACTTTTACTAAGCCTAAAACTTTACTTAATTGAATTAGGGAACTATCAGAAATTTAGGTTGATTTTACAATATCAAAAGAGGGAATTCATAGGACTAGGATGGTTCATTTTTATGAGACCTAAATAGTTGACTAAAAACATTTTTGCAAGTACTTATTGTCTACAAGAATTTAACTTATCGAAATCATGTAAAGATTTTTTCATGTGTAATAGTAAATAATTTTAATGATTTGCCTAAAATAAATGCTTAATTATTTCATTCATAATTGTGCTAGTAACGCGAGCAGATGGTGTTGGTTCAAAACACTCTGGGGTTTTGCAAAGTTAATAACAAGACAAATATGTGTTTAGAATTTGTTATGTATGAATACAATAAAAGTATATGACCTTTTAATGCTTTATTAGCTTTTAACGATAAACATATACCCTAAATTTATAATGACTTAAACCTAACAATTTCTTTACTTTTTATATATTCTTCGCCCTACTGGAGCACTTTAAATTATAATATAATTTAAACCAGTTACGTCTTTGTTCTCCGTTTATGTTGATTTTTCTTCACACTACGGACGTTTCGGCTTTTTATTCAGCCATGGTCAAGTGTAGAATGGAACTTCGTCATAATTTTGTTAAACAACACATCTAAATATCATATTTAATAAGTTCAAAATATTTTGACATTTCAAATTTAAAAAACCACATTTAAAAAACATTCACAACACTGATTTTAACATATAATTAGTCACTTTAATTTATTTTGTTAGGCAGTAACATTTCTTGACTATTCCGGCTGCGGTTGATATTGCACTGCAATGAAATTATTTGTAAAGAAAGTCAAATAAACGGAGGACAGAGACTTAAATAGTTTAAATTATATTACAATTTCTTTACATTCTATTGGCTATTTATAGGTTTTTGTTGTTTTTCATTCTATTTGTATGTTATTTGTTTACCTAATCTTCGTATATATTTTTGAAGAAATCTTGCTGCCCAAAGATTTTATACAAGACTAAAGATGTTTTATTGAAATAATAAACATTTGTCAACTATCGTTTACACTAAGACTAATAACAATTCAACAACAATGCATAAAACAAAGGTGTTCAATAAGTACCGTGTATCAGTGTAAAGAGCAATGTGTGTAGTCCTAGGGTTGAATAAAGTACAACCTAACCACAATTATTGACAATTTACTTTTGAAACACTACCTGTATATTATGTTTTCACAACATTAATGTTTTCAGTAATGTGCAGCTTCATTTTCAGCGCAGAAAGCAATCTTGATTAACGGTCACAATAACAATATTAAACATAAAGATTGTAAAACTCACTGATTGTTAGAGAAACAAAATAATAAAACCTGACATAAAATAATACTGGATCCACCCCAGCGTAAGAGAAATTAAATTGAACTTTCTATTTCCGGACATTTCATAATTGTTTCCGGAGACAATGTTGTAATTGGTAGAACGATTAATTGACTTCCGGCAGAACTTATGGCGCTTTAAACTTTCTCAGTATTTTTTAGCTCCTAGCTGAACTAGTTGCTCCAAATTCTTCTCTTAAAATTATTTGTTTCCTATGACCTTTTTAATTCTTTATAATTTCAACATTATATTTTTATTTAATTTACGAATTTTCATTTGCCCTTTTAAATAGATTTCAATACCTAATATTTCTATATTCTAGATATTTAATGTAATGTTGTAGTGTAATAATGCCATCAAATAAAATTCTTTACTTTGCTTCCATATGATCACATTTTATAAAATCTCTCTTGTATTTTAGACCCTAACTCATACGCCAGAAAGCAAATTTTTTGTGTTAATGGCATAAGGTTTCTCTACAATAGAGCCATAAAATGTTTGGACATTTTAAACCACAATACCTGTTTTTAACAATACAAAATATTTATATACTTAAAGATTTATATACAAATTTAAATTATGTTGTAAAAATTATTTCTTTACGTGTTACGTTCATCCGCAAAACCAGTATTTTTGCCCATAATTTGTATATGCTTTCAATTTTTAAATATAAATCCTAAATATTCCGGGATATAAAATAGCCTAGATCAGTCTTTGAAAATTAAATATTCTTCAAAATTGGTTCAACTATGCCTGAGATCATCCCGAATAAACAAACATACATAGAACATTTAAAAAAGCATGTTTAGTTTGGTAGCGTGCGAATTACCATATGAGCTTAGACAAAAGGATTAATTTATGAAATCACAGACACTTCAGTTTTACTTATATTTATAGACGTATATGTAAAATATGTAACAACAGATGTTCGAATTGAATTATAATACAGTAAGCATTTTACGTTGAGTTTTGTTTGTGTTAGCCAACCTAACATGAACATTCTGTTGGTTGTGAATAATAATAAACTGATTCTAAATTTGCTAAGTTGTTTCTATATTAACTAATGCAAAGGCATTCCACAAACATTAATTACAAAAGCTAAGCTTTTGATTTTAATCAGCTGTTTTATCTCATATTGGGCTGGAAGTGAATACACTTTTTTTACCATATGTTTACTGTTTAAAATCAAAATTTTATTATTATCTTGGATGCGTCTATGGCCTTATTAGAATATATATTTAAATTTTTATATTTTTATCTTAGTTAGTTTTTGATCTACAGGGATTCTATTTGAGTCAGTTAGGCCTAATCGCTATTTATATTCAGTACACAATGATTATAGTATCCTAACAAAATACTCGCAATTAAAAGAAACAAATTACAAAATCAATTTGATCACGTAATACAATTATGATAAAAACAGAAACTAATAGAATTACAAGAGGTAATGACACTTGCATGTGTCTGTGTGTTTAATAGAGAATAGTCATATAAAATGTTAAATGGATTACAGCTGGCCGAGTTCATAACAAATACACAATACTATATACAATACACTACTACAATACTATAGGTCGTTATGTGGCTACGCTTGATCTTACGAGTATGCAATTTTCAACCCGCTGTTAAGTTGTGGAGGGGGGGGGGTGATCCGAAAAATATCATAGTCCTCCCCTCACGTTCTTTCTACACATTCCACAATTGTCACCACGAAACAAAATAACCACACAAATTTAATTTGACAAAAACATATAATTAACAAAACAACTAAACAAGTTTGAAATAAGGTACGTAAAAAAATTGTTTTAGGCCTACTATATTATACATAGTCATAAATTACTTAAGAAATAACCACCATTTATATTGTGTTGTACAAAAGAAAAAATCCAAACAAACGACACAACCATGTCAAGTACAATACCATCTTAATTTGTCAAACCTCAAATCAGTCCTTTCTCTCCGTTAATCGAAGTTTCCAATAGAAGGAAGTGGTTGGGAAGTGGAAATTTCAATTCATATAATTGATTAGTTTAGTCTGAAAAACGAATACGACAAATTGAATAAAACTAAATTAAAATACTTCAGCATTGTTGGTCTCGTATTCAATTAAATTATACGCATTTGATGAAATTATAAATTACATCACAAGAAGGTAGATGCGTAGTAGAAGGGACAGTACTATAAATTCCTTTAGTATATCAAGATCATCTCATTTCCGTAGCTTACCCTTACTGCTTTAGCCCATTAATCTTAGCACCAAAAAAGATGTCACCTACTAATAGGTGGAAAGCTACAAACTGTTTTATTGATTCAAGTAAAACCAACCAGGGCCGGATATGGTTACTTTAGATTTCGGCTGGGCTTCCAAAAGTACTTCTAAAAGTTCAAACGTTCTTCACCTGCAGCCACTAATTTTGCAAATGTGTAGGTTAAGTAAATGAGTACATGCTGTAGTCTGCTTTGGAGAAGAAGTTCACATAAAACAGAGATGTTGATGTCAAATGAAAATTGGATTATCGTCAATAGCTATGTAAGCCGTGCCTTAGAAACAAAGTGACATGATTTAGACACAAAGACGCTGGTTTGATTGTGTCTCTTATTGAAAGACTATTCAGACTGGATTCAGTTCCTGACTGCTTCAAGAAGTAAAGGTTCCCGAGCGATAATTTGACACATTCTGTAGGAAGATCACCAGAAGGAAAAATATAACGGGGATATAGCGATTACTCTATGAGCCTAAGTTAAACTTTTGACACAGGCCATCCCAGACAGTCCCACTGCAAGTGCATAAAGCAATACAGAATTTACCCTGGTTAAAAAAAAACACTCTTAAGGAGTAGTTTTTATTACTAATAGTCTTTACTTATTAAAGTTACAAAATCAATGGTTCTGCAAATGTTTACTTAAATCAATGATTTGTAAATTTAATAATAATACAAAAAATGTAATTAATTGTGTGCTTAAGACCACACGGGAAAAGTGTAAACTTTTTAACTAACACAACTTACGAAATGAGGAAGCACAATGTTGATTATTTAACACAACTTACGAAATGAGGAAGCACAATGTCCATTTCAGGAGGTATTACTAATTAAACTATACATTGTATTAACATTAACAGATTAAGCCTATGGCGTAGGACCATCTGTTACACATATATACCCAAATCAAATATACTAAATTAGCAATGCGATTGTGGCCTAACTGGCTAAGGCGATAGTCTTCGGTGATTGATCTCCGCTGGTTCGAATCTCGGCAAGACCAAAACTTTCTTCAAACAGATGGAATAGAGCGTTTCACTTTAGGAGCGTTTCACTAAATGCATGGTGAAACGCGTGATGGTAAAATTCGATTCACCCACAGCAACAAGAAAACTATATACTCTGCTTTATACACATGTATACACATTTTTTGGTCGTGATGCGCCTATAGAAGTTTACATTTCAAAAAGTACTAAATGCACAGAAAAGTGATAAATCTACTTATGCAATTACTTTAAGTATATTTACTCTGCCACTCGCGTTCTGTCATTAACCACCTTTCTGTTAAATGAATTGCTTTTAAACAATTATATTTAAATAATTCCTGCATGGATACGTTCTTGCTTTATTGAATTCAGGATCTCCAATCATAACCAAAGGACAATGCAGGTAATTCATTAATTCCCATTCCTTTATGCATTCCATTCCATCGCATTAACTCTCGGTTAACCAACCTTTAGCTCCAACCTCAATGTGTATAATTTATTACACTTAAATTTATCGCTTTAGTTTAGGCTGACCAATATATCTGCAAAGGAAATATTGTTTCCACCAAAGGTAAAGTGACTATTGAATCACGAATAATTATCCAAATACATTTTTTTTTTTTAGTTTTGGATTTTAAAACCTTGGACCTGGACAAAAAACCCGTACAGGTCTTACGGGAGGACAGACATGCACTTTCATTTCAGGGAACATCACGTTTATTGTCATGCGGGTTGTGTCAACTGACCGAGCGTTGCATGGGAGTTGATGTTTTTTTCGTTGGCTAGTATAGCTGAGACTGTTGTATGGATAACATGGCTTATGGGCGCTCTGTACTGCACGGTGAACGTGGAATCCAGTGTAGTTTTGGATTTTAAAACATTTAATAAAAGATTTGCTTGAATCAAACTCATGAAATCTAATTACTTCTTATTAAGAATTCACGTTCAAAGATATTATTAAATTACGAAATTAGAGTGCAAATAGGACAAGCTTAAAATTTACAAATTCCATCTTGTGTTACTTTATATTTAATTTTGCGATACTAGCTTCGGAACAATGTTCCATTTTCAAACCAGATGTGAGAAATCGTTTGAACATAAAGAAACTGAGAAAACATTTATTGGTTGTATCAACATGTAGACGACTGGTGAGCACACATCCATCCAAGAAACAAAATAAAGACAAAACTATGCTTAATGAATCTAGTTTCCACTATTTCTAATATTGGACTACGAGTGCTATATCTTCAGAGATTCTTTATTTTAAAGTATTCCAGATTTTATACTTTTATGTAATGAAAGACAAAAACGGTCATGTAATTAATCACCAACTCTCATTATTCAGTAGTGACATATACAGAATGTCTCATTTGCGCAAGTAGACGGTAGGAGTATTGTTGAGTAGTTAAATTGTAATTATTTTCATGTTTCTGATAAAGTTTTATGTAAAGCTGGTAGATACTGCAAATCTGTAGAAACATACAAGATCAAATGAATGCGTAACAATTTTTTTGTGGAATTTACAGTTAAACCGAAATATTTATTTATTTGTATTTTAATTATAACTTTATCTTAGGTCCAATATCAATATGTAAAGTTTTCCTTGAACATTTAGTTGACCACTTAAACTTTAAAACAAATATAAACTTTACTAAACAAATCACTAATGTTTACAAGGTTGTATAGAAATATGTTTAGTTATTCCTAGTATTACCAATCATCTAATATTACCCGAAATCCCTGATTTAATGCAATGAATCGTTTGAAATTAATAAGAAAGTGGATTAAACGTATTGAAACTTCAAAACGACTTTGTAAACTCATCTAATAACTTACGAAGAAATCGAAAATTATATTAATTTTATAAACTTTTTTCTGAGCCTCAAATTAAATTTTGTTTGATATTTACCAACCAAAAATCACACATTTAAAAATAAAACATAATAATTTGGCTATGTGCGTACCTGATTTCGCAAGGGTCAATTGCTTGGCATCGTTTGTGATTTGTATAAAAATGAATATATTTGAAAATGTTTGTAGAATGTTGTTTAATGTGTGTTGAGTGTTGTAATAATAAAAACCACTATAAGCGTTGTTTATAAAACTTGTATTGTATTTTATTGTTGTACAAACTGATACATAAAATATAGAAATGGAATTACTTAATCAGGTTCGTTAGTAAACAGAACCAGGAAAAGAGATAAACGAGAAGTCTTTTGTTGAAAAACTGGAAAATTATTATAGCTCTCTTAATATAAAAATATTGCATCCGTTAAAATTTGGTATAACTTCTATTCTAAATTTTTGACAGAGCCAAAAACTTTTATTCTAAAGGTTTTTTATAGGGCAAATCGAGGTGAGATGCGCCATGAGGAGAGATGCCTCAGGGTCATTAGTTTGACGGTAAGACTAAAGATCGCGCCACTGCTGTTACAATAGCTTCAATTGAAGACGAGACGCTCATATGTGCACTTGTAGTGAACAATTTTCTCTAGTTTTTGAATTACTGCATATTAAAGGTAAGTTTATCATTTTCAAACCTCAATGTTAATTTAGTTTTTGACATTATGTTGCTTGTACTATAATATAATCTATGTTTTGATTACTATTTGTGTTTATACTAATAATAGACATGTCAAATAGTGTCAATGCATAGCTTACGGCCATGTTTTTTTATTATGCTACACTAACAAGCTGGGGGGTCTCTCCTTCATAACGCGGAGAGATGCCCCAGGCCTTCTTTCCTTTTAAAAAGAACATGTATAGGAGATATGATCCATGGTTAAAAAATAATAATAAAATATTACTAAATATATACTTTAGCTATTTTTGACAATACCCTATAGCCCGAAGACACCATAGTAGTTAGTATTTTTTTGTTTTATAAACATTCTTGATGTTTGTATGATATATCTGAAGTTATATTTTAATAATTAGTAAAAATGATTCTAAATACGTTGTTTGTTTTCTTTCAGAATGCCTAACTAATACAAAAGGAAGATGTCAGGAGAGGGTCGAGGGAAATGGACTAAGGAGAGCCTGAGCGAAGCCATAAAGAGAATAGACGACTTCGAGATTGGAATCAACGAGGCTGCTCGTTATTATGATATTCCTTCTAGAACTCTGAGACGCAGGAAAGCATCAGGTAACCTAAAAAAAAGTTCTTTGGGGCCATCAGCTTCATTGTGCTTTGAAAATGAAAAAAGATTGGTTTTACACATAAAACGATTAAAAAAATCGGGGTTCGCACCTGATAGGTGTCAGACGTAGCCTATGGCGTTTCATTTTGCTGAGGCGCTGAAAATTAAACACAAGTTCAACCGCGAAGAAGGACTTGCAGGATATGTATGGTTAAATTCCTTTCTAAGAAGACATCCAAAGTTGAGCATTAGAAGTGCTGAGGAGCTGTCTCTTGCAAGAGCAGAAGGGGTGAATAGGAGCAAAGTGAGTGGATATTTTGAACTTTTGAAACAAATATTTGAAGAAAATGATTTTTATACCAAGCCCGGTCACATTTTTAATATCGATGAATCCGGCTGTCAACTTTATAATGAGCCAGGAGAGGTTTTGG
Source organism: Philaenus spumarius (assembly GCA_018207615.1). Taxonomy (NCBI): domain Eukaryota; kingdom Metazoa; phylum Arthropoda; class Insecta; order Hemiptera; family Aphrophoridae; genus Philaenus; species Philaenus spumarius. The sequence goes on from JAGFPH010001181.1 coordinate 166,712, forward strand.
CAACTAAAGGTTCTAGGGATGTCCATGTTTTGACGTCTGGGGAAAGGGGAGAAAACGTGTCGGTGATTGCATGTTGCAATGCTGAGGGTAGGTTTCTGCCACCAGTTTTAATATTTAAAGAAAAAACGAGAACCCTGTCTTTTCTCTGGGACTTCCTCCAGGATCTGATGTCTACATGAATCAAAAATCGTCATACATCTTGTCAGAACTTTTCTATAGATGGTTAAAAGAACACTTCGTTCCTCGTAAGCCTCCTGGAAAGGTTATTCTACTAATGGATGGTCATTGATCTCACCAAAGTTCGATAGAGATAATGGAGTTTGCTGACATGAATGACATTATTCTTGTGTGTCTTCCAATTCATACCACACAGGCGCTGCAACCGTTGGACAGGTCATTTTTTAAGCCATTTAAGTCATTTTACAAAAAAAGAAACCATGGCATGGGTTCAACACAATAAAAAATCAATCAAGAAAGTGATTGCCGGAACTCTTATTGGACGTGCCTGGGTTAAGAGTGCAAGTCCTGAAAACGCCATAAATGGCTTTAGAGCGCTTTGGATTCAGATGCAATAACCGAAATTTTTTTTATTTCTGATGCAGCAGTGGTTCCAAACTCTGTCAGTGATAGGTTGAATGAAGTAGATCTAACACCCACAAAACATTCTTCAGTTTCTGATCATGAAGCTTTTCATAATCTAGCAAAAAAAAAAAAAAAAAAAAAAATGACTCGAGTATACCAGGTACAAGCCAATTTGCAGAACCCAGACAAAATTCCAAGGAAACGCCTACAAAACATCTTCATGAGATAAGTCCTGTTCCTTCATTAGAGAAAAAAGAAAAACACAAAAGAAAACAATCTGCAAGAGTTTTGGATAAAGGGTTTATAGATGGGAAAAAACAAAAACAATTGGAGAAACTTGTTAAAGAGAAGAAAGCGAATGAGAAGAGGGTGACAA
>JAGFPH010001181.1:177669-196317 GCA_018207615.1 Philaenus spumarius
TGACGTACATAGTTTTTAGGTGTGAAAAATTATCTTATTATTTTAATAAACTTGTTAAATAATGTTGACAAACAAAAGTAAAAAGCAGTCGTACACTTAAATAGCAACAAAAAAACAAAACGAATTAGATCAATTATTTAAATGGTTTAACAATATTTAATACCCGTAAAAGGTAAGGAAATATTAATAAAATAAGATTAAAAAGTAAAGCAATGATAAAAGAGCACAATTTCATTAAATATAAATATCTGCTATTTTTAAGTTTGTTCAAATACAAAGCTTCGGATCAAAGTAAGGAATTCTATTTTGAAACAATGCTTCAACTTCAAACAAGAGGAAAGTAGAATGGTATTGACTCAATAAATGTACGGTAGACTTGTAAGATCAGTGTTCACCCCTGGGTCTAATAATCTCTGCTCTAGTTGAACGTAATTGTGTGAAAACTACCCTTAACTAATGAACGTCATATTGATGAAATTACAAACTTAGTTATAACAGTATATACATTAAAAACACAATGTTCACTACGTCGTTAAAATAAAAACTTATTTTTAATGTACACACAAATCACAGTCTACTATAGTATGTCCCACAAGCTCTGGATTAAACTTAAAGTTGGCTTTTAGATAGATATTTTATAACTGTTAATTCGGAAACTGTCCACGGTTCGTGACAATGGTAAATCCTTATATAATGAACAACCCAGTACTAGAAGACTTCAATTGAAGGCGTCAGAAAGTAATCGATTTTTAAATACAATCTATTACACCACATTTTGCCTCTAAAATGTAATTTTTTGAGTTAAAAATTTTAAAGAATACTTTTGCTTTTTTAAATTATTTCCCTTATTTTACTAATGATTTTTAACTTTATTAGTGAAATCAGAGCAATGGTTTTTAAAAATGCAACAATATAAAATACACATTGATATTTCCGACTTCTTAAAATATATTTGGAGAGTATTGTTTTCTTCAATAGTATACAGCAGAATTTTGTTTTAAAAAAATAAACCGAATTCTGTAGTGCAACTGAACAATGAGGATCGACATTTTAAATGAACTACATGTTAAAATATACTAAAAAATAAAACAAAAAACAATTTAAACAGTTTAAAAATATTTACGTCAAACTGAAAGGAATATGAAAGAGAACAATTTCATTGAAAATACATATCTCATATTCTTTAGCAAGTTCAAATATAAAGCTGTAGATGAAATTTTTATGTATTGAAATGTGCTTTGAGTTCAAACAAGAAGCAATGAACTGGTTTTGACACAATGAAAGCTTAAGAGAGCAACATACAGGTGCCCGAGAGTTTAACAGCTCATTTTACAGTTTGATTAAAGAAACTACTTTAAACCGTTCTACGAATATTTCTACGTAATTTTAAAGAAATCAATAACTTCTAGCAAGTGTTAATAGTATGAACATTATAAAACAAATTTGTCAAAATATAAATGTTCAAAGTTAGTCATAGTACTGGCCGGAACTATAGTAAGACCGATGAATCCTGTTTTAAAAGTTTGCTTGTGTTGATTTATTATTTATACTAAAATTAACGATACCTTATTTGCATGATAAATCCTTAACATACATAACAATTAGACACCCAGTTTTAGAAGATTAAACTGAGCTTTTGGAAAAATAAAACATGGGACTTGTACTTGGTCAGATCAAACTAATATCTTAATCGTAAAGACACAAACAGATAGTATTACGTAGGCCAACAAAGTTATTTTTGAGTTAGAATTTTTCACTTTTATGTAAGCCCAACATATAATCAATAATTCATCAAATTATGAATTGTATAATTTTAACAAAGTAAGTAATTTTTAGTTCATTAAATCATATTTAACTAATAAAACTTAAATTAATTGAAATAGTTTTACAAGTAAATATAAATTATGTATTTGTACAAATATTAACTTTTATTCACGGAATTTCATGTACATGTTTATGCAAAGCAAATTTTGATCTCCGTAAGTTGAATCTAAAAAAAAAAGAGTACTTATCAGATAGATAAGATACCTATATGATAATCAAAATAATCTATATACAATATTACTGCTCTCTCTCGTTTTAATGCTTTTGCATGAAGGAAATCATTTTGTTTCATATATAATACTTGCATTATAATATATTAAAAATATAATATAAATAGAGACAAGAAAATTGTTCTAGTTACAACACAAATTAATTTATATGGGTTGTACATGTATAAATATAAATAGCAAGAATTATAATTAATATTAATTTTAACAGATGTAAGAGATTTGCTTAAGGGGGCGCTACCCTGCCCGTCATATTGAATCTGATTCCCATAAGAGCAATGCTACAGAATAAGTAATTTTTTCCGTTAATTCTTGGAATAAATTAAAAAAATTAGTTTCATTTTGAACTACTGTTATATGCGGATGTTTATTGCTAAATAAATTTTCAAAAACCATTTTATTGTTTTCATAAACGTATGACATAAATAGTAAAAAAATAGTAAACTTCATAAATTTTTTACTCAGTTGTAAAAAGAGATATTGCATAAAACCTTAGCCATCAACACCCACAATCTATTTTACTTTAAGAAAAAAAATACAGCTTTCGTTTTTTGACAAAAACAACACAAAAATATGTTTAATAGTGAAGGTATGTTTTGGTTATTTAACATTGAAATTGGAACCCAACTTCGCCGTTTTGAATGAGGGGAGCCGAGCCTTAAGATTTTCTATTTAATTTTCATAAATCTTTATATCAAACCTCATATTATTTTGTATGAATAATCAGTTTTATTAGATATTGGGAATAAGTTATTTTAAAAACGGCTTTAATAAATAAATGGTTTGTAGATTAAAATGGCAATGACTGTAATAATACATCAAACGTCTGTACAAAAACATATGGAATCGATGCAGAATATTCATGAGATCCATTTAAAAGTTATATTCAAATTAGAACACTCTTTCTGGGGGAAAACACCTTTATTTTAAGTAGCCTACATTTGCAAAGATGTAAATAAGGAAATTATTATAAAAATTATATCTGCCAGGATCCATGCAATCAGATTGAGTTCAATTTTCTGCCAATCCTATCTGAATCTTTTTATTTTTGTTAGTCGACTTACGAGGTCTCGAGAATAGACGAACTCCGAAACGCGTCGACGAACTAAAATAAAAAGTTGCTCTAGGATTGGCAGAAAATTGTACTCAAACTGACGTGATGATGTAAATAAGGAATTTCTCTGCTGCAAGAAAAGGAAAATTCAACACGAAAAATACACACAAAAATATATGTTTATATGTACTGTATTTATTTTGGGGTATTTTTTAGAAGAGGACCGTCATGAACATTGAACGCAGGTAAACTATTTTGTATATATGCTGTATATACACAATATTTGAACATAAGTGATACTTTAACAAAGGAAAATAGATCCGAGGTAACACAAAAATTAAATTATAAAAATCACACACAAGTTAACTACACAAAATGAAGAGTGAACAAATATAGGGTTAAATAAAGTTCGTTGTGGATTTTCTTTCCTTTTAAAAAATCTTTTTTTCTTTTATCTCTCTAATGTTTTCCCCCTTACTTTTCTATTATGTATATTTCTACTACACTAACAACGTCAGAATAAAGGAAATATAATTTGAACTTATGCCTAACCATGAATCTCAAGAGATCGGTTAGATCAGGTTGCACGGAAACGTCCACTCATTACCAACGTACAATGCTGAGACCCATTTAAGGGATTTTGTTTATTACGTGCCCGCTTGCACACACACACCGATTTTGTGTCGACACATCAGTAGTTTCATTAGTGATGGTCTATTTGAATAATTTTTATTCGAATATTCAATTATTTTGTTTTAGTCGATTATTCGAATACTTTAGAATTATTCGAATAAACTACCAAGTGAATAGTGAATATTGGTTAAACTATTAAGGCATATAGGTTATTCGAATAACTAAGCGATTGAATAGAAATGCTATGCCGTATACCGTTATTACCGTTACGTTTACTTTAGAATTATTCGAATAAACTAACACGTCGTGAATAGTGGATAGGGATTAGGTATATAGGTTATACGAATAACTAAGCAATTGAATAGAAATGCTATGCCGTATGTCGTTTGTCGTTACGTGTTAGGAAGGCTTTCGGCTCACATACAATAATTCGATAGTTTGGTACAGGTATATATTCGATAAATTGGTAATATAATAATTTCGGATAAATGAAACCAATATTAAAACTAAAGGAAATCGATCACGTGAAAGTAATACTTACTTTTTATCCGTGGGAAAAGTAAACAGGATGTTTGCAAATAGATTCCAGGAAAGGCAGGAAATCTACCGGCTTCCCTTTGTCTGGCATATTCGCCGATTCCAAGAATGTCATACTGTACTTCTATTCAACTATTCGAATACTCGTACAAGGCAAGTAATCTATGACTCATTCGTCTAGCTTTTATTCGAATAATTATTCGATAGTTTTTTTCATTCGAGTCGATTATTCGATTAGTAAAAGTATTCGATTATCCCATCACTAAGTTTCATACACACTGATTTTGGTCGACCGAGAAGCGTGCACAAGGTCACATACGCCACTGCTTGTTGGAACGACCAGATGTCGTGGAATTTCAATGGCAATAGCCGACGACAAATTGACGTCGGCGGTAGCGTTTGTCTTAGTCGGCCTGTACGCAAGCAGTCATTAACTTCTTCACTCCAGTAAAGGAATGAAGTCGGTTGACTTTTTGCCGGCCGACCAAAATCGGTGTGTGTGCAAGCGCCTACGCTGCAATTCTGTTTCCGTCCTTATGTCGTTTACGTATGTTTTAGTTTACTATTATAAATGTTGGTAATTTAAATACACAAAGCAGCTAAATTAATATTACATTTTGTTTTGCCCAAGAGTTTTTACCTTTGTTTTTAAGTTGTGAATTTATGGGGTTTACTTAATTTATTTTTATTTAAAATTAAATCGTGTACATATAAAAAAAGAAATGTAATTGTGTGCTTCAGTCATATGGGATTTTAACACAACTTACGAAATGAGGAAGCAAAATGTTTATTTTTATCTCAATTTACGAAATGAGGAAGCACAATGTCCATTTCAGAAGGTAATACTAATTAAACTATACATTGTATTAACATTAACAGATTAAGCTTATGATGTAGGACAATCTGTTAAACTTATACACCCAACTCAAATATACTAAATTAGCAATGCGATCGGGGCAAATTGGCTAAGGCGCTAGTCTATGGTGATGTACTCTGCTTTTTCGAATCTCGGCAATACCAACAGTTTTTCAAACGGATGGAATAGAGCGTTTCGTATTACAGCGTTGAACATTAGAACTTTAAAAAAAATAGAGCGTTTCACAAAATGCATGGTAATAGACGTGATGGTAAAATGTAAAATGCGATTCCCCCCCCCCCCCCCCAGCAACACGTAAACTATATAATCTGCTATACACACACGTATACACATTTTTTGGACGTGGTGCTCCTATAGAAATGTACACTTCAATAATTTAGCCTTAAAAGATTTAAGTTTATTATTTCTATAAAAAGATTTACAATATCGACGCATTTAAAACATTAATAAACAACTCCTTATTGACAAACGTACAATCATTCTATTAATTTAAACAAATTTGTTACTTCAATAATGTAAAATTGAATGATAAAACTAGTATCACGGTTGCATTAAATACAAATTATAAAATTATTGTTCAGCTTTAAGTAGGTATAAAGCTTACACAATGACAACCCATTGGTTTGTATTAGAAAATTAATGATAGGTTTCAAAGAATGAGTTTTGTAAAAAAAAAAAAATTAAAAATGTGTAGTACAGTGAAATCAAAGTACAATGAAAACCTGGGTGGTTATCATCGCTTTTTCGTTCAACAAATCTGCTTTAATAAATGTATTTATAAGCATTGATTTAAAGTTAATTAAGAGCTGTAAAATAATTTTAGCCAGCGTTAACATACTTTTGCACTCTTCATACACTACTATTTCTAATATTTACTAACATAAGAGTTTGTTTTGTAAAATGGAATACAATTGATACTAATAATTATAATAATAATATACTAATGTATTTAACAAACAAAACAACATAGCACATCTTCAATCTAGTATATACAGCACGAATGAATTAAAGAAATACATTTATATATATATATATATATATATATATATATACAAAAAAACTGTTTGTAAGGATGATAAAATATTCCTAAAACTAAAACATTTGATACATTAAACGACATACAGTTATTATAATTTATTTTCAACATTAAAAGTTGCATGCGTTTTACATTAGAAAGGTATGTAAAGAACATCAAATATATGTCGCATTATAACCTTCCTTTACCAAATGGAAAATCAACGATTTTCTGTAAAGTTCACAATCAAATTTGAATACATTTTTCAAAAGCGAACAAGAAAGAACGCTATTGGATAGGACCAAATTCACAAAATTAACTTAATAGTTAAATTAAATATTTAGTATATGTAGACTATATTATTATTTTCAGTTCCGAAAAAGATAATTATTTTTTCTATCCATTATTGTCATGTAAATAGATTAAATGTTAATTTATAATAATTCAAATAGTATTTAATTAAATATTCGCTCCTGTAACCACTTAGTATTAACAAAATCGCTAGGAAATATACAACATTAACTTCAACCATAATACTACGAACCAAATATAATGTGAAACCAGCCAGTAGTAGAAATGCAACTGAGAAATAGCCTACATAACAATTTACACCTGTTAGAATATCTGATTGTTGTAGCAACAGTAAAAATCGTCCATGTAATGAGCAATGTAAGAATTAAATTTTCATATTTTTTTTTGGTGTAAAAGTCACTAATTGTATATAAATTGCCTTAATTTGCTCCGTCTTGTGACTTCTGTTGTATTGTAATCAATACGCGTTTCGTAGCCGAAACTCCTTCCTCAGTTATTATCTCCTTAGAGGTCGTCAACACATTAAAACATTCACGTTAAAAACCGATAAAACACTACACACACATATACACGTTTTTACATTTTTGAGTTACGTGCGCTGGGCGCACGGTTGCTACTGAATGGTGAGTAGTTCAGTAGTTATAATTGATATAAGAATTAAAGTATATTAGAAAATTAATAACTTACAATTTATAAATAAAAACCGTATTTTTGTTGATTAGCCCAGTTAAATAAGACCTGGTGGTGGAAATAAATGTTGTAAAGCTGGAAGTCGATTTGATCCTTTAATTTACATCAAATTGAAGTATTCTAGGTTTGCACCACCCCCGCTTCGAGCTTCAAATGAGGGGTCCCAAAAATCCCAACATTTTCGGCCTTTTTTCAGATTTTTGCTTTTATCAGAAAATGTTTGTATTTTATAAATTAAAGAGCACTGAATTATGCATTGATTGGTTACCTTTACCGTTTAATTTGAACATGAAATATAGTCAAAATCAATGGCAATAAATGATGATTTTTACCAACTTTGCTTTAAAAGTTAATATGAAGACCTTTAAACGTCCGTACCTTTTAAATTCTAAATGAAAAGACGAGCTAAATGAAAGTTGAAGGGCAACTAATTCTGTGTTCAGCAAGTACCTAACATTTCAAATTAAATGAAGTCTACAAACAGAAAATTTTAATTTTCGATCTGCAGTTATACGCGCAGCAGTCAGCAAAAAGGTACCTGCCACTCACATATGTACTCCCCCACTAATTAAGTTTAGAAATTGGTATTCTTAATTAAAAACTCATCATTAACATTTATAATAATTTTTTAAACAAATTTAGAAAAACTGTTTTAATATAGTGATGCCTTTAAATAATTGTCAATGAAATATTAAAACAAGAATGTTAAATATTTTAGACTTTTGGACATTGTTTGTTATGAACCATCGACAAACCTTTTTAGAATATAATATATATTTTCGCAAACAAAATATTGAAACTTGGGAAAACCACACCTATGTCTCATATCAACATTAACTGTAGACATTTAAATTTGTTGAGTTTCGTTTGAGTTCAATAAGTCAATCCCAATATAACATCGCCTACGTGGCTTGACTATGTATACTACTATTAAACGTGGATTGTAAATCGTCTGCATTGGATGAACACAATCGCGAACGTTTTCATTTTCCATTTGTGTCTTAATCTGCATATAAATAATATGTTAATGCCAGAGTATCAAATATTCAAAGCTCCTTTGTTTTTTTTTCATATTTTGTAATTAAATTTTCAGAAAGGTTTTGTTAAATTATAATTGAAAATTGAAAATATATTTTAATAATAATTTGATCAAGTTACCTTTTCTATAGGCCTAAGTCGTAATTCGGATCAACCGGGAAAAAGCTGCGGAAATAGTTTGTGGTGATTTTATAAAAATCACATTTATATTTTGAAACAAGTTTTTTTGTTTTACCTACAAACTAATAATGCTACAGGGGTGCGTTATTAGACGCAAACATTTTTTCTTAAGAAACCTTTAGATCCCTGATCGTCAAACTTATTTCTCCACATTACATTAGTTGCTAACCTCAGAGCAAACTGCCAGAAAGTTAATGGTTACCTTTAACAAACCTTGGGTAAGTTTGAATATAATCTCAAATATTCCTGCATCTTAGACGTGAAGGTCGGTTTACGTTTTTTACCCTCTGCTATTACACGATATTTTTCGACGAAATATTGGTAATTACCTTCAATTTATATCAGATGTTAATTAACTAAGGGAATTCCTTTATATCAAGTATTACGTTTGTACGGTAACAGTTAAACTTTTTGTACTTCATATTAAACAGGATGAAATGAAAGTTAAATACATGTTAACTGTTGGTATTTGATTTATTTAATGAAAACAGTTTAGAACTCAACTCATAGAAATACAAATGTATCAATGCTTTTTTGTAAATAACTTTTTTAACTATAAGTTTGTTGTGTCCATTATACAGTAGTCCCGATCAATATATTAGATTAACTTTAACCTAACTCTCGTAATGTGTTGTTAAACACGTTAAATTCTGTCGATAAAATTGTCATTAGTGTACAATTTTAGGTGAAAATAATGCCATTTAAAATGTCAAAGTAAAATAATTCAAAGTTACTTTTGAAACCCCTGTAAAATTTGTGTGTGTTAATTATTGATTTTTTAAACGCACAAAAATCATAATATTTTAATTTCTCTCGTTCTTTTAAATAACTATTTAACATCAACATTATTGCATTTGTGGTTCATCCCAGGCATTTATGTTGTATTTATTCATCCTAGGCCAAAAAATTTGGAAAACGGTTGACCCTAAAGGCCATCTATGTAACTTCCCGCTAAGTTTAATTACAACAAACACTATTTTTGGAAATTTCGAACTGCCATAACTTTTGAATGAATTAACCGATTTTTATGCGATTTGCGGCAATCGATGTAGTTTTTTAAGTCCATTGAAAGTATAAACAACAAAAAAATTTCAGATGATAAATTTCGGAGAAATTGAGGAAAAACATTTTTTTGATTTTCTTTCATTCACGATATCTCGCGAATGAATCAACCGATTTTTATGCGATTTACGGCAATCGATGCAGTTTTTTGAGTCCATTGAAAGAATCGACAACAAAAATTTTTATGATGAAAAATTTCGGAGAAATTGAGAAAAAACACTTTTTTTACTTTCTTTCGTTCACGATATCTTACGAACGAATTTACCGATTTTGACCGGACTGGTAGCGATCGACGTCGCTTTTCAAGGTTAAAAGCTGATTAGATTTTGGAATTGATCGGTAAAGCCGTTTAAAAGTTATTCCAAAAAACCTGATTTGAAAATTTTTTATTTCTTAGTTTTTTTGAAATTTTTCAAAACCTACCTGTCCGAATTAATTGAAATTTTCAGGAAATCTAAGTTTTATGGAACTCTTTAGAAAGCCGTTTCGTAGGATCCAATCGGTTAAACCATTCAAAAGTTATAAGCGGGTCACATACTTACACACACACACACACACACACACACACCCACACACACACCCCCACACACACGCACCCACACACACATACATACAGACAGGGTGACACCCTCTCGGGAGTGGTCAGGGAAGATTCCTAGGACCTCAAAACGTCGAGATCTGATGAATACTCGATTTTCGAAAAACGGGGTGAAACCAATAACTTCCCGATTTTAGAAAATTTTCTATTTTCTTTTAGCGGGAATTTAAAAATAAAACCCTTTTAAAGGGGTTTTGATAACACGAACAATTCGCTCAAGTGGTTCAATAAACTTCGAAGTCCAAAAGATGTTGAACTCTTTCACTTAATTTTTTTTTTAAATTTAACGTAACTATACAAATTCTAAATAGGCTATATATCTAAAAATTCTGTCTTTTTGTTTTTCATACGATCAACAAAAGGTGACCAAAATAAGGCCCTAGACCAAAAACATCATTATAACTCTCTTGATATGAAAAATATCGCATCTATTTAAAGTTATTATTATTCCTACAAGTAATATCAACAATAATAGTTTTTATTTTTTTAACTCTAACTAGATTGAAGTTAATGGAAAAAGCAGCTGTTGAATATAATTATGAAAATAAAAAGTAAAAAAAAATCATAAACACATTTGACACAGTATTCAATCCGTTTAAATTTATTGTAAACCTTCTAAATATTATCTACAACTTTGTAGCGTTTGTAGAAACGTAAATCTAAAAACTAGTAACTTTTGAATTCGCGCGCCAAGGCCAATTCATGTTGGCAACATTGTACGTAAGACCAGTCTGCCACTCAACAGCTGTTCCTTGCCTGGCTTGCTAGCCGGTCATTTTTTTTGCTTATTCATTCTTCTGCCGTAGCCTTGACCATGTCAGGTGAAAAGTGACGACACGATCAACTCTTAGTCTAAACAGAACTTTATTTAAATGTAAAACCGACTTGGTAAATTTAACCATCTGTAAGCAAGTTTTATTAATATGCGTTCGTGAGTTGTTTAAAGTTATTCTTGTGAAGTGTTTTTATGGCGTTTCAAGGCAAATCTGTCCGACCTTGTCTAATGCCTATTTCGTTACAAAACATGTCTACCGGCTAAGATATCCATCTATCTTCTACCAGGTAAAGTTCAAACCTAAATTACACCCTGAGTTAGCTATAATAATATGTATTGTGTGAATTTAACTGTAACATTTATCTACACTTGCAGAGTATATTTTATGTCATAACTTAACTTCTTTTTTCATAGCCTATATTTTACATAGCCTATCTGTTTTACCTTACGTAGCCACAAGCCTTAAACTGTTTGCATTATAAGATTTAGAAGCCTTTTTAAGCCTTATAAAGGTGTAATAGTGTGTATTAAAAGCTCTGTTTTAAATATTTCTTTGTAAGCCTATAAATTAGAATACAGTTTCTTACACGAGGTTAAATTACAGTTTCATACAGGAAAATATAATACAGTTCTATACACGAGGTTAAATTACAGTTTCTTACATGATATAGTTATGCAACTTTATACATGATTTTAGCCATGTACTAAAACATGTGTTTTTTTTTAATAGTGAACATCACTGGTTTAAGTATCACATGGGTTTAACATCCTACAAGTTTTGTCTTCTATCTTCGGAACAATAACAACCAGCTATTATGAAAACATTTCTGAGTGTTGCTAGAATTTTGAACTGTCTGTTACTTTAAAAATGATATCAAATTAATAAAGGCTTATAGTTGAAAAAGGCTACAATAATATTTTTTTATAATAATAATTGGGAAGTGCAGCTATAGCATATTTCGGACCTTAGCCCTAAGGGCTCTATATTAGAAAATTTACATACCTTTTTTTATAGAGAGACGTCTCATAATTTTGTTTATTAATTAATTTTTACCTAGTATTAAGTTTGGCCATAGATATAAAATTATTATCAAATCCATGGTGAATGTATTCAATTTTGTAAATTTGTAAACACTACTAGTTCGTAATTTTGTATTTTTTTTATTTTAAACAGGGAGGGTTTTTCAAATTTTATTTTGGGGAGGGTTTTTCTTTTTGAACATAATTAATTAATATATATATATTGTAAATATTTTCTTTGAAAATCAATTGTACTTAAGGGCATGTCAATTTAAGATTTTTATTATTTAAGGGCGTATAATCTTTTGTATTTTAATTAAAAATAATATTTTAATAAACAAATTGTTTATTAAGTGAATTGTATTTGTTTGGCATTTCCTGTGAATTGCTAATTCAGGTGTTTCTTAAAAAAACTTTCCAAAATAAGGTAAGGCTACAGATTATTATCCTTAGAAGAATTTATCATCTTTGTTTTTTTTATGTATGTACCACCCCATTTTTGACTCAGTACGCTTTCCATTTTGTTTGTTCCCTTTGAGGATGGTACAACTTTCATATGAAACAACTTTTCATTTTTTAACTGTTACTGCATGCAGGAAAAACAATAGTCCTATATACTAACTTAGTAGGCATAACATCTAGCCTGTTTAAAGTTGTCATAAATGTTCTAAATATGAAAACAATTGTTTCTCTAAAAATGTATTTGACAGCTATAAAACCTAAGCTCAAGGTACGAATATACCTTATAATTCTAGTAGTGATTTCAAACGTTTGCAAAAAACAAAGAAAGTAAATCAGAATCAATATAACAGTGAACGTGTACCTACTAAGAGTTAAATAAAAATAATTACAAATAAATTTTCCAATGTTACTGTACAATAAATAACTAATAAATCAATAGAATAATATTATAAAACATAAAACTAACACAGACATATTTACATAACCCTCCTATGTTTAAGAAGGTATCTTAAGTGTCTTCTAAAATTGCCAATACGGAAAAGTTGTGTAACATATTCCGGCCATTACCACGGCTTTCGTCATTAGTGTAAAGTGACTCACATCACTTACACAAAAATGTGAAATCTATATTTTCAGATAAACATGTCAATGTTGAGTCAATTTTTGTAACAATTGGTTTTTGGCTAAACATTGAATGGCTGTGTAATAATTTTACTCTTAGTATACGTTCCTTGTTACATTGACTCTGATTTTATTTATTTATTTTTTTGGCATACGTTTTAATTTTAAGAAGACACTTTTAAGAAGCCTTGCTATGTAAATATATTATGCTCGTGTTAGTTTAATAATATTATTTTCTTGATTTATCAGTTATTGTACAGTAACATTTAAAACGAATTTGTACTTATTTTTATTTTGTTTTACTTTAATATACTTTCCCTGTTATATTGATTCTGATTTTGTTTTATTTTTTTTCGTACATTGGAACTTTTAGAAGAAACTTAAGAGACCTTCTTAACATAGGATGGATATGTAAATATGCTTGTATTAGTTTTATGTTTTATAATATTATTCTATTGGTTTATTACACAGTAACATTGCAAAATGAATTTGTAATTATTTTTATTTTACTCTTAGTATATGTTCACTGTTATATTGATTCTGATTTAGTTTCTTTGTTTTTTGCACACGTTTGAAATAACTACTAGAACTACTGTAATTATGTATGTTATTGTGATCGTGCTAATTCAAATAAAATGCCAATAACAATTTTTAAGAAGTCAAATTTATGATTTTGTAACCTACTGACCGTAAAACCTCTTAGAGTTGTCACAATTGTACCATGTTTGGACTCATATTGAGAGGAATAATATTTAGAGTACAGTAATTAGAGTAAAAATTAAGTAAAGTTAACGATTAGAAAAATGTGATATTGTAGCACAAAAGCTAGTTGGTGATTAATAGGAGAACCATTAAGCAAGTAGGCCGTGTGAGTGTGTCTGCGCGTGTGGGAGCGAGGGTCAATTTTATGACCTAGAGCGCACTTCTGGTCGGACAAAGTATAGTTAAAAGTTTATCTTCGCTCTTGGGAAGAAATGTAAACTTCGACAACTCTTGTAAGCCGATCCACAAGAGATTGTTTTAAACTGAGCGACCTTTGATACCTTTCTGTCGACATTTTTCAAACTCCTTTCACCGTATTTTAATAATTTCATTATACAGTATATTTGTTACATTCTACATACAAATACATCTTGTATTTAGAGCTTAATATCAAAACATATCGTACTTCAAAGTGTTAAGAATCGGACACATAACTCTAGTGTTGTGTGCAAACTGTAGGAATACAATGCAATGTGCGAGAGAAACATATAACTTGAAAAGGTTTACGAGTTATGAATGGGCAGGGCTTTCTACTATTGAATTGAGTTAAACTAACGACCTATAGAAATGCAATCTATCCTTGATTATAATATTAAAGTTGCTATTTTTATCTCAATTGATTTCACACTTTGATTTGAAATTGAAACAAAAGCCAACAACGCTCAGGTACTTATTAAGGTGTACTGCAAAACCATAAACAGCTATTAGGTTAACAACTTGGCTTAATGCTTTGTATACTCTGAGATAGAGCAAAGTATATAAATTTAAGAAATTTAGATGACACTGTAATTGCTTTAAAGTTTTGTACTCAGTGTTGTAGATAATATGGCTATGTTTAGATCCGGTAGTTATCAAGTCTATTAAATTAAGAACTAACAGAACTACCTGACGATAGATTAAAATTCATCAAAATCATAACAGGACTATGCAATTAATACATAATAGACATCACTGAAAACTTGATATCGTTACAGACACGACAAAGCGCTGTTTTAATGCATTGCCTTTGAACAATTGGAAACGCCAAAGGCTTGTAACTTGATGTTGTCCCCTGTTTTTATGGCTTCCTTTCAACACAAATACAAATCCATTTCAATTCTATTATAATATTGAATGGCCGATGTAAATATATTTCGAAATATTTTATACAGCGTAAAGCGTTGATTGGTGTGATTACTTTGTCATAAAAGAAGATACAATTGAAGAACATTTTTATATTTTAACTATAAAAGGTACAAATTTGAAGGTTTGATTATTTGTATATTACTTGATTTATTTATTTATTTACCTTACTTTACTGGATAGATTTTACATATATACATCAATTACTTGTACTGCTCGCAGTACTATTGCGATCACTCTCTATTCGGTGACGATCGTTCCGCCTACTTTTCAGGCATTTTTAAACCGATTAAAACATTTTTTTATAATTATTTTTGTATTTGTTTAACGCGCATCAAATAACTAAAAATTACACATTAACACTCCACAAACATTAACACACTAACACAAACGCACGTAATGGGGCATAAATATGTCCATGTCATTGTATAAAAATAAGAAAATCGTGCACATGCACTCGGGTCCGTCATTGTATCAGTACTGATTTGTTAGCCCTGTGTAGCGTTATTTATTTTGAAGATTGAAGGGTTTGAAAATGCCTTAAAAATAGGCGAAACGATCGTCACCGAATAAAGAATGATCGCAATAGGACTGCGAGCAGTACAAGGAATTAAGGTATTTATGTATATTACTATTTAACTAAAGAATTATTATCTGGTTTTTATAAAACCTTTACAACTTCATTGAACACTGCCAGCCAAGTAACATTTCCTGTGTTTCAGTATTCTTTTTCAAAGATAAAATGTATTTAAGTCATAATACATGTATAAGTCAATAATACAATGTATTATTGCTGACAATAAAGATAAAATCTTATCTTCTAAAGCGAGAGATAATTGTTTGTCTGCTAAATGGATCTGGAATCTCCGTCTAAGGATTTTTGATTTTTTGTTTTTATATGGGGCTTTTGGCCACGAGAAATCGATTGGAAATGGTCACCAGTCTGGGAAAATTGGTTTTCTACGTCTTTTTATTAAATTAAAAAAAGTGAAATTTGTCCATTTTAAACAATACAAAGCACAGCTGAATAATCATCTGTTTTCTTTTAAACTGTATTTTATTAGAGGTAAACCTAATGTTGTATCTATTTATAGTTACCATGGCAACGAATACTTCTGCTAAATAAACATACCCTTTATTTAGTTGTTTAATGTTATAGGCCTAACCTAAACGATGTTCACGGAAATTTGCAATAATAGTTATTGACGTGAGCGAACTAGGCCCTGCTTATAATCGAGCTTTAGCTCGGTCTCCTGGTACTAAAACACTATTGGGAAAACAAAATATAGAAATTAAAAGCTAATCTACAGGATTCAGTTGCCTAGATTAATTTTTAATTTCAGCATCTAATAATATACAATGTAGCAACATTTAAACAATAAATTAATATAGACTAACGTTAGTTCTAGTACTTTTAATACAGGGTTTTTTCAAACTACAGTAAACATTGTATAAGAACTAAAATGGGCTTTGAAATAATTCCATTTTGAAAGTTAGTTTCTATTGAAAGATTGTTCGTAAATTACACTGTTTGTTCGGACATTTCCCGATATTTTAATATACAGAAAATAATAAAGTTTCTAGAGAATAAATCAAACATTGTCATTAGTAAAAACGCTAAAACACGTGACAGGATACTTGTGGCATGAGGCGAAAACACATCCACGCACACTTGCACTCTCGCGCAGACGTACACTCATGAAAAGGTCCATTTTCAGAAAAATAATACCGAAACAGGTCTAAACTAGATAAAGTAAACTAACCTTTCAACAAGCAGTTCTAATTTACTATAGCCCTTTGTTTATTAAAATTTTATTTTTAGGTTTACTAATAGGCCTAGTTCTTTAAACTTTTATTTTCACCTTAGGTTACAAAATATGTCTTAATGAGAGTATCCTTTCGAATATTATGTTGTACACACAAATGATAACAGTGTTCGAACAATTAATTGTACACATTTAAAATTATATACATAATGGACATTTTGTCAAATTTTAAAATTCAGTTTTAAGTTGTCACATTCCAATAAAACTACAAGGAGACTTTAAAAGTTAATGATTGCAGTTTAAATAATTGCTAAACACAAATAAAATTATCTAATGTTTTGATAAAGTAAACCAATATCAATTCAAAGATATCAAAGAATAACAGAATCATAAAATTTATCTATATTTAATACATTTAAAATATTATTTATTTGAAACAAATCCAATAAAATAAGTAAAGGCTTATTTCCAGGACATGCAACCTAATTAAAGATAGGTTTTGGTGTAATGATTATTATGTTATATTAATAATCATTACACCAAAAGCAATTCATGTCTTTTGATAGGTACTTTTACAACTTTCTTTCGGTTCCAATCCATTTCGTTTCTATTTGAATATTTCACACTCTAAAGGAAGCATAAAAATAATGTGAGTTACACAAACGTTAAGTGGAAGTGTTAAATAAAAAAATTCAAAGCAACGAATTTTTATGCTATGTGTAATTTGACCATGTAATATTTTATACAACTTGTACACATAGATCAAATTAATAGTAAAATGTTACTTCTGAAGAATGGTGACGTGAAACTTGCCGCTTGGTGTTTATTAAATAAACAAATTGTTTGGATATACAGAGTATTCTTTACTTTTCGTATATCTAAAAACTCATTTTAAGGTGTACGAATAGAACGAGTAATTTGTATATGGTTTTTAAGACGTTCTTAAAATATGCAAATTTACGTTAATCAGACACCAAAATGGAAGGATGGGATTTTTATTTTAAGAGGGACATAATTTAATATTACCAATAGTTTAATATATTTAGTAGTTTTGTTATTATGAGTTTATTTTCATATGTATTTTTTGATATTAATCCGATTGATATGTCTTTGTCTGCTGTGTTTTAAGTAGTAATTTGCTAATTAAATATTTCAAATTGGTAGGATTTTATGCTATAACCAATTAATATTAGTAGAAAACTATTTCAAATCATATAATGAAAAACAATAGTAAGACTTTGAATGAAGGAGTTGGTGGACTGCCAATGGATACTTTATCACAATGATTGAGACCAATATTTATAATTAAGTTGTATAAAAGCACACATATTACAAAATTACATTAAACAATGATACGCTTCTGCCAGGATTGAAAATAAAAGAAATAACAATGTGAATAAAATCGCGAGACAAATAATCGTAAGACAAACTTGGATATAAAATTCAATCCGTTATATCTGGTATGTTGACACAGAAAACAGCATACAGCAATCTGAGTAATCTTTATAACTATATACATTTTTTCTAAAACCAAAATTGATAAATTGGAATGGATTTGAAGAGGAATCTACGTTGCAAACAATCCCGACAGAGGTACTTGGTCGATTCTAACCTGAAACAATGAGATTAGTTTCTTCAGATGTCAGATCAATTACCAGATCAATACTGACAGTACGGGAATTGATTCGTTAAGTTATTTATAATTACTTTAAAAATAAAAGATTTACCAAAGAGTTTGGAATAGTGACATAATAATAGCAAATTTAATACACATAAGATCCACAGTTTGGTCATTAGAGATTCACTGTTGAATAAAGAATTAAGAACACGAAATTTTAAATAATATTTGTATTTATTTTATTACACTTTATAAAAACATAATATTTCTGGTTTCTCTCTCTCTATATATATATATTTTTTAAAAAAACACATACACACGGATAAAAAAGTTTCCTTCTTAACTAATTAATATAAAATGAATCAGCAAAGACTAAATTTGTTTGCAAATTTCACAAAACTAGGAAGACACTCAACTTATTTTTTGTAGACCTGTTTTGACATCGCTCCATTTTC
>JAGFPH010001181.1:211603-225151 GCA_018207615.1 Philaenus spumarius
TATATATATATATATATAACACACACACACGGATAAAAACGTTTCCTTCTTAACTAATATAAAATGTATCAGCAAAGACAAAATTTGTTTGCAACTTTCACAAAACTAGGAAATCACTCAACTTATTTTTTGTAGACCTGTTTTGACATCGCTCCATTTTCATTTATTTCAATTATTCAGTTTATGTGTTTAGCTAATGCATTACTAATGTCTGGATAAATCTTTAAACATTAATTAGTGTCCTAATTCATATTGGTTTACAATTATTGCAATTTGTATGCTGAAATTTTACTATAGTATATGCTCCTTAGAACATAACATTTGTAACTTGACTGAAAAGCAACCACCTTGGAACTCTTTAAAAATTTGAAGGGCCAGGAAATCATTAATAATTTATTTTTAAAATACGTTGTTCTCAACAAGGTCACATTTTTATTTTTTTATTTTAATATAGTAAACAAATATACGCTGTAATCATTTTTAATTTTGATAACTGTAAACTTATTGCACTCTTTTTAGAATGATCCAAGATTTTCGAGAGAATACATTTAATTATATAATTCATTTGACTAATTTCAATATTTTGACAAGGGTTAAGCATGGATTCACCTGGACAAGAAGTATCACATTTGCAATGACAGATCTATTAAATGAGTTTACATCACTTGATAAGAAGTGCATTTCTCCTAGGCTTTTGACGACTCGGCGTAACGTTTGAAAAATTGCTGTCAAAATTATATCTATATGAAATTGAAGGTTACTGATCAACAGCGTTTGTTGAAATTCCACACAATGTTCCCGGAATTACATCAAACTTTGTTAATCAAATCATGGTGGACTCTGAATCTGTTAGTGAGTCATTGTTAAGTACAGGAATCATTGTTTATAGCCATTAGAAACACTGAAGCCCTAATCACAAGTTCGGTGAATACTACACAAATAAACTGAAACACATTTATTCGTATAGTTAATCTAGTTCCCTGATGTACATTTCGGTAACCAAGTTACCATCATCGGAGTTCCTTGGAACTAAAATAAAAGTTTTAAAGAACAGCACTAAACAGAAACGTAATTAACTTTTTAGGCCATTCGGTAGGGGTAATTTTAGACCAAAAGTTCCAGTAATTTACAATACGGCTGATTTTTTTTTATAAGTTCATTAAAGTTTGTAGATTAAGATAAAAAAAGTTTGCCAGTCTATAGATTTCCCAAAGTCGAACAAAAAATCGATTATAATTTTCGTTTTCGATTATCCTTAATATTTCGAGCTGGTATGAAGATAGAGAAAAATAAAAAATACCACCGTGTAGAAGAGGTATTTTTCAATAAAAAAGGTCATATGAACTTATTTCGTCGGAGCAATGGTTTGTCTGGAAAAAATTCGATAATGCAGGTATGTATTTTGCAGCAGGGGAAATCACTAAAACGGGACATCTCATTCATAAATATGAAGCGTTGGCTCATTCTAAATTGGCCGAATTTTAAAATATCGAATTGAAACTTGACATAGGAGTTAAAATATATATTTTTAACATTTATGCTGAGTCTCAGCTTGTTATCTTGAAAATGACCCGATCTAGAGCCACTTGACTTTTCAATGGGTTTCTCGATTTCAGGAGTACCGGACCCACGAACTAATTTCAATCTATTCCAGTTTCGTCAATTTTTGGAATATCAACCTCAAATTTGTTTTACAAGTTGAGTACACCAGTATAAATATTCTTAGTAAGTATGAACGATTTGTTTCGTATTATTTTTAAAAACGAGGTGCTTGAAAATAGTCTTCTGTTTTATCTATCTCGTTTTAACTATAACACCTTTGGATTCAACGACTCCATTTTCGACATTATTTAACATATCGATTTAAAAATTGGTAAAGAAGTTACAAACACAATTTTTTCTGCTATACTTATTTTAAAAACTGTATTTAAGAAATTTACCAATCTGCAGCCGATTAACTCAAGCGTTGTGATGAAAAATCTAAAAAGGTCTAAAATTATACTTTTTTAAGTTACTTGAGCTTAGAAAAGTAAATAATAAAAAAGGTTTATACTCCTTGATCTTGTTTGAATCTATATATGTACCTTGTAGAAAAACATTCAGGTTGATATTTTGAAAATTTTCTAAACTGGAGCAGACTGCTTAAAATGAGTTGGTGGGTCCGGTACTCCTAAAATCGAGAAACCCATTGATAAGTCAAGTGGCTATAGATCGGGTTATTTTCAAGATAACAAGCTGAGACTCAGCATAAATGTTTATATATATTTTTTAAATCCTATGTCAAGTTTCAATTCGATATATTAAAATTCAGCCAATTTAAAATGAGCCAACGCTTCATATATGAATGAGATTTCCCCCTTTTAGTGATTTCCCTTGCTGCAAAATACATACCTGCATTATAAATTTTTTCCAGACAAACCATTGCTCGGACGAAATAAATACGTATAACCTTTTTTTATTGAAAAATACCTTCCCTACACGGTGGTATTTTTATTTTGCTCTGTCTGCATCCCAGCTCGAATTATTAAGGATAATCGAAAAATAAAAATTATAATCGATGTTTTTTCGACTTTGGGAAATCGATAGGCTGGTAAACTTTTTTTATGTTAATCTACACACTTTAAGGTACTTATAAAAAAATCAGCCGTATTGCGTATTACTGATAGTTGTAACCTATACCGACTGGGCTATTTGCATATTATGTATTATTTATTATCAGCATGTAATCCTTATTGAATATCGTTATAATTGTTTATTGTTGTGTTTTGATATTTGAATGTTAAATTGTTATGTTTATGCGTTTGCCTTTTGGTTTTGACAATAATGGTTATTCCAGAAATAGTTCCTCACAAATTTATTAGTCGTAGTTTGAGCTGAAAGGGGCTGAATAGTCTTTGGAGGGCGAACTGTCATCATTTTAGTTTTATTTTGTGGTTTTTATTATTTGCCTTTTACAATATAATTCTGGTCTTACACCTATATTATTATTACCACTTATTCCGAAGTTATGGATAAGATGTCAATAGATTGGGAAGGAAATATAGCCTACCTTCATCATTACACTTTCAGCTCACTGATAATCCACCCCATCGTAATTAGATTAAACAATGATCAGGAAACCAAATTAAAGAACTATTAGCATATTGGAGTATTACACCAGCCGATAGACTTGAGCGAAATAGAGCATTGGTTAGGGAGGAACGTGATAAGTTTAAGGGTGTTATTCCACTTCTGGGAACTTTCAAGAAGACCACTGACCTACATGGAAAATCCTTGGACACTTTAACTGCAACAAAGGTAAACACTGGTGTACCTTTGTCTGTCTTAGTGGCTGTGTTGGTGTGTGTCCAACATTAGAATTACATGGTTGGGTTCAGAAACACTTAGTATAAAAGATTATAAAGAATATTTGAATGGAAGAAATTATAATAGTTTGTTTAATTATCGTGTTAGAGCATACAAATACAGACGAATGTTATGTACTCAAGTATTAAAATTATTGATTGTTAACTTTTATGTACAGAGCCGTAATTTTTGTTTAATGTTTACTAGTTGTTGTTTTTTTTTAGTGACATTGAGGATTCTTTTTGTATAATTGTTCTTGTTTTAATTGGTTATGTATAATTTTAGTAATTATAATTGTACTAGTAAACCCCCGTGAAAAATCACAGGCAGACAAAGACAATCTTATAAATGTTATTAGAATATATTAGTTCTTTAACTCATATTTAGAAAAAATCGACTTCGCAAGACTTATATCGATTAAAGTTGTAAACATAACCCCAAAGGTATAATCTAAGCTAGTTTTTGTTTTAGCAGATGATGGGTGAAATCAGCTGTTATATCATACAAGAAATTATAATAATTGAAGTTGTAACATAACCTCAAAGTATAATTTATGCTGGGTTTGTTTAAGTATTACAGATGATGGGTGAAATCAGCTGTTAATTATAAGTTACTCACTGCCACGCACCCGGCCACTCTCCGACTTTTCCGCGCTTTCGGAATCACAGGGTTTGGCCCCACGTTCGGTCGCCACTTGCCCTGTAATACCCACTCTATACCAGACTTATTTGCCCCTCTTCCTTACCTTTTTCCTTTTAGTTAATTTTACTTGAAATTCGGTCAACTTGTACCTGCCCGTATGACCCTTTTTGAGTGGTTGATGCGATGGCAAGAATTGGAAATTGTTTTTCTTTAATTTCCAGTTCTTGTTGTAAAATTTTTTGGAAACTTTTGTTTTGTTTTCTCTTTAGTACACTAGCTCTTTTTCTAACTCCGATCTTGAGGTCGTCCCCGGTGGAGATATACTTGATATGATCAGAAAACACTTTTGCCTTACCTGAATCCTTATAATTAGAGCACTGAATGATTTATGGTATTGTACTATTTTATAAATGATTTTAGCAACTCTTTCAAGAAATAACCAATTTATTGAACAAAATTACTATATTAAACTTACGCAACTGCGTTTTCAACACAAAATACAATGGATAATTTGAATATATATTTATAATTAATTTTTCGTCGATATTTACCACTGTGAGATGTGAGTTAATTATTATTAAAATGATTTTACTTTCGTTATACTTTCCCCTGAATTTATTTTATTTATTTATTAATTTAATTTATTGATTTTTGAATTTATTAAAATTTTACTAGATTCAAAACAACTTGATAATCTGTTACTTACAACAAACAAGATGTTCTGTCTTCGGTTCCCAATCCTGGCGGTGTTGGTCCTCCGGAATCCTCTTAGGTCCAGTTAAGTCCCAATGGTAGTACGGTTTTCGGCCCGTTACTCTTGACCGGAGTTTAGCTAGATAGGTCCTCGCCTCGTTTTTCTTCAAGATTTACTCTGACTTATGCTGATGACGCCCAATGTCCGCTGTTCTCGCGAGTGTTCCACTGCGATCGTTCCCTCAGCTAGTCTCTTGGAAAGCCCTTCTAGGATCTCTGAAGTACGTGGTGACGGTCTGGTATCTAAAACTGAACTAACTCGACAGGCCTACCGACTTTAGGCTCTCGCCCTTCCCCTAATCGGCAGATTTGTCTCGTTACTGTTTACTTTTGCTCGGCGTGTTCATTCTTGAAATCAATGCAATTTGGCTTTGAATATTTCAAACTGCCGTAACTTTCTTGTCCTTGGCCCAATTTTGGTTTTGTTGGTCTCATCTTGTACATGACGACCTTCTGCTCACGTAGCCCTTTGATTTGAAGTTGTACGCCCTTTTTTCGCCGTGTTATTTGCTCCGCAAGTTTTCGTTGAATTTTGAAATTTAATTCTGTGAATTTTATCAAATTTGGAATTTTCTTCTTCCTATCCTCTTCGTTTGGTTCCCAAACGAACGAATATGTTTTTGGATTTCTTCTATCTTGTTTGGTTCTCCCGCTATGGTTGATTTTCGGAAGCCTAATTTTGCGCTGCCGATTTTTGTGTTTTATTCCCCCCCCAATTTTACCTTTCTCACATCTCAAGTGATATTACAATGCATTTAACTGTTTTCTAACCTATTTTGCTATTTATTACAGACTATTCTAATTATTTCTCCCTTTTGTTTAACTTTAAAGTTATTTAGTTTTATTATTTAATTACGTTAATTTTACTTATGATTTTTTGTCTAAACCTTGCATAATTACCTTTTGTTAGTATGTCGATTTTTCCCCCCTTTTCAATTTTTGAATTTAACTTTATTTTTGAAGTTATAGGCCTTTTTATGCAAATTAATGACTTTAAATCCCTTTTTTGTTACTAAGTTAATTTTATTTTGAAATGAATTTGGGCTATTCTTTTATAGGCCTTATTAGGTCTCTATTAGGCCTAATTAGTTTTTTGAATTTATTCGACACTAACAATTTTTCATTTTTTGGTCTTACTTTTTGTGCTATAACTCCTAAATTATTTACTCTATTAAAAAACTTTTTATACTGTTTAATTCGTCTTTTTCCCCTCTTTTTAATTAACTAAAATAATATACAACATTTATAATTATCAAAATTTAACATGGTTTTAGATCTGCCTAGCAACAAGTAGAAGCTGACAAACTTTTGCCGTTCTCGACAGGAATTCTCTTGTCCCATCTTGTCGATTGAACTTAGTACAATTCATATCGCCTCTGTCTGTTATTTTTCTGATTGATAAAACGTTAAACTAATTTCTTTAATAACTCTGAAACTATTCACATATCATCAAAAACTTATTCTTTCTTTTATTTACGTGTTAATTTACTGATTCTTATGCTGTCTTTAAAATTTAAATTCGTTAACTTTTAATGTTTTGTGGTTCTAATTAGCAAGTCTAATTAGCGCCTTGCGACTGGCTAATTACCGTCGCATCACGTACACTCGCTTTTGTAGGAGTAGATGAGTTTGAATAGCAACTCTACAGACGGACATTTGTGTGTAACTAAGTTTGCTGAGAGATTATTTTATTATTTGTAAAATGCAAATATTTTGGGAAATAAACTCATATTATTAGCGAATTTCCATAGGAAAAATGAGCTATTGCAGTTTCCCTTATGGTAAGACCCAAGGTCGGGAGTAGTAAATGAGCACCGATCATGGTCACTAGAACATGTTTTGGGGTGTCATTTAAAATCATATATATATATATATATATATATATATATATATGTTTATGTGTGTTCGCACTCTAGCGGCCGCATTTTAAGTCCGATTTGGTTCAAATTTGGTACACATGTTGGTTGTCCACGTCATTCGGACGAGTTCGTTAGCAAAAAAAATCCAACAACCGGAAGCACGTTTTTGACAGGAAGTACCTATTTTTTTGGATTTTTCCTAAGAGAATGAATTTGTTTTAAAGTTTTCTACAAATATAAATGTAGGATGTTGTTCTTCACATTTTGTTTTTTTACGCGATCTTATTGCTCGCTTGGTTCCCCCAAAATCAATCAGAAAGTGAAATACCATAGAAGTACCCAGTTCAAAGCCATCTGGGGGATTTTATTGTGGGGTTGGCGTGCGAAGCACGCAATGATTTGTGTATTGAAGATACTCAAAATATGCTGAATGGCGTGCGAACCATTTTGAAGCTATTCAGCACCGTCGTGAAGAGACGTATTTCCCAAATTGTTGGTTGAAACCCTTAAACATAGGCCTATAAACTTTTGGAAATTTGCTCAACTCACGTCAGCGGTTCAGCTGCGTGTTCGAATTATTATTATTGTCAGTGTTGATTCTACCAGGGCTATACATTAATTAATTCAAATCAAATGTTGAATACAGTAATTTATTTATGTATGCGTATGGTATCATAATGGTACTTGAAAGTAATATGATTGTATAGAATATTTAATTACTTTATGTTCTTGTTAGGCCTATACTATTTTGAATTTGTTGTAAAATAAATGTTAAAATTAGTAATACAGTATGACTATCAAATTATTTTTACAACATTTATGCGTTATATTACTTAATTTTAAATTTACTTTTGTAGTTTTAACCATGTTTTATATGTTGGAAATGTTGTTTAAATTTGTATAAAATTACTAAACCACAATGACAATAGTAAGGGCTGTTACACCAATGAATGTATTAGCCTACTAAAGGAACTATTGCAAAACATTTCACATAAGCCCTTCTATAAAAAATCTGTTAAACATTGAATAATATTGAAATCCTAAATAAAACATTTAGTAGAATATCCTAGATAATTAATTGCGTACTAATAAATCTGTTTAAGTAAATACGAGACAAGCGTATTACTAAATAATATGGACGTTTATCAGGGTGTTTTTCTTTCTTATGTATAATTGAAGGGAACATCCTCATATTATACTGCAAGTCGTAGTACATGCACTTTTGCTGATATTGGAGTTTGACGAAAATAGTTCTCATTGTTTTAGATTGGAATGGTTAAAGTACCTCTATGTCGAAATTGATGCAGTGTACTACAATGTTCGATTCTGTATATCCATTCCGGTTTCTGGATGGCTTTCAATAAATTCAGTCTCTTTCTGCTGAGAGATTTGACCTGGGTTCAAAAATATAATTGAACTCAACGTTAGTTTGGTAGGGCTTTGATCAGTTAAATTTGAAAAAACTCTGTTAACTAATAATATAAATGTATTTCTCATTTGGATTTGTCATATGTTATCACTTGAAATAAAATATTGAATTCGTTATAAATGATTTTTATGCTGTGGAATTGGTTTAGAAGAACACATAATTTAGTGTGTAGGTTTTTTTATACGACCTACATTTTAAAATGATTTAAGTGAAACTAAAAGTAAAATACTGAAAAAGGTTAGAACTACTGTAGTACAACTTAAATAATGTAAACTGTACAACTTCATACTATGTTTATTTCTCGAATAAAAGTGTTTTAATTGTTTTTCTACGTATAAGATAATATATCTGTCTTCAGATATATTCTCTTTCTCTAACAATTAGTTGTATTTTATTTTTTCTCTCAAATTCTGATACTCGTTAGTGGATAAATGAAAATTTATTTCTGGACTTCTAATACAAAGAAACCCGAGGTGAACCAGGGATCAAGATTACCGTCCAGTTTTGAATGAGTGTGAGTATTCACAAATAAAAAAGTAAATGCGGCATATGCGGTCGTAGGACCCCCGTCGTCATGCATTTTCTTCAATTCTTTTACCAGCCTTAACGGCAACATACACACATCATTTTTTAATCTTTCAAATGCCATTTAGTATTACTTTGTTTTTCGTACAAATACTTATTGATTAAATACGTTTAATGTTATTATAATAAAGGTGTAGAATTCATTATAACATCAAAGCTAAGATGGTAAACACGGTTAAATACGATACAATAAATTAATTGTAAATACATTCAATAAACATAAAATGTTAGTTCATCAGTCTAAGCCTAAACTAAAATTATTTTACGTATGTTGACGTTAATGCAGGTCAAATAAATTAAATATACACACAATAATTTTAGGTTAGGCCTAGAACCAACATTTTAAATTACTAAATTACACATTACCATATTTTAAAATTTTTAAATCATTCTCGTAAAAAAATATTTGAACAATTTCTAGAATTCATTGTAGCCTATTGGATTGTTATATTTATATATAAATGGTTATAAATACTTTGTTTGTTATAAATAAGGATTGTTTGACAAACAAGGTATTTATAACCATTTATATATGAACAATTTCTACTATTATTTCTGATATTTTATTATTATTTTTATTTAATATATTATTGTGTTAATTTACTATTATTGGTTATTTAAAGAGGTGATAAATAGGAACAAGACATAATTATGCAGATGTCCGTGGAGGTTTTGGGGTCCGTTTGTAAATATGTTTTTTGATTTTTATTCACTATCTTTACTCTCAGATTTTAGTCTATAACTTGGGCACTTTGTACAAGTATTTTAAATAAATTACGTAAGACAAAAGAAAATTGTAATAACATTTTATATGAGTAAGTGGGATTATATTATTTACTATTACAATAGAAACAAAAAAGATCTAGTCCTACCTGTGAAAAGATATATAAGTTTTTCCTTCTTGTTTTGCTTTTCCATAATAATAATTGCAAGTTGCAACCGCACAAATGGAACCAGCTTTAGGTTTATTTATTGATTTTCTAGCCATTGTAAATAATATATTAATTTGTTCTACTTTAAACACTTTATATACACTAATTTAAAAAAGTTTAAGTTTAAAACAAATGAGTAACGTGTATAAACGAAAACGACAAAACCTCGATCAGTGTCTAGTTGTACTAACAACTACGTCACAGCGTCACAG
The DNA here is from genome assembly GCA_018207615.1 of Philaenus spumarius. Lineage (NCBI taxonomy): Eukaryota > Metazoa > Arthropoda > Insecta > Hemiptera > Aphrophoridae > Philaenus > Philaenus spumarius. The sequence goes on from JAGFPH010001181.1 coordinate 221,361, forward strand.
CCCCCACTCCACTTTTTTGATATTTCCCGAATGAGGCAACCTTTACTATCTAGTGACCTTGACCTAAAGGTAGGTAATAACCAGCGACCACATAATAGAATAGAGAAGACAAGTGAATATATCCCATGCATTAAAAGTGAGGCCAAATCCGCCATATTGGTCCGACATACAACCTGAAATCTACGACCAGAGAGCTTAGTTCGCGGTAAAACTCCGCGACAAATACACCGTCATTATCAACAGTAATAGTTGAAGAATATTGTTGGAATTTTACATGCATATAGTATAGAGTCTGAGGATATCGATAGTAATAATTTAAAAAATAATCATTTTATTAATTCTAGTATAAATATTTTATTACATACTTGTAGTTCTGTTTTTGAAAAACAGACATGAAAAAGTTGTTCTGTGGGAAAATTTTTTATTTTTTGTTCAGAGACATTTTGTCAGTGGGAAAGTTGTAGATAAATAACAAAATTTCGTTCACTATCGCCGCAGACCACCTGGCTACGTGTTGTTGCTATGTTTATAATAGATTACACTAATATCTTATTAAATATCTATAAATCAACGAATCTTCTTTTAGTAATAATACTGTATTGATTTAAATAATAGTTAATTAAATTATACTGAAGAAAAAAATGGTTTTAGTTACTTATTTCTCTATACAACATCCTTGAAGTTTCACTATAAATACAGTAAATTTGTGCTCAAAAGAAACCCCCGCCGGAAAGTTTTGGGGTAGTTTTGATTTCTTCCATTGTATATGTTTTTTGGTTTACTAAATCCGAATCTGAGGTTTGCCTACAAAATTTCGTGAAGCAACATTGAAAAAAATGCAAAAAAAGGTTAAAAACCTCATTTTTTAGCGGCTTTTCTTTTATAACTCAAAAACTATAAACTTTTCATGAATAACCTTTCCATTCAAAATGAAAGAACATAAAATTTCTTACAAATTTTACAATTTAGGTTTTCTTTTCTGATTTTTTAACTAAAAAACTCGAATTTAGTATTCATTTATTATTTTCTGCTACTTTTAAGTTGAGTACAATGTAGACCGGTTTCAACTGTTCTGCCATCTCCAGTAATAATAAAATATTAGTTAAAATAAACACACAAAATTTATATACCACGTTTTTAAAATGAATTAACGTGAAAGTGGGTTTTTGTAGGAAATTTTATGTTCTTTCATTTTGAATGGGAAGGTTATTTATGAAAAGTTTATAGTTTTCGAGTTATAAGAGAAAACCCGCCCAAAAATGAAATGTTTAACCTTTTTTGCATTTTTTCAATGTTGCGTCACGAAATTTTGTAGGCAAACATATAAAATGGAAAAAACCATAACTACCCCAAAACTTTCCTGTGAAAAACACAATTTGACTGGATTATAAGGGTATAAAATAATTTAGTCCAAATAATTTTAATAAATATTTATTGACAAAAAAAATAGTTTTATTTAGTTGTTTATGTATGTAGACTTTAATTACTAATCTTATAGTAGTGACAGAAACTTAACGAAAAATACTTTTAAGCTATTATTTTGATCACTAAACAAAAATGATTATCGTCCAACTCATTATCAGAAAAATGTACCGAGTTGGGAAATAAGTCCATACCTACACATTACCCAAGTACATGGTTTGTCAAGTTAAAATACGGACTAAATTAAATAACTCGTGTTATAGACGCTCGGACTATTGAGGCGCCGCCATCTTGACCGACACTTCCGGCCGGCAGGCCGGCCTCACTTTGCGCTCCGAGTAGCTTCTCTATTATATTATATGCTAGCTGGTACCTACAAGGTAATTTATATATTATTGTTATTGTTCTAATATCGCAACTCACTCATTCATATTTTTTTAGAAAGCCAAACAATTAAATAATTGGGGAAATTTATACAATTACTAATTAATTTACCTTGTTTGTGAGGTGATACTGCCGAACAATCCTTAATGTTTATGAACATAATAAAAAAAATTCATACAGTTAAACAGTAATTAAATAAACAATGAAATAGTTGATATGGGATTTGTTGTTTTATTTCGAACTTAATTCTGATTATAGCACAATCAGCTGTTTGTGGACTTTCATTTATTTATTTTGTTAATGTCGCAGACAATATTTCCCATTATTATAAACCATAAGCACAAAGAGTGATCTTAATAGACGACAATCCATTAGCGGTTAATGGCTGTGAAAGAGAGTGGAGGGCTTTTAGTGCTTCTGTGGATATTGATGAAACACGTATTTGTGAAACAATGGGTTTATTTCTAGAGCAACTGGAATATTGCTATTATACTTTCTTTTGTACGAAAGTAATAATATGTAATATTCGTAATACGTTTATTATGTTAAGTAAGTTAATAATAATAATATTGTATAGAAAAGTTATAGTCAATATTATACTATATTTAGCCACTACTATAACGAGGAATGATGTAGTTTAAAAATTTTGTTTTCAATATTTTGCATAACTGATTGATCTACGACTACGGTTATAGCTTTCCAGTTAAAGAAAGGAAGACTGCTTATGCTTAGTATTAGACAAAATTGTGCATCTCCAAGAAATACCGACATAAATCAGAATCACTTTCATTTATAAGAATGATCAGCCCTTTATATATCTTTCCTTTAAGAGAGAGATATCAATTAATTAAATTTAATCTGATACTTGGGATAATAGAATAGACTTTCATATACATTTTACATTCACATATAAAATGTCTTTAAATAATAAAATTGATATCTACCTTATGTACAATATTTAACGTATTTTGTGTTTTACTAATTACGTCATTCAAATTTTTAAGGAATACATTTTCATTAAAACGCTAAATCTAGTAAAAAAATTTACTTAATACTCTTATTATATAATATAGTATTTAGTTTTTAGCTTGCTACATACCTGCCTACAAAATGTTCAAATTACTAATCATTGCTTTTATTTTCTTGCTTGCATATTCCCAGTCAAAAGAAGCACTTAAGCGATGGAACAATGGGTTTCTAACGAAGTTTGGTACATATATTAGGAAAGTTGTGGACAAATAATGTTTGAAGCAAATTAATCTAAATTTTAAACAAGCTTTATGTAAAAAGATAAGAGTGTTTTTATGTAACGCTTGTTTCTCGAGTTCTATTAAACAAATTTGCATTAATTTTAATTCTTTTTAACTCGCTTCTTCTGCTCATTCTAAAACCGAATTTACTTGTTTCGTTAGAAAAATATCAACTTTGTAAAAATATCTTATTTTTATATGCATTTCAATTACTAAAGGAAGTTACACCCGAGTTAAATTAATAAAATGGTTGATAAAAAGTATCTTTCACAAGTTAAAACAGGAAGTTAAAAAAAATACAATTTAATTTTTTTTGACAAGTAGATAGTAAAATGATCTTCCGCGATTTTTTCATCAAGCAACGTGTTGTTAATATTTAAATAACTGGGTTTTTTTGTTCTAAAAATCTTACTGTCTTCCCAAATTTGAAAAATTTGTTTCTCTTATTTGAGTGTATATTTTCAGCAGGTTTAAGTACTAGAACTCTTCGTCCAATTACTTGGCAGTATAATGATCTTACACGATTTACTCAGTAAGCAAAGTATTGCTAATATTCAAATCCCAGATTTTAATCTAAGAATCTTACTGATTTCATTAAATTTCCTTCTCTTATTTCATTGTATATTATCGTATTTTTAAGGCAGGTTGAAGTACTAAAACTCTTCGTTCAATTACTTGGCAGTATAAAGATCTTACACGATTTACTCATTAAGCAACGTATTGCTAATATTCAAA